>JAVIWC010002403.1:0-371465 GCA_031894815.1 Creontiades dilutus | reverse complement strand
TAGTGAAATTAAATTAATTTAAGCTGCAGTTCCTCTCCCCATTTTTGATTTTTTTAAAAGCAGTTATTTATATAATTGACGCAGTTGTAAATTAACAACTGAGCAATATACCATGACCATCCTGAATACATGGACAGGCAGGAGTGGAAAGCTTGACACAAAATACAGAACTAAGAGTAAACAACAACAATATATGTGTGGTGCCACCAACGTGTCAATGCCTCAAATATGCTAGTTGTTACACATAGTTAGACTGAGGAAGTCCCCGTTGCGGGACGAAACGTCTCTAGATGAATAAACAGATACAACGCTCCAAATCAAGAGATTCTGAACTTCAAAATACACACATGAACCAATGTCTGTTTATAATAAGAGGGTTTATCTTTCAACATTCATTCAAGGAAATTAAAATTAAAGAATACAAAAAAATAACAGTCATTATAAACCTCTCCCGTTCCGGCCATGGAGTTCTTGACTGTTTTCATTTAGTAGTAATGCAAATTTAATTTCCATAAAACCTTTGACTTTTTAGTAAATCTCATCGCTAAAACAAGCGTAACCAGTGTTATTGTAAGAAGAAAAGGTAAAATAGCCAGTTAAGAAAAATATTTCCAGACCTCTTCAACGCTGAGGGCCTCTAAAGAGTTCTCAAAATAATGAGGGAACGTTGTCCGTAGAAATCGACTTAGGTCTCCAATTTGTTAAAGGGGTTTTCATCTTTTAGGATTAAATTTTACTTGACGGCATTTCCCGGTAAAACGGAGTCGGTTTTGTAACAATGAAGTTTTCTTTATCTGGTTTATGTTGTTTGTTCGTTGTTTAGGTCTTTCTTGTATCGGATATTTTAAAAATATGAGCGGTTAACTTTAAGATATATCAGCACTATTAGAGACTAAATTAAGGGAAGAATCAAATTAAAGACTTATAAAGAATAACCATTGTGTACTTGATTAAAAGAGAAACACTTTTTAATTAATTATATGGGGTGGAATGTTGGAATAGTTGAGGTTGTGAAAAGTATAAATTGATATGCCAAAATGCGTGATTGGGCAACTAATAAAAGTCGCCTTCATAAGTACGATAAAATTTTAATTGCTAGGATGAACACAATTAAAATAGCAAGTTCTGTCTCTCGTAATATAACAGTCGCCATTACACTCCGCGTTTGTTAGTCAAACTGGGATGAAAACGCAATTTAAAAAAAATTGGGGTCGAAAATGCGACTTGGTACAATTGTGTACAGAAACTCAGATTTCGGTTAATTATCTCCAATAACCTTTGATCCCCATAAAAAATAATTTTAATGTTCTAAAAATTTGTAGTTTCATGTTTAAAAAGCATAGAATTCACACAAAAAAATCAGTCCGTCCGCTTCGTAAATCAAATTCGGAAGAATCAAGCAAGGGTTTGTGACGGATATGGTTAGTTGGCCCTTCCCGATTTTAGAATCCGTCGCCTTGGGAGATTCAAGCGTTTGGGTTGGAATATCCTCTGAGCGTGGCGGGGCATTAATACCGCATCCACTTTAATGGAAGGGGCACCATTCCATCACCTCACAGGTTCTAGTTGGGACTTGTCCTAAAGGGTGAAATCAAAGAGGTGAAATATTTGAATATTGAATATAGAAAACTTTCGAAATAATACTGATGTTTTAATGGTTCTTATTGGTCTTATAAGAACGAATCGAATCATCTCTCTCGAACCGCTTTACGTTCATCCGTTCACTCTTCCTAGGGGCTAGATCTTTGACGAATGCTACATTTTATATCGTTAAATTTCCTGTTGTTCTGTTCGTGGATTTCTAATTAGTGCCTACACTGCATCACTGTAGGTATTTGGTGTCGTACAAAGTTACTTGTAAATACTTTTTTACTTTTGGTTTATTCTTCAATAATAAACCATTGTAATCGCGCTCTTGAAAAAAAAAAAAAAAAAATTAATCCCCCCTAAATTTCATGGTTTACGTTTCAAAGGGCGTAGAATCCAAATCTGCAATACAAATTTTCCGTCCGTCCGCCGTACGTACGATTTCTCCCAAACGGCTGAAGCAAAAAAGCTGACATTTTCAGGAAAAATCCATGTTGGTCTGGCGACGCCCGAATTCTTTCGCCAGCACTCTAACTTAATTTAAAGTGCCCTTTAAGGGTTGTCAAAGTTTTGTAAAATCCCTAAAAACCTCAAAAAAAGTCAAGACGGCCTAAATTTGGACTTTTTTTGCAAGAACTTTCCATGAGGAATCGAATGAGTCCTTCCCCAGGTCCGTAGCTCAAACCATTCCCGATATACGGCCCGATTTATGGTGCCAACATTTGCATTATTTTGGTTTATTATTGTTTTTGTGTTGATGTAGTAATGTGGATACTGGATTGAACTCCTAAAAGGCTTTGTAGCCGATACACGGGTTGAAGCATTCTGATAACCATCGGGAAAAAAACGTTGCAAATTCTTTCACTGGCTTTTATTATTCAATTGGCTTGCTTTCATGATTTGAATTTCTACTAAGCTTTGGAGTGTGCGTGTTTCACAGGTGATAGAGTGATTATTGAATTCCAGGAGGCACACAAATATGATCAACTGAACAATCCAAATAGGTATTTTGGTTGAGAACAGATTTACGTGCTCTATGCATATCTCCTGAAATTCAATAATCGCTCTATCACCTGTGAAACACGCACACTCCAAAGCTTAGTAGAAATTCAAATCATGAACGCAAGCCAATTGAATAATAAACCCCAGTGAAAGAATTTGCAGCGTTTTTTTAAAAGACTTTCCACTTTTCCGCTTTTCAATTAAAATGAATAAAATTAAAATGGGATATTGTTCAAGCTTTTTTTCTTTTAACTAAAAGAAGACATTTTCAAGAATAAATTAAAATCAATTGGAAAATGTGGAATTACCCTAGATTTAAATAAATTATATTTTCAACTTCGATTACAGGTAAACCTGTATGTTGTCCTCGATTGAAGAGTAAATCGCATCGTGATTAAAATTAGGACTTTGATAGTAATCGAGGCAATTTTGAGAAAACTCGTAAACGGGTTTCAACTTTTATTAAATTTCTTATTTATTTAAAATAATAGACGATTGAATCGTTGACGATGTTTTGACATGATCTAGACTGACCCAGGCATGGGGATATGAATTTGGGCGAGTGTCTCCTTCACCAAGCCACATTAGATCGATATGGTTAGGTATACAATAAATGGTTTTCTCAATAGGATTTCCGATTTTGTGAATAGCTTGTAGATATAATTCACTGTTAATGGCAAACTTTATGAATCAATCTAACGTACAATGATTTAGAAAATCAATCGACAGAAACTCAAATTCCGAACTTATTCATGTTATATGGTCTACGAACATGTTTATAGACCGTTCAAACGAACTTATGGGGTTGAACAAACGCCCTGAGATAATAGAGGAAGTTTACGGCATTCATTACAGGACTCAGCGGTTTTGCAAATAAATAACGATAAACATATTTTGCTTCTGCTCCGTGTTACCTCTATGTGGTCAATATAAGAGGGGAGTAGCGGCGGAGCCACCAAGTATAAGGATTCAACGTGCGAATTTATAGAGCTCTACATCAACTCGGAGGATATATTTACGTGATATGGGATTCGGGAAGAAATTTATTATTAATGCTTCTCGCCGGTTCGCGTCGTAAATATGAAAAAGTTCACCGGTTTGGGCACCTCCTGGAAATTTGTATGCGAAACTCGGGAAAAGGGTAGGGGGGAAGGCCGCCAGGAGACATTGTATTATCAGGATGAAAAAAAAAAGGTGCAAATGATTGCATAAAGGGTTACTATTTCTATTTCTGAAACCTCTGAACTTTAGAATATTGAAGAGAGCCAGTTGCAGAATAATCCAAGTGCTCAAGTAAGAATTTTTCAAGAAAAGTGAAAAAATGTTAACAATATTTGAATAAATCACAGCCAAATTATTGTACGCCCCTTGATTTATTGATGTAGCATCTACTTGACAGTGGAGATTGCGTCTTTTTCGAAATGAATAACATATTGCTAAGTAATGCGCGCACTTCAGGGACGTCCCTATTTCCAATTTTTGTACGGTCATACTTATAAACGCATAATTAGTATTTTTGAAAACAAGACCAAATTTTAAATCGAACAAGAAAAGTTCGTACTGTGCCTACTGTACACATGATTACCCATCACAATTCGTGTTATTCTCTTATCATTTGACTATTTGATGTCCCCGGATTTTACAATCGTTATTCGCATTCGTTTTCAGGGCCCCTCAAAAACAACTTATTTGGTTCTACTCGGTAGGGTTTCCTGAAAGTAATTGGGCAGAAGTCCTTTAAGGGTAACTGTAATCAAAACAAAAACAATAATAAACAAAAATAACGCAAATGTTGGCACCATAAATCGGGCCATACATCGGGAATGGTTTGACCTACGTATCTGGGGAGGGGCTCATTCGATTCCTCGTGGAAAGTTCTTCAAAAAGAGTCCAAATTTAGGCTTTTTTTTGAGGTTTTTTACAAAACTTTGACAACCCTTAAGTGGCACTTTAAATTGGCTAAAGAATTGGGGCGTTGTCGGACCAACATGGATTTTTCCTGAAAATTTCGGATTTTTCGCTCCAGCCGTTTGGGAGAAAACGTGCGTACGCTTATTGCAGATTTGGATTCTACACCCTTTGAAACGTAAACCATGAAATTTTCAGGGGGGTTAGGATTTTTTTTCAAGAGCGATTACAATGGTTTATTATTGAATAATAAACCAAAATTGGATCTTCAAAGTTTAATTTTACACTTACGATCATAAAATTGTGTTTCGTGAAAAATTTACTGAAGTGTATATTTCAGGTTTCGGAAACAAACTTCTCAATTTCATGATTCAGCAGGGTTTTGCAAACATATTAAAATAGGAATTTCTTCTATTTTTCATGAAAGACACTGCAAATTCTTTCACTGGGGTTTATTATTCAATTGGCTTGCGTTCGTGATTTGAATTTATACTAAGCTTTGGAGTGTGCGTGTTTCACCGGTTATGGAGCGATTATTGAATTTCAGGAGATAAGCATAGACTACGTAAATCGGTTCTCAACCAAAACACCTATTTGGATTGATCAGTTGATGATATTTGTGTGCCTCCTCTACATCAGTCTACCTTTGGCTACATCGTTTAAATTTGGATTTGGCGATGTTTTAACGCAATACGAGTTCTAAAGGACTTGATAAATTATAGACGTTTTTATTGTGGGGGGGTATCCATTTGAATTCTCGAAATTTGAGGTTCAATAAAAAAACGCTGCAAATTCTTCCACTGGGGTTTATTATTCAATTGACTTTCGTTCATGATTTCAATTTCTACTAAGCTTTGTGGAGTGTTATTGTTTCACAGGATACAGCGATTATTGAATTTCAGGAGGCACACAAATATGATCAATCCCAATAGGTATTTTGGTTGAGAACCGATTGACATGCTCTATGCATATCTCCTGAAATTCAATAATAGCTCCATCCTGTGAAACACTCCAAATCTTGGTAGAAATCGAAATCATGAACGCAAGCCAATTGAATAATAAACCCCAATGGAAATTTGGAGCATTTTTTTATGGAAATACGGTCCAATTCTTTCAGTCATATCAAATATACATTAAAATCTATAATTTATCGTTGAACTAATTGGTTGTTAATTAAAACACGTGATTATTTATAAGCAAATTTTTGAATTTATAAAGTGTTATTATATATATGATAAAGTTTTCATGTAATGGCTGTATAAGCAATTAATGCCAATGTATAAAAAAAAGCGGTGTTTTCTACTGCAACCCCACCGACAAGGCGTAGACAGGCGCCAATATTCCGAATCGGACTACCATGTTGGGCTTGAGCGTAGTTCTTGGTTTAATGTGAGAAACGTTGACTTCTCGATGTCTGGTTCCACTTCTCATCGAGCTTTTCCTGAGTTTCTGTATAGTTCGAAAAGTTGATATTCTGAGATCATCCTAGTATTCAGTCGCCAACGCTCAAAATCTTGCTCTTGAATAGGGGGAAATAGCGTGAGATTCGCACTCAACAATTCACACGACTTGCTACAGTAATGTCGTTACCAGATAATCGAAATTCTGGAGGCGATAAACCGACCGAAGGAGAAGGGAAATAATGTCCGCGTGAAGGAAGCTCCTTTGGGAGTAGCGTCACGTTCTTGAGTGGTTCAGAAATCCAGCGATAAAGACGGCAAGACGGTCTCGGGCCCTTCCCAACTCGAAACCTCGCCTCCCCGCCTGCACCTGTTCATTTATTGGTGTTGTGGTCAAAACGGGGACAACTCTATCAGTGTATCCTCAGCCGAGGGACCGTTCCTTCTCAAATAAATAGGAAATACCTTGAAAAGGGGGCGATGTCTTCAATACCCGATACGGGAATCAAAGGCTGGCCTTTTGAAAACGAGATAGCAGCGTCCGAGAAGGGTTTAGAAACCACTCCCAGCGCTTGACAAGATAATTGAAAAGTTGATGACGCGGAACTGGAATTCGGAACGATAACATTTGTGTTAGAGGTGTGTAAACCCAGGTCACTTAAGGGAGTAGACTCCCTGCAGGTCACTCTGTCCAAAGACAAGGTCAGTGGGAGAAGTTCACCAGTTCCCTAAACTCGTAGCATACGAGTCGTAGGTAATTAACAAAAAAAATTCAGAAAAGTGAAATGAATTTGTTCATGATCGACCATTGAGGGGATGATTGAGAGCGTAATAATTTCTCAATTATTGCTCTAAAGGAACGACGACCTGCCCAGGTTGATAGGTGGGGGGAGTTATCTTGAGCTCTGAGTAAAACAATGACCAAAATGAGGTCATTGTCTGAGACCTCATGAATACATTTTATTTGAATAGTAAAATCTGCTGTAAAGGAACGGCGACCTGCCCAGGTTGTTAGGTGGGGAGAGTGAACGGTTATCTTGAGCCAAGACTCCTCAGCGAGAGACGTTTGCAACCTGCAGTTCTCTTGCGACCTGCAGGTCTCGAACTTTTCTTGCCAAGAGCTGTCGCAAACGTCTTGTGATGAACTGCAGGTCTTCTCTCCGCAGGTCATTTGGGACAAGTTCACTTGAAAGAGAAGTTCTTTGAGACAAGGTCACTCACTCACTACCCATCTCTAATTTGTGTGCTCATTAGAAGTTTTCTTTTTGGTACTGTTAGACACAATTCTCTACGACTTAACAATAACTAAGGTCAGTGCGTAACAAAGTCATTTCTCATTCAAAGATTACGTATCAATCAATACCATCAACTTCTGCACACCAACCATCGCAGAACGCCGTACACATTCCGGGATCCAGTCATGTCCCAGAGCACCTCTACCAAGAAAACAGTGGATTGCTATCGATAGCTGTATAGAAAAAGTTAATGTTGATGGTACGCTCAGGGTAAATGGACTGAGATGTTTTGAAAACCTTTTGAATCGGTTCGTCATTAAAGATGACAATACGTGTTTGAATAATCCCGAAGATATTATTCATATGTTTCCGCCTCCAAATTTTCTTATTACAAGCAGACAAATTATTTTTTAATTCCCTTGTGAGACAGATGTAAAGTAAAAGTAGTAATGAACGGATTTATAAATTTTGTTATATATTTATATACGTGTTATATTTATATAAGTGTTATATATTTATAAGTTTGTCTCTGTTACTATTAATTCCAAGGTTTGTGATTTTACCTAAATTTATTCATTTTTTCTAACTTCATAAGTTTTACTTCTTTGGTCCAGTTTTTTTTGGCGTTTGTGAGACATTCCTAAATTTTCAAGTTTTGTTGGTACCTTACCTTACCTAGTCGTCTGTCTTTTGTATAGTAATATATAAAGGTCTCTCTTAAGTTAAGTTATTTTTTTCATTTTTTCATATTCTTCATTATTGTTGTTTTAACCTCGTCTTTGGTCAACTAATCGTAAGACTGAAAATCAGTTAACTCAAAGGCTGGAGAAAATTAAATTCTTATTATAGATCAAATTATATGTTTTTCTGTGGTGTTTATAAAGTTTATAATTTTTTCAAACTTTGGTTTTCTCTTTCACTAGAACAATTCTCTCTCTCTCTAGAAACTGAAAAATGACCTAAATCCTTCAAAATTATATACGAACAATGAAACTGTATGACTGGTTAGGGTCGTCAAGGAACCTCCATAGAACAAAAAACTAGCAGAAAGAACAAGCAAAAGAACTAGTAGAACAAAAAACCCAAAAATATATACAAAGTTTGCGCCGCAAAATTGATGCTCGGAATAACCGATAATTTTGAAATGACCCGTATACTCATGTACTCGTACTTAACGATACATAAGTAGAGTAGATACATGGAGATGGAAGATATGACAATATTGAATAATTCTGTTACCCCGAACAAGCTTTGTCCAAGTGACAATACTCGCTCATGTATTTTTTTCCCCGACTGATTTAGCTGGGGAGAAATGCATTGACCGATCCTGAAATGGTCGATTAGAGAGATTCATCATTGAAAATGATAAAGTGAAAGCAATCACCATGGAGTTGATGAATTTGAGTCTACATATCGAGAAAACAATATCAAAATCATACTTATGTGATGATGACTAGGTTCTTACCTATCCTAAGTAAATTTAATTAACTAAAGTAATTAACTCGAGTTTTGACGATTTAAACTCGAGTTTTAACGATTTAAACTCGAGTTTTAACGAATTTAAACTCGAGTTTTAACGAATTGAACTCGAGTTTTACGATTTTAAGATACATCAGTGTCATATTCTTAATTCCTACATTTCTGGCTGTTTTTGCTGGTGATTTGGAGCTTGGGGTGGGAGGGGGGGGGGGGGGGTGTGACGAAGCTAGGCTACGAAGGGGGAGGAGATGTAGCATAACAACACAAAATATGAAAATAAATTTTAATATCAACATCAAGTCCGTTAATAACAATCAACTTGACGGAAAAGAGTGATTTCTGCTAACTTTTGCCATATTGGGAAAATTTGCCATTCTTCGAGCCTCTATATCTCCATGATAGCTTGGTCAAAAATTATGTGTGAGTAAATCATTTTGTATAAAATTTTCTCTACTTTATTTTATAATAGAGTGGTTTTCTCGCTAGGATGCGTAGTTTTCGAGTTACAGCGGAAAAACTGAAAAAAGTCCGAAAAAATCGCGGTTTTTCGGCCCCCCTGAAGTTAGCAAAAGGTTAATTTCTCCGCAAAATGAGGTGTAGCACCCCTGGGGGGGGGGGGGGGGGGGGTTGAAACAACCCAGCAAAGTTGCGGAAAGTTGGGAATTTTTGAAAGGTCCCCCCCGATTTTGGCACCAGATGACTGGACTATAACTCAAGTTTACCACAGAACTTTTTGCTGGTGGGCCTACGTCGTTTGTGTACTTATTTAATTTGGAGTTCTTCTATTTTTTCTTTTCCCACTAATTAAATAAATGAACATTGTGAAATTTTGTTCAAGAAAATACATACATAAAATAAGCTGGTACTTAACACTGATCTTAAATCTTATCAACAGTAAATCAACTGATTATGAATCTCTGCTTACTCAGCAAGACGTTGACGCCTTCTGTTAGATCTTTGTCGTAGAAAGTTAAGAGGCTGTTTCCATCGAAGGCGATCGGCGCGACATCTATTGGTACGCCCTCGGACACATCAATATTACAATCAGAAGGCCCTGGCTTGGAGTAGGAGTAAACCTGGAACAAGTTGAATGTATTGAAATTGACTCTAAAATTATGGCAAATTCTAGTAACCAAGATAGATCATAAGAAATATTTATGTACGTAATCCACGCATTACAGGGACCTCCCTGCGTCTGGTTTTCATGTGACTACACTTAGAATTACCCCATCCATTCACAATTTTGTAAAAAAAATGTGAAACTGAAATGATTTCTCAAACTAGACCATGTTATTAATTGAATGAATGAAGAATAACAAAAAGCAGAGGTAACATAGTGGAGGTATAACGATTTATCACTGTTACCCCCTCCATTTACCAACTTCCCTGTATATATTGAGGTTCTGAAATGAAAATACAAACTAGATCAAAATAAAAATGTAAAAAAAGCAAGAATTTTGGCAGTGTAAGCTGCATGAGCAGTCCATCATCCCTTTTGACGAAAAATTCAAAATTTCCAGGGTTTATTACACAACTAGGCTAAGATCGGGGTGGAAGAAAAAGAAAGTAAAAAGAAAATCGGTCGAAAAAAGGGAAGATATAATGATTTATCACCATCACCCCCTAGATTCACCCTCATGAATATTGAAAGTTCTGAAATAAGTTTAAATATTAACTTAAAATCTTAATTGAACCTAAAAAGAATGACATAAATCAATCTAGAATTCTCACTTGAGTAGCAGTTGAAAGGATTGACTTATTTCTCCCTCCATTCCTCCTCCAGCCAAAAGAATAATTTTAGAGGTTTCTAGTACTAGACAAAAGAAAAAATCAAAAGGAAGGATCAAAAGAAAAAATAATCCCAAAATTTGGGAAAGAATTGCTGGCTTGACAACATCAACAAAATATGTCTCACACACATTTTTTTAAAAATATCTCCCACAAAGCAGACTCAAAAACGAAAAAACTAAACACCTGGGATGAGGCGGATGGTGATACGACGAAGTCCTTACGAGATGGCCAGCTCGAGTAACTCTGTGGCATTTTTCCTGCACTATACTCCACGCCATGACACGGTTGAAGCCTTAACCTTGATGTTATTAGACTCCAGATAATTTTAACTCCGATACCCCTTGCCGGAGGTCGTTCCAATCACATTTACTTTTCTTAGCCCTCCTGGTCTGCTCCATGTCCACGCCGCCACTGATAACTTGGGCATCCAGGATTAAGGTATACCCATTGGGCTTAAGGGCAACTATATCAGCTTCTTGCCCCAGTCACTCGACATATGATACAGTCTCTCTCTATCTGCATCCCAGTCACTGGATGACAATGCACCTGCTTGGCAAACGCCAGTCATGACGGAGAATGTGGCCACTGTGAGTTTGTGGACGCTGCCCCTCATGATGCAGGTTCTCATTTCTAAACCGACACTCGAAGCAGAGGATATTAACCATCTATCATGCCCCACGGCTACCTCTGGGACACCTAACCCAGGTGGCTAGTGTAACGGCAAGAAAATTCGATAGTTGCGGGCCCTCTGAAGCCCACTCCACTCAATTGAAGGAAATGTGGGATTCAGAGCACTGCCCGAGTTCTTTACTATCCACTGAATCATTCAGGGCAGTAGCAATCCCAGCAGATAAGGCGGGTTTTGGAGAAGTCGAAGTTGCTCGTTTGCATCACAACAACTGCTGCCTCATGAAATCGAGATCATCGGCAGTTTGGGCTACCTCCCAGCTAGAGCCCCTACAGGCCAGCAGGATCTGGCTGTGTAGAGAAGGGATACGTGCTGAGAAAGAGATAATGACAAGCCCACTGACCTTGACGGGTGCATAGATATAGGCACTTGGGATATAAGGTGGAAAGCCTAGCCAAAAGAGCGCTCACACACGCACACCTATCTTTGCACCACGCAGGTTTGGGTTGTCCCACATTACCCAGAATCAATTCCAATAAGCGTCCTTCTACTGACGAAGCCTTGCTTCAGGGGGACGTCCTATAAACTCTGTGTATTCTTTGAAATGGTGGCTTCTTGAATCCTACCTTGAGAGGTGCAACCAGTGGTTGTTGTGGTGTCGTAGTTGAAGTTGTCGAGGTCGTTGTAGTGGTTGATTGAGTGGCCGACGCAGTTGTGTACGGAGGAGCGGAGGATGCGGAGCTGGCACTGCTTGTGCCAGTCGGTCCAGCCACTGTGGTCGCTTGTTGTGCTGTTACAGACGCAGTGCTTGACGCTGTCGTCGCAGGTGGAGCAGTTGTAGACTGAGGGCTTTCAGTTGTGGTAGCAGTTGTGGCAACCTGTTGCGGCTTGGGCAGCCCCCACTCGCTGATGTATACCAACAGGATGTCCCCTGTTTGCAGGTCTGCTGATGACTCCGTCATCCCATTTTGTACCGGGCATGGCGTTCCCACTTCTGCGCAATCGCTTGGCCTGTCCTGAAACAAACAGATTGAACAGTTGTTAGTTATCCCGTTTATACCTACTAATTATATATACAATAGAAAATATAGTGGAAAGTAATAAAAAGTAAATGTAGAAAATATTGCATCGACCAAGTAACAAAAATTGTTAACCCTCAAAAGTTGTTGGTTTGCTTTTCAAGATATGTAGATTTCTAAAATCGGGAAAAAATCGGTCTTCGGTTTTTTCCGGAAGTTCTGGACCAAAGTTTATGAAATTTGGCTCAAATAATCAATATCGACCGGCCATGTGACAGCAATTTTGGCAATAAATCAATGATCAATTAAGGATTAATTAGTCCACTATTGAGCCAGGATGAGCTTAGGTATATCCTTAGAATGTTTATGAATCTAATGGATTACATTTAAGGATTAAACTATCAAACATCTGAAATCCCAACAAGTTTCGATGTAAGAGGGTAGTTTTGTTGTTTGACTCGGAGAGAAATCAGTTCTGTGAATGGAAATGGACCACTCTAGTTGCCATACGATCGTCCGTTCGCTTATAAGTGAATAATAAAATTATTAAGCGATGATAATTTTCATTTGAAAAACGCTGCAACGTTGTTGCACAAAGGTTCATTATTTTTGTATTGTATTGCCGGAAATACATTGGAAATCTAGAGATAATGCTTACTAGCTAGACATGGAAACACACGTGGAAATGCAATTTAAGTTTGTTCGCAACTTAGTGAGCGAACGGATGATTGTACAACAACCGGAGTGGTCTCATTCGATTCAGGGGAAGTTTTTGAGATTTCGATTTTTTATATGTTTAATCTTTAAACATATTCTCTTAGGGTTGATTGATCGAGTGCCAATATTACTGGCATATGTCAGATCATTTTTTTTGCATAATTTCTTAATATTTGGCCAAGTAGTTTCGAAGAAAAGCTTCAGAAGGCGTACGGTGGACGGACGGATTTTGGTTTAGTATTCAATAATGAAATTTTGTAATCAACCAAAATCACCCCCAGCCCCCCCCCCCCTCAAAAATTGTTGATTTTCGTTTAAATTAAGTAGAATTCAAAAATCGAAAAATAAAAATTAATAAATGAAAGTCCATTTGTCTGCCGTATTAAGCTTTTCCCCGAAACCACTCGATGAAAGGTTATGAAGTTTGGGTCAAAAACCAATATCGACTGGCCATGTGACAGCGATTTTATTAATGAATCAACCAATTAAGAATTATCTAATATAGTTAGATAAGTGATTTATGTAGGAGGGCCATCTAATACAGATGTAATAAACCTCCGCATGTTAATTTCTAGCGTTTTTTTCATTTTCTTATATAGAATGTTTTGTTTTTGAAATTAAACTAAAATCGCTTAGGTAGACGGTGGGGTTGCAGCCCGAAAGTTCAACGGAAAGTATGAGCTAGACCACGTAGCTGCCGACAGCCCAAGGAGGATGGTTGACGTGTTGCTGTTATACTATCCATAATGGTATCTCCCAAGCTTCAATTCAGTTGAGGAAAACAAGTGAGTTATTTTTTGTTTGTTTGTATTTTTATATATGTTATCTTGCTAAGATTTCATTGGGATTTTTAGGAATGTTGTCGAGTGTGCCTGGGAAGCATTATCTCTGGATTTACACTCCAGTACTGGTAGCAGGCTGATCCAATACAGAAGTAGTAAACCTTTGTGTAATTATTTCGCAGCTTTTTCTTAACTGGTAGATTTAATTGGGCCCTCCCTCTTCGGTGGCAATCTTACATAACATTAACCCAATTATTTTCAAGACAGAGCGGGAAAATGAAAGATTATTCTTACGTCAGAGTTAATTGGAACTCATTAATATTTTGAGGATCCCAGGTTGGATTATGAGCTCCAAATTGGAATTCCCAAAGGAGCGAAGCCGAGGGGAGGGGGAGACTACTGTTTCGAAAATGATTAAAATCCCGGTGTATGAGTGACACAGACTGCGGATGGTGGGGGAGGGAGAAATTACCATTTTATGAGAATGCGAGATCAATAACTCGCAGAGCGGTTACCATCGGCACACGAAGCAAGCAAACCGCGGGAAGGAGGCTCGTTGACGTTTCTGCTCACGTCACCGGGAAACACGTGTCAAGGATTCATCAATATTCCGTCTCGGTTGCTTTGTTTGCCAATTTTCCCGCGGAATATTCACCCGATTCTGACAAATCAATGCCTACCCCATAGCTCCAGCCGATTCTGCCAACTGTTCGATTAAATGTAAGTTACGAGTGAACAAATCCCGTGTCTATCAGACCTTCCAGTCTTTTTAGGTTGCAAAGATCATTTCTCAATGCATTAGCACAGTTTTTTTTAAACAGTGTATAGAGTGTTTGTATAATTTTATATCACAACAAACAAAAACTGTAAGGTTCTTACCCTCTGGCACTTGCCACAGACAGGGATCGATTGTACACCTAACTTGCCACAAAAGTTGCTCCAACAAACCTTTGTAATCGACCAAAATATCTTCAATCGAGAAAACATTTTCATTCAAGGGACCCTCAAAATTTGTTGTTTTGGTTTATTATTCAATAATAAACCATTGTAATCGCTCTTGAAAAAAAAAATTCTAACCCCTCCTGAAAATTTCATGGTTTACGTTTCAAAGGGTGTAGAATCCGAATCTGCAATAAAAAATTTTCCGTCCATCCGCCGTACGCCGTACGCATTTCTCCCAAACGGCAGGAGCAAAACATCTGAAATTTTCAGGAAAAATCAATATTGGTCCGATCCTTTACCCAGCTCTCTCACTTAATTTAAAGTGCCCTTCAAGGGTTGTCAAAGTTATATAAAATCCCTAAAATCTCAAAAAAGTCAAGGCGGCCTAAATTTGAACTTTTTTTGAAGAACTTTCTATGAGGAGTCGAATGAGCCCCTCCCCAGGTCCGTAGCTCAAACCATTCCCGATGTACGGCCCGATTTATGGTGCCAACATTCGCATCCACATTCACTACATCACTAGGTTACTGCGATCGATACTAAAACAACAGCGTTTTTTTTCTTGTTTTGATGTGTTTGGTGTGTTTTGTGTGTGAAGTGAACTGGGGTGAACTCCTAAAAGGGTTTATAGCCGATACACTCGGGTTGAAGCATTCTAATATGCATGCTCCGTCTTACGAAATTTAAAATTTCCAAATATAATATTTTTCCATTGTAATCGCTCCTGAAAAAACGCTGCAAATTCTTTCACTGATCAATCCAAATAGGTATTTTGGTTGCGAACCGATTTAAGTGCTCTATGCATATCCCCTGAAATTCAATAATCGCTCTATCACCTGTGAAACACGCACACTCCAAAGCTTGGTAGAAATTCAAATCATGAATCATTGAATAATAAACCCCAGTAAAAGAATTTGCAGCGTTTTTCTTCTACCACGAGACAGTTTAGGAACGATTAGGTGGCTCCAGAATCAATTTCCTGATGCATCTGGAGTCCAGCAACCATAACAAGAGACCGATCGGCAGAATAAGGCCAGACTTTTCCATTTACAAAAACGTATCAAACACGTCCAAAATTATATTTTCCTTGGAAAAGACTTGGAGTTCTTGTAAGCGACAGTTTTCCGTGTTCGGTTTCGTCGACCCTTCAACACACGACACATCTCTACGAATCTAAAGTTATGAACATTAGGAAAATTAATTCAATCGTAGTTGTTGTTAGTTGTCTTATATTAATCCTAATTTTCTTTTGGTATGTATTACACACGTCATCTTGCAAAATTTGCAAGATTTCATCTTCATCTTGCAAGTCTCTTGCAAGATCTTGTTTCTTTGCAAATCACAATTTTAAGTAACATAAATTCTCCATCGAATGTTTGACTCATACAGAGTCAAATTTTCTTATATTATTCTTTCAATTTCTCGTCTATCCAAATCACAAAATTGGTAACAGCAAAAATTCTATTAATGAATAATTCAATATTTAATTAAATAATGTTCTATTAATGAATTCTATTAAATTATTTAATTTAGTTTAGCTTTGTGGGCGCTACACTTTTCTCAACAACAATCACTAAGATTATCGCACAGTGTAGTGTAGCGAATGTTTGGATAATGAGGAAGACGACATCAACACCTTCCTGAACTCATAGCTAAATCCACAAACATAGATAATGCCAGCTCGTACATTATATGCCAGCTCTTAGAACGTTACTGAGGTGAATGGAGGTAAGAAGAACGTTTACGAGAGTATTTTTTTGGGCCGGAAGAGGGATCTTTCTCAAGCAGAACCTCCTCTGACAAGGGGAATGCGGAATAGGATATTGCTTTCCAAAGCTCTTTGTTGCGCCTTCCCACCGCTGCTTTGCAAAATGAAACCGATTCCGGAATCCCCGCCCTCCGAGAGTGACGTATTCAATAGGTCTCTTCCACATTTTAGGTCAAGACCCGCAGCGACGAAATGTGACGCCCCCCCCCAGGAGGAATTCCCAGATATTAGATTGCGTGGCTTCGAATAAACTTATTATACGTAGGTTTTTTATTAGAATCTACGTTTTTGCTTTTTGCGCTTTGTTTTGCGTTTTTGCGGAAAGAAATTATTCCAAATAATTCGGCCAATTGATCCCCGGATAAAGTTGCTTTGAGCGTACGGCTAAAATTCAATTTACTAGAATTATTATAGTAAATGGAATTAGAAAGCTTTGCTATGTTTTTAAGGAAGCAAGGAATTTCTTGTCAGTATCACAGCTGAAGGTCTTATATTACGGCTTAGCTTTCTCGGTCCTCAAGTATGGTATCTTGGTGTGGGGTGGAGCTTGCAAGATCCTATTAAGTAAAGTGCAAGTAGTTCAAAACGCTTTAATTGAAATGATGCTTGATAAGCCTGCTCGTTTTACAACAGAGGGATGAAAATTGCACAAATATTTTTGTGTTATTCTTGTGTATCTATTTTTAGAAGGGGCGTTAGGGAGGAGCGTGTAAGTATACTGGGGCGAACTCGTGTAGCTTTTGATGGCTCGAATATACGATTGCCACTATGCCGCACTGAGGCTTCTAAGCGGACCTCGTATAATAGGGCACTGTATTTTATTTTCCTTTATTTTTTTATGGCAATAGGTTACATAATGGCTACCCATGTTGCCAGGTAGTTAGTTAATTGTACAAAAATATTAAATTAAGGAATCGTCTTCTAGGTCTTGATCAAAATTGCACATTCACACAGTCCAGAAATTCAAGTAGGGTGTTGTACGATCGTCTTGTCGGATCTTTCAATATTTCTTCCAGTGACGAATGCATCAGCAGAGTGTATATTTGTCGTTGTTCTTCATATGTAATGCAGTCTGAAAATATGTGTTCCACATCTTCAAGTACATCGCATTGATCACAGAGCTGGTTTTTTGCCTATCCGTATAGGTATAATACTTTATTTATTTTACCGTGCCCGGTTCGAATTCTTATTAAGGTAACAAGTTTATCACGTGGTAGTTTCCAGCTCTTGAACCACGCTTTTAATCGAACTCTTGGACAAATTCAGTGGTGAAATTCGCCGGTATTTAAAGATGTAGCGTCGTAGACCCTCCGCCATACGTCAATCATTTAAGCTCTGCAATACTTACTCAGCTCAGCTTCTGGAATTTTCATAGTGACAAGATTGGGAAGTAAAGTGGCTTCTTTTGCAATTTTGTCGGCACGTTCATTCCCCCGTAACCCACAGTGGCTATGTACCCATTGTAAAGCCTAATGATACTAGGTATGTGAATATTTTGTATTACTTTAGGTGAATTTTCAGATGATATATACGCAGTGACATTTTATTTTATTTTTTAATTATTATTTTCTAATGTTAATTGTAGTTTTTGTTTTGTGAAGTGCCGGAGCTTAACTCCACCAGCCCTCGCAAGTTTCTTATAAACTTTTAGGCTGGTGGGCAATTATTATATTGATTTACGAATCTTGGATATATGTATTTTATTCTTGTTGCTAATAAATAAATAAAAAATAAAAATTCATGAATCATAGAAAATACTTTAGCACCGTTTTGCTTACCTCCAAGTAAGGGTTGTGGTCAGTCAGGTTAAAGGTCTTTCAGATTCAAGATAACACTGCATGAATAGAATCCCACTAAATCGATTATGGTTCTTACCGCTAATGTTTAACTCTGGTGTTCTTGTATCTCAGCTTCTTCCATATTAAAGATGGTTTTCCAGTGGACAGGGTGGCTCTTAGTGAATGGAAATTTATTTTATTTCCTTATCTTCATAAATTAAAATTAATGAAATCTCAAGCGGACAAAACATCGGTACTGAACCATCGAGTGATTGAAATCGATCAGAATAATCGAATTGAACGAGTGAAACGCTCAATATGTGAACCATTCGATTAAAAATTGTATGTTATACAATAGTCCCCGCTTTATGTAGGAAGTGGATAATTCGGTTGGGGGGTAACGTTCCATTGGCATTATAATGATTGTTGCTTCGATACATGTGGTCATTGGTATGGTAATGGTCTGTCTGTTGGTATTCGTAAAGGTTAGGCGATTTGATAATGACGGTGGACGGTTCGCCATACATGTGGATTAGCCCGGTTCGAATCCAACATCACCAATAAATTCTGTGGTTACGTGTCTTCTCGACCCCCACCTGACTTCCGATCCTCTCTAGAGGATGGGACTATAACGTCCGCGACGTCGGACGAAAATCCAAAGTGAAATCCGTTGTTTACTTTACTTACATTTGGTTCTGTTGACGATGTTTTACTGTCCCCACCTGACTTGGCGTCTGAAGTGCCCGAGGAGTGGGTGGCCGTTGATTATGACCTCCTTACTTCCCATGTACCCAAGGAAGATGAAATATGCACCGTTGTCGCCGGACCGTCACCGGCAAATCCTGCCAACCAATCTGACGAGGATGACTGTAACCGTGAGGAACCTGAACATCTACCTAACAAACGCGAAATGATGAGTGCCTTAGCTATTCTCAGGAAAGCTGTTCTCCGTCTTTCTCTGGGTGAACAGCATTTTTCAACATCGTGCAACATTTCTTCACTCTTCTTCGTACACATAGTTACTATTCCTCATTTAGTCAGTGAACTCCTAAAAGGGTTTATAGACAATACACGGGTTGAAGCATTCTGATATGCATGAAACGCTGCTAATTCTTTCACTGGGGTTTATCAATCAATTTTATTCATTCTGCTTGCATTCATGATTTGAATTTCTACCAAGCTTTGGTGATAGCTAGATTTAGCTACAGGTGATAGAGCGACTATTGAGTTTCAGGAGATATGCCTAGAGCACGTAAATCGGTTCTCAACCAAAATACGCATTTGGATTGATCAGTTGATCATATTTGTGCACCTCATGAAAATCAATAATCGCTGTAATCATATCTGTGAAACACGCACATTCCAAAGCTTAGTAGAAATTCAAATTATGAATGCAAGTTCGGTTAATTAATTCACGCCTAGAATATCGATTTAGGATATAGTTGCACTACACAATCCAAATTATAAAAAATACAGTCTACTCTATAACGTTCAACTTGATTTAAACGCCGTTTAGCCACATAGTGCAGGTGCATAGCTGCAACCAAAACAGCCTGCCCTGATCACGCATAACAATTTGTATCTTTTATATTGTACTCATTTTTTTATTCTTTAATAACATATAATATTTTTTAAAGCTATTGCAGCCCCCTCATCCCCAAATAAAATGGCCTAAAAAGGTTGCTTACAATGAAATTTCTAATCCTCAAAGAAATCTGCAAGTTCTTATCTTGAACTTCAAAAGTCTTTTAGTTATGCCACCTTAACCGATAGATACCTCACATTACCAAATTACTGTGAATCTGTCCGTTTGAACGTTTTTTTGAATACTTCATCCCGTGCGGTCATGAGTAATAACCTGCATTGTTCGGTTAACCCGCGTTTTTTTGTTCAATTCACATAAATCCGGACGAAGTGTCAGCGGACAGTTGGAACAGAGGTGTGGTAGGCAAGTTTAATTGGGTTGCCCCCCGGCCCCTGAGGTTTTATACCACCAACTTCACCAAAAGCAATAAACACAATTCGCCGACACGTTGCTAGCCTTTTTTTTTCACCCTCCAGTAAAAAAGTTCCAAATTTATGGTGAGCGGCTGTTGTCGCGTGATACGGCAACTGCGGTTCGAGTGATTGTGTGTTGATAGTGCTGTAGGCGGCTTTGCAGCGAAAACGTCGGGTTTTTCGTTTCTCACGCTTCTCGTACACACACATCCGTTGTATATGAGGAATGTATTGGTAAGTAAGTAACTTCGGTTTTAATATGATAACAATTATAAAGACTTATGAATATTTTTGAAAGGTAGACCAAATCACCGGTGGGTATGGGTGATTCTCAGAGAAAAGGCAATTTTCTAGTCCCTGTATTTCAGAAAAATGCGACTGCTCAGAAAGCATTTTTTAAATTTATTTCACCCGTTTTTTAAATGAAATCGAACAGAATATAGTAGTTCTTAGAGATCAAACTTAATTTTTAAACCCGGAATTGGAATTTTAAATTCATTAGAGCCACGTCACTGACCATCCCTCCACGTGATTGACAACACAGGGTTTTTAACAAAATACTGAATCAACAAGTGTTTATTTATTAAAAATGGTTTTAAAAAAGACAATTTTAGTAGCTAAGTTATCATTGTTATCACAGCAATCAGGTCTGATGCCCTAAATGTTGACTGCTGAACCTATGAATATGAAAAATCATTTCCTCATAGGGAAAGCCCCTTCTAATCCCCCTCTAAATTTTCGTTTTTATTCCTGTTTGTTTTACAGGTGAATTCCTGTTTCATCAATTGAACGACTCAAGGAGATCAATAAAAGTTGGAACCATTTGCTCTTGATAATCTGAGTTTCAATCCCAGCACCGTCCAACCAAGAGAGAACTCCAAGCGCCAGAAGCTAATTGGCACGAGACGGCGAAGTGGGTATACAGTACCCGCACGACCGCCAGGTCTTGATGGTGGGGTAGGTCTCGCCCCTTGATGTCCTCAATCGCCTAACCTAGTCCGCGGGTGGTTTGAACCTATCTTTAGGGGAAGTAATGTTTTCAGATTCAGGAGGAAATTTCCACTCGCAATCGAAGATTCAAACCATTCTGAATACCTTTCGGAATGAGCGAGTGTGGACCCTGTAATAAACTGTATTCTTTCAGCTTCCATATGATATTGATGAAATTTTCAAGAAATGTGCGTGTTGGAATGTAGATGATACTAGGGATGTCAATATCGGCCAAATACGGCTGAAAAATATCGGATCCGATAGTGAGAATTTAATGTCGATATCGATATATCGGAATAGAAAATATTGCCCAAAAATATTGATATGTCGACGGAAGAATATCGATATTTTGATACATCAATATTTTCTGGACGCCTAATAGAAAACCCTAGGAAGCTAATGTAATTGCCATGTTTTTTAGGGTTGAGAAACCCCGATTCGTCATTGTCATGACCTGCAACTGTATCGAGTTTCACAATTTCGAGTTGATTTTTCAAATTTTCTACCCGAGATTTAAAATTATGAACATTTTCTCGTATTTGGTTACATCTGAAGAGCAGCTGGTAATGGTTTTCCAACCCCTGCTTCAAGTTTTTAATGTCCTAACACTTATTTAGGTCACTTTAGTCTACGTTCATTGTCATGGCCCACAAAGAATGTGTTCCTGGGGGAACGGGGATTTTCGGGGAAGTTCTTGTTTTGGTGGTTACGGTGACTCACAAGCAAGCGGGCACACCTTTGACTCGCCTTAAACGGAAGGTGGTGCGTTATCTGCGAGCGAGAAAGCAGGTAAGTATGTTTATTCACATCTGAAAACAGGTTACTATGTTTATTCAATGTCATTTTAATGGCCCTAGTTGCTCACCTATTATGTTTGATCCAAACGTTTTCTTTCTACCCACTCATTCTCTTGGAGGGCCGTATCACGTAGCATTTTTAAAACCCAAAAAAATTCCAGTCGTATTGGAAGAATCTCTGTTGCAAGACCGATTATCATTGTCATGTAGATGAAAACATACCAAAATTGTCTTGAATGACTAGGCATCAGAAAGACATCCAGGGACGCCAATGAAGTGATGAACATCCGAAACCTAGCAAAATAAACACTTAAATTTTCAAAATGTCAGGACCTGAAAATTGCCCGTAGTGTGAGAAACACTCTTATGCACACTTTTTAC
Source organism: Creontiades dilutus (assembly GCA_031894815.1). NCBI lineage: Eukaryota > Metazoa > Arthropoda > Insecta > Hemiptera > Miridae > Creontiades > Creontiades dilutus. Next base: position 349,263 of record JAVIWC010002403.1, on the reverse strand, counting down.
CCACTGGCACTTTCATAATACATGCTTGGTACATTCCAATATTTCAAATCGTATTCTGATACACCCACGTTACGGAAATTGTCTAGCTTTGAAATAAAAAATCGACCATAAAACCATGGTTCATTAGGGAAATAACTGCTTAGAGAAAGCAGGAGCCAGGTGGAATGAGAGGTGAAAAAAATTATTGAGTTGATGCTCGTTTGAGAGCTGGGATTCGTGAGATTCATGAAAATTGCCCTTCCTCAGAGAATCACCCGTATGAGAAGCGCTTGAATGAATATGCTGGAAATTGTATACAAGCTCCAACATTAAGCGTTTATTCTCTGAACAAACAGAATAATTTATTTGTCAAGTATTGAAATGAATTGTTAATGCTATCGTGAAATTTTGTTTTGTTTGCCAGAAGTTCTGTAACATAGATATAAAATAATGATAATAAAAATGAATATTTTTGGTTATTGTATACAATGTCTAAACTTTTTTTTCTGAACGAATAAAATAATTCATTTCTCATAGTTTCGTAATGAGGAGCAATATCGTGAGTTGAAGGGGGCTAATAATTATTAAAGGGGTCATTACGGGAAAAAGGGGGTTTATAGGGGAATGAGAGTGGTTGGGGGCGTCAGGGCAGTTATTAATTAAAAGGGTCAGTGATCGTAACCACGCTCTGCTACCATGTGACGTGATAGAATGGTAGAATGGGCCCAGACGCTTTAAGGCGTCTGATTCATCTTCCAAGGCGATGGATTCAAAAATCGGGAAGGGCCAACTAGCCATATCCATCACAACTTGTAACACTAATGTGAAACTCGATTTCTCCATGTGTATCATTCAGTATCGACTTTGTCTGAAGTTCCATAGACACTGTGTATTATAAATGAATCATTATAAACATATGTTAAAAAGCTGAGGTTTGCCTTCAGTATTCGGTTTTTCTCTGTTAAAAAGGGATAGCTGTATATTTCGGACTTACCTATTCCACATTTATTGCCCAATGGGGTTGCACAAATAAACGCTTGTGAATTCCAGCTGATTGGGTAAACTCGGAAGGAAAGTTATGTTCAAATTTGTTTTGCTCTTGAAACTGTTGGAAAAGTGAAAATGTGATTTACCATCAGCCGTGAACGGAGTTAATCCTAGAAGGGAGTGGAAATGTGGGTTTTGGAAAACTAACATTCGATTACCTCGTTATCATGAGTTTCTTCCGACTTAGGGAGACTCGAAAGCGAAATCAAGTTGAAATTTAATTTACCCTTCGGGGGTTGTAAAAGTTAAAAATGCTATTAACTGTCCCGTTAGTAGCGAACTGAGTTAGCGGTAGATGGGAGTTGAAATGTTAAGTTTTGGAAGGCAAACATTTGGGTTCCTCAAAAGTGATCTCAGAGCTCCGACAAAGTTGGGAGACGGAAGCAAAAACGCGGCAAGTACCCGTGTCCTTCGCAAATCTCATACTCGTTTAATATCGCCTGAGTAGTTGGACGGTTTTCATGTCTTTGCTGCGACGGGGGCAAGATTTACGGTCTCCGGAAAGCGTAGCTCCGTCCCCGACTCAGAAGTTAATCCCGTGGGTTCTGCCCACAAACTAATAAACACTGTTTCGCCGTCGAGGCCGCAGAGCAATTAAAGTTGGCTAAATAGGGAGAGGGAGACAGGCCTCAGTCCTGCACATTTGCTCACGTTTGGATACGACTTACAGCCGCTTTTGTTTGTCCGATCCGACAAGGCCCTTCGCAATCAGCGTAATTGGGAGGAGGACGGGGGGTCCCCCATTTGCCCCGTGGGGCGGAGTCGGTGGAAGATTTTAATCAAATTTCCGCGACTGAAGTCTGAATAATTCCTTTACCGAATTACGAGATGGTCTTTTACTTTCCTGACGCCCGAAGGATCAAAGAAAATGCGCCATCGCCGTCGAACTTCACTGTGGTTCCTCTGATGGAAGCAGAAAACATTGTCGCTGTTAACCTTGGATGAACTCAACAAACTATCGGCTCACAGAATCCCATGGCCCAATTCACTAATTTTCAATTCCTTGATTACTTACTGAACTAGAATTGAAAGTGCAGCAGTCCTGATTTCACATCCCTCAACATCAATGATCAAGCAAAACTCGGCGCTCCGCGCCTCGTACCTGCTTTGAGCCTTAGTGGCTAACATCACAATACATGGAACATGTTTTTAGCTTACCCACGATGGTAACTTATATGATGTAGGTATTTTTCTATTCCGGTGAGCGTCTACTCTAACCAACATGACAACCAAGTGACAATAAGAAAACAAGCGGCATTGTTTACTACATCTATATAATAACATACATAAAATTAAATCACGACATAAATACCAACAACAAGTACGCAAGGCCTGCGTGATAAATCGAGAGCTTTCCAACGAATGGAGAACGATTTTCGTCCGTCGAAAACTGAACAACTTTCATTTCCCTAGAAACAGCTCGGTTGTACGTGAAAACTATCAGAACAATTTCGTGACACTTTCTGTATAACGGTTTCTGTATAACGCTTTTTTACTAGATAGGCCCGGCTAAAAACATGTTCCATGTTAAAATAAAAACCTACAGAGTTTGTAGAGAAAACAAAGTCCATTTCCAAAGAAATGAACTGAGTAATAAGATATTGAGTCTTGGAATATTCTCATTCAAACATTTACCAGAACTATCGCTTTCAATTATTTCAAAATTTTCTATGACATTCAGAACACCTTTTTTTGGACAGAAGAGAACAAATTCTGGATATACAACAAATTCTATGAACTTTTTATTTGTCAAATCAAACCTTAAATTGTGACTGGATTCTAATAGATGATTGGCAAACGCTGACTCTCCCTCGTTTTCCTTAAAATATCTTTGATGTTCGTTTTATCTTTCCCCAATTTTTTTTACCTGTCTGCGGACAATATTCGGGTCCACAAGAGCATTTAAGTTTATAAGCCCCCATTTTTATCTTCAGCGTTTACTTTACGTTTTACGGAATCTAATGAAGCTATAAGATTATTTTTATTTTTAAAACCCACTTTGAACCGCCTAGGATGATAGAATTGCACGGAATACGTACGTATTTCCATGAAAAGGTAAGATTTTCCCTGCTACATCGTCTTTCCTCTAATAAAATTTCCCTAGTTAAATTTAATACCTATTATTTTTTCAAAGAATTTTATTCCATTAATTTATTCCATTACTCACCGTTATACTTTTCATGTTCATTTTTCTATTGATAAATTGTGCTCAATCATTTTTCTAGGTGTCAGAACATATTTTCTTTGGACCGTAATATCTCTGTTTGAGATACTAAACGCTGCAAAATTATTGCACAATAATTCATTTTTTCTGTATTAGATAGCGCTCCTAAGCGAATCACCAGACCACTGGAACTGGACTGTACAACGGAAAACTACAATGGGAAATGCAAGTACGAATCCACGAAGCTTGGAAGATGGCGTTATGGACTACACAATTGTATATCATGAACCGTGCTATTAGGGCTGTCGCCAGACATGTGGTCTTGCTCGGACCAACCGTTAAAGGGCTTCACATCTCAGATAGTCTACTTCCTGATTGCTCCAAATGGTGAGCGATCGGATGTTTGTACATTAACCCGAGTGGTCTCATGCGATTCACAGATGGAATTTCTGTCTGAATCGAACGATAAACTTTGTAAATGACTCCTGAACATCAGAAAGGACATCGTCAAACTATAATTCCGTGAACCAAACTACTAGTCCTATAGTGCTAAACAAAAGCTGATATTAAAATGGACTGCTTAGAAGGGCTTTCTACCTAATATAGAAATGATAAACCTTTGCCGACTTTTTTTAAATGTTCACCTTATTATAACATTCATACGGTATATCTTATTTAACCGAATCAGTCAATGTCGTATGGTAGATACGCTCTGAAGTGAAACACCTAACTCGTAGGTATCCGATATTCCCTAAAGAATAACCCTCATCTAACTTTGAATAAAACTCTGGTTGACATAATGTCGAACTCCTTTAAAACTTGATCGAAGTTGCCTGCTCCACTTTCCTGGGCAGTACCCACCTGTAGGGCACTATGCCGCTATATTCATACTTCATAACCCGAGGAAACATTTTCCGAGAGACTCACATTCGGCGGAACGTTGCTCATTCGGTGTGGTTATAAGATACAAAATTATATATACAATTCTAAGGAGCTGTCCACCGTAGACGAAATCAATTACTTTATTTTCAATCGAAAGAAATCTAAAAATTATTATGCTGTTGTGGGCCGATACCACTATTTCATTAAACGGATAGCGGTAATGTGGTATTGTGTTTGAGCTTAATTTAAAATTAGAGCGATTTTTAATTCACCCGTTATAGATGCAAGTAATTGAAACTTGACTTTACGATCACCAAGCATGATTGTTCAAACCTCTACGAATTAAGAAGTTAACGGAGGATGATCATTATACAAGGGGAAACCTAGTCTGGTCAGATACACTCTGTATAAGTTAACTCTTTATAGTGTAACCCCACGAGATGTACAGAAGGCGGAATGTTCTATACTACGCAAGATGCACTGGTATTTCTTTCAGTACTGAAATTTCGGTTCACATTTTTGCTTGTTTGTAATTACCCGATTCTCCGTCCATGACTGGCGATAAATAACAGCAACAATATTAACAAACCAAAAAAGAGGGTGAATTATGTATACGCCCTTCCTCACGTAATTCGGAAAATTAATGTAAATACCTATATATAGAAAAAAATGTTCATTTTTCGATGAAAGAAATGGCAATTTTTAATCTTCGACAATTTGCACTTTAAGTTAGTTTCTGTTAGCGTTCGCTTTTTAAACTTTTATTTCTTCCCCGAATTCGACTTTTTTTTAAATTTACTTAAAATCTTAAAATTATTTAAATCCTCTGCCAATTTGACGACAAGCCTCCAAACGGCCAATGAAACGCTTGCGTATCCGCAACACATTGTGACATTTTCTTGGATAGGTCCCATTTCTGAAACTTGGAACAGAAGCAAGGAATAATTGAAATTAATTTAAGTTCAAATTTTCACCAAGAAATATATTTATTTTATATATAGGTACACGACTAATGAACATTAATTGCTTGACTCAATTTCCGTTGGCTCCATTTCGTGGGGTTCCGGGTAAAAGTGACCAAGTAATATTTTTTTCAAAATGAGCTTTTAGCAGAATACGCTTTTTTCAGCCATGGACTAACTAGCGGAACGCTTTCGTAACTCACATGGACACGGAACGTTGCTCATTCGGTGTGGTTATAAGATACAAAATTATTTATACAATTCTAAGGATGTCCACCGTAGAGAAATCAATTACTTTATTTTCAATCGAAAGAAATCTAAAAATTATTATGCTGTTGTGGGCCGAACCACTATTTCATTAAACGGACAGTGAATGTGGTATTGTGTTTGAGCTTAATTTAAAATTAGTTTTTAATTCACTCCGTTATAGATGCAAGTTTGAAACTTGACTTTACGATCACCAAGCATGATTGTTCAAACCTACACGAATTAAGAAGTTAACGGAGGATTATCATTATACAAGGGGAAACCTAGTCTGGTCAGATACACTCTGTATAAGTTAACTCTTTATAGTGTAATCCCACGAGATGTACAGAAGGCGGAATGTTCTTTACTACGCAATATGCACTGGTATTTCTTTCAGTACTGAAATTTCGGTTCACATTTTTGCTTGTGCGAAACCCCCGCTTCTCCGTCCATGACTGGGCGATAAATAACAGCAACAATATTAACAAACCAAAAAAGAGGGTGAATTATGTATACGCCCTTCCTCACGTAATTCGGAAAATTAATGTAAATACCTATATATAGAAAAAAAGTTCATTTTTCGATGAAAGGAATGGCCATTTTTAATGTACGACAATTTGCACTTGAAGTTAGTTTTTGTTAGCGTTCGCTTTTTAAACTTTTATTTCTTCCCCGAATTCGACCTTTTTTAAAATCTTAAAATCTTAAAATTTTAAATCCTCTGCCAAACAATTTGACGACAAGCCCTGAAGACGGCCATAACCAATTGAAACGCTTGCGTATGAGCCCGCAACACATTGAGATATTTTCTTGGATAGCACAATGTCCCATCTACTCGCGAAACTTGGACACAGAAGCAAGGAATAATGATAATAGAAGTTCAAATTTTCACCAAGAAATATATTTATTTTATATATACACGACTAATGAACATTAATTGATTGACTCAATTTCCGTTGGCTCCATTTCGTGGGGTTCCGGGTAAAAGTGACCAAGTAACATTTTTTTCAAAATGAGCTTTTTTTGTCATTCCGGTACTAAGGAACGTTGTCTACTGTGTGTTGTTGCTAAGAACGTTATCTTCAAACTGATGTGCGAGAAATACTTGAAAATAAATTTTACCTGCCTGACCCAAAGAGTTTTATGTGACCAAATGGCATTTGAACTCAACCACAAAACACGAGATGGATTATAAATGTACTCTCGCTGGTGCATGTAAATGTTATCAATTGCCATTTGATCACTTTTACTGTGTAAGATTTGTAAGATTGCATAGTGGGCAGGTGAAAATGACCAATTACAGTGATGGGTAATGGATAACCTTCTCTAACAGAAATAGGTATGTCATTGTTGTTTAGATGCTCGGCAACACGATAAATTAACGAAAAAACTATTCAATCCCTCAATTTCATGTAACTATGCGACTGATTTTCGAAGAATTGAATTGACCAAATGAGTAAAGCTTGAAACTCCAGGCAGGTAAAAATGATCAAATAGAGTTTTCCGAATAAACAGCTCTTATTTAATCTGAAGTGAATTTTGAAGCACGATAATAGGCGGGCACTAGCTAACTACCTACAGGATAAAGAAAAATCGAAACATAGTCGGGACATCACACAACCAGTGTTCGTAAGAAGAAAATAGGTGAAACTTCAGATCGCTCCCCTGTAAAATTTTGCAAATGTTACTTGGTCACTTTTACTCGGAACCCCACGATTTGTTTGTTTATGTTTTTGTTTGTGTATCTAGGGCGACCGTAACGCATAGCTGATACAATTTTAGTGACGATTATTGGTTTATTTGCCATAGCAAAGACATGAAGATGTCAAAATTCTAGTTATAAAGAACAAAACATGATCAAATATAGTGGAAAAGACAAAACTGTCCTTCCACCTGAAGGGTATACGTATAAATGTTCCGTTCTGATATATTTCGGTTGTTCCTCGCTGTTTAATGCGATTACACTTGAATTCGGGATGTACAGATAAAATATACGTGGATAGGTATTCACAATTCATGAGATAGAACTGCGAGAGACGGAAAATTAATATAATAAAACCCATAGAGAGGTGGATACGTGAATATGTGGAACGAGGGAGGATTTGTCACGGGAGCTGAAGCGGAACACGGGTTGATGATGTCAGCTTGTCCGTCCACTCTTTCTGATTTAGTTTTTTCCCCTTTCACATGGTCACGGCCAGCCTTGTCGGTTGGAATCTAGAGATTCATACTTCCGGCGACACGAGGAGATATGATGTACTATTGAGTCGAGGCTACAGTACGTGCATAACTAACAACCTTACATGAAAGCTAAGTTCGGTTGATGGAAAAAGGCCTTTTTAAAAAAGGTTGACTTTATTGACAAAGGAACACGTCCTCAACGCTTGAAACAGATCTCAGAACTGAATTAACTCGGAGCTCGCAGGCTCCCTATATAAACTAAAAGAGTTGACTCGGCAAAGGGCTTCGTCTTACATGGGAATCAGCAGGAGGAGCGAACATAAGTTGAATTCATCCCGACAAATGTTTAATTCTCCCTTTACTTCCATTGTCCGCAAAGTATTTTGGGTGAATGATTGGGTAAGGTTGTGTGAAAGATACGGGATTGAGATTGGGGAGATTTCTAAAGAAAACGTTAGGCGTCAGGGTGCACACGTTTTGACTAAGTTGGAGCAAAGGCTTTACAATAAATATCTTAGTGAAAGAGAAAGCTATTCATTCAGGAATGTATATAAATCCCTTAACATCAACCATCATATCGTGGGGTTCCGAGTAAAAGTGAGCAAGTAACATTTGCAAAATTTTACAGGGGAGCGATCTGAAGTTTCACCTATTTTCTTCTTACGAACACTGGTTATGTGATGTCTCATCCGACTATGTTTCGATTTTTCTTTATCCTGTAGGTAGTTAGCTAGTGCCCGCCTATGATATCGTGCTTCAAAATTCACTTCAGATTAAATAAGAGCTGTTTTCCGGAAAACTCTATTTGATCATTTCTACCTGCCTGGAGTTTCAAGCTTTACTCATTTGGTCAATTCAATTCTTCGAAAATCTGTCGCATAGTTACATGAAATTGAGGGATTGAATAGTTTTTTCGTTAATTTATCGTGTTGCCAAGCATCTAATAACAATGATATACCTATTTCTGTTAGAAAAGGTTATCCATTACCTGTCACTGTAATTGGTCATTTTCACCTGCCCACTATGCAATCTTACAAATCTTACTCAGTAAAAGTGATCAAATGGCAATTGATAACATTTACATGCACCAGCGAGAGTACATTTATAATCCATCTCGTGTTTTGTGGTTGAGTTCAAATGCCATTTGGTCACATAAAACTCTTTGGGTCAGGCAGGTAAAATTTATTTTCAAGTATTTCTTGCACATCAGTTTGAAGATAACGTTCTTAGCAACAACACACAGTAGACAACGTTCCTTAGTACCGGAATGACAAAAAAAGCTCATTTTGAAAAAAATGTTACTTGGTCACTTTTACCCGGAACCCGACGATATTATGCACTATATCGATGATAAAAATAAGCCTCAGATGATCAGTTTAATATTTAGGATTAGGTGCGAGCTATTGAGCCTGAACGCCGTTCCATGGAGAGAGGCAGAAAGGCAGAATTGTGCATTTTGTAACAGGGGTGAAAAGGAGGACATATTCCACTTTATTGCGGTTTGTTCGATACTTAAAGAGTTCAGGCTGCGGTGGATGGAAGCAACGGAAATTGATAGACAAACGTTCTTGCTATATCTTGATGGAAAGAATTGGAATGCGTTATATTGTTATGCCAGAGAGGCAATGAAATATCGCAAGATGCTGATAGTGGAATTCAATTATTAGATGATTACTGAATTGACTGCCTAAAATAACTCATTTGGAATGTGCATCTTTTCTTTTTTTTAATGGAAGTTCCTGTTTGTTTGCCTATTTGCTTGGATTGTTGTTTCCTTTAACATAACATTAAGAATTAGTCGTAAGTTTATCCCCGGCATAACGGGCATGTCCCATTGCCTAAATGTGTATGTTTTAACAGTTATTTTATTTTTGTAATTTTGAGGAAAATATACACACTATTGATTGATTGATTGATTGATACTTCCGTTGGCCGCGCAATCTATAGATATAAAAGAAAGCCGTGTTAGTTATACTCTTAATAATTCAAGAACGGCTTAGGTAGCTTAGTAGCGTAGAATCAGGAGAAGAACATACGATACTTTTCATCACGTAACAGAAAACGTGGCATAACAAAACGAACTCAACTGTCAGCCAAACGTCAGGTAGTCTAAATTACAGTTGAATTTTGAAGTTGATCGGTTGATAGAAACCTTTCCAGTTTAAGGACTCGTCCTACGTGAGCGGGAGTCGGTCGATTTCAGCGTTACTGGCGACACCGGCGATTTACGCGAGTGCAAGCGTTTACAGCGGGAAACGCCACTATTGTCCTCGCGAGCGATGCCGCGAATGGAGGAGAGCGCGTTTTAGTTAGGTTAGTTCCGTACCAACCAAGACAATCAATACGATGAGTGTTATTTCTGAATTTCTTACAGACAGACGATTTGCGTTGGCCTGAAGTAGTCCAGCTCTGTTCAATTACATTTCTAATAAACGTTTGCAGAGGCAACCATCTCATGAAATTTATCAATTAAAGAACTAATTTGGGGAATTTATAACTCTTCAGCCTATTCTTGTTTTCTTATTTCGTTGATAAGTGACAACAACATTGTTCTGACTAACCTCGCAAGCACTCGAGAAATGATTTTGACTCCTACAGATTGTAGCGGGAGTAGCGAGAAGAAATCAAACCGATTTGATTTCAAGCCGCGTACAGCGTGTGCGTGTTAGCGATTTGCGATAGAGCGTGTGCACGCAGGACGCACAACTCTGTTATCACAGTTTGATCGGAAAATCGCCCGCCCCGCAAAAAACGCTGAACCCACCCGACCCGCTGGTATCGCTTAGTTCCCGCTCACGTAGGACACGGCGTAAGGCTTTATTCAACAAGAATTTGACATGAAATGATTCTTGGAATTTCCTGGTTAGTTGTAAACATTTGTAAAACATATGGTAATAATAATGAACTGGTAATGATCACCACAATGCGATTGTTTCGGTTGTTTCTAAACTACCTCCGGAACAATTTTCATCCAAATCTGTTCAACCGTTCAGTCAGGTTAGGAATGAATTTGAAAAAGTGTGAAATGAATGACTCATTCAATCGAGAATTTGAACGGGAAAGCGAATATGATAACTAGGAATAAGATTTAATAGTTCAAAAGAATGTACCCCTGTTGAATCACCAACAAAAGGAAGTTTATGATACATTGATGACGCCAATTGATGATGGAAATGGTGGTTTATATTTCCTGGATGCTTCTGGTGGAACTGGTGAGAGATTTTTCGTCATGGCAGTAGTTTTACCCACTGTTCGTGCACGATCCAAGATTGTGGTTGTAGTTGGTTCTTCTGGAATAAGCAGCCACATTGTTAGAAGCATGCCGTACTGCTCATTCAGCGTTGAAATTGCCGTTAATTCTCCAAACTATTGAAGAACCAACATGTAATATTGTAATACATTCAGTAATGTTCGAATATCCGCATCGAAAATCATGATCTGGGACGAACACACAATGGCACACCAACGTGCGTTGGAAGCATTAAACCGAAGGTCTACGCAATGACTCGAAGACCATCTGCGTTATTTGCTCTAGAACCAGATGATAAAACAAAAATGTCGTCTATCACAAGGTGCTTCAATAAAAAAGTAGAAACCATCCACCAAGATACATGGTCAATACATAATCCTTAAAATAATTGCTTTTTTACTTACCTACATTAATTTTCCAAATAATTCTAAGACGGATCAAAGTTTTTTGGGTCATTTAATTAACAATAATCGTCAACTATTATTGACATACCTCGCCCGTGCATTGTTAATTTTCCTTCCACTGTTAGCGCTGTAGTTGAGCTTGCGAGGTTGTCGGTTTGTTCTAAGTCTTTGATCGAGCATCAATTGATAAACAAACATCTCCACGGCTCATTGGTAAAGTCTTTGCATCAATAGTGAAAGGTCTTTGGTTCAATTCCTGGTGACTTGTTTTTCTCATTTGATGTAAAAGAATAGTTTTCCCTGTTTTTTAAAACTGCCAAGCCTGAGCATAAACTTGAAACTTTTAAGCTTCAGAGGTATTCTCTAGGTGTTGCAGGCTTATCGCCCTAACCCTTGGAAATCTGGTGAGGAAGAAAACATGGAGGGGTGAACTTTTCCTAACAGTTTGTTTCAGGTTACGGGCCATTTTACACTACTTACACCGAATGGGGGAAGTAGACGTTCCAACTTGTCCAAACTGTCAAGAAGAGGTTCCACACTTCATTCGGGTTTAAGCAGTGGGAAACAGAAAGAACATTGCAGAAGGACGATCTGGAACTGTCATCTTCGGACATGACACCAAAGATGATACTTGCCAAAACGATTGAAAGAGAGAAATATTGGATTTCAATAGCTCTGTTGAAGGGATCCTACAGAAAAAGATCATGCTAGAACAGAAGTGGTAGAGAGCACCGCATATGGATCGAGCGAACAGAAAGAATCTCCTGAAGTAGTAATGTTCAACATTTCCAGGATGAGTTCCAACATGGGAAAAGGAAGGTGAGGTTTTAGTGAATTTAAATTTTACATGATCTGGAGTGCAATCCCAGCTGCTTGAAAGCCCCTTGGAATGATGGATATAGTTAGCTAACAGTTCTAGTTTCTTGAAATTGCTACCCCTGAGCACAACACAGCTATGTGATCTATTCAGTCATGTGATCGATTACAGTGAACGAATCTGTTGCTAGAGAGTTGAACTGTTTAGTTCCAAAAATGTCAGCCAACAATTATTTCTGTAGTGGATCTACAAACATAATCTAAACTGGATACGTCGCTCCTCCATAGCTTGCAATTGCATTGAAGATGAAAATACTAGAGCTGTCGCCAGCCACGCGGTCTAGCTCAGACCTCCCGTCGAACGGCACTGCAGCCCGGCCCCCCTATTATTGAAAATAATTAACCAAAATAAACTTATCGAGTGCCGTGCCATCAATGAGGGCAACTTCATAATCAACCAAGTATAAAATTATCCAGGAAGTATAAAGCCAGAAACAAAGAATTAGAAGCAAATGGGTAAAAACTATTCCTGACCAACCGCATGTCTGCAGGGGTTTTAGGTTTACAATGGTGAAGACGGTCACTAATTTACCGAAACGTTAAGGATACCACAATGCTGTAATTATAACATTCCTTCCAAGACAAATCATGACTAAACTACTAAATACAACAATCATAATTTTAAATTTTAGTTATCAACAGATGCAACGTGGATATTTGAACAAGAACTGTAAGACTTCTACGACAAGCCGTTTTCTTATTGTGGATTTTGAAACCAACATGCACCTCCCGCTTGCTGGACTTGGAATGCACAGTGTTAAGCCACAATTTCGAGGAACCAACTCTCCAATTTATGATAGATGAGTAAGGTTGAGTACCGAAATTTTCAAATACGAAAAGTACTTTTATTTTTTAATATAAAACACCACTTTCCAGCTTCAATGGTAAAAATCATCCATGGATGATATATCTCGCCATATCCGAAATATCCTTTAGAATTCAATCTAAATCGGACCCGAAGCTTTTCACCGGTACCTTCTGGGGGTTACAGGCATATTGCCTCAGTCCCTGGAAGGAGCAATTATTCTCCCCTTCGCCTCATTGTTTTATGGCTCTCCATTAGAACATTTGCCACAGTAGTGGCTGGTCCTCGGTACAACTCCTGATGGTATTTTTATTTGGTTTTTCTGGTATAGGTGAGGCTTCTTTCCCATAGTACGGGGACAGACAATGTTTTTTTGGATTGGGGAAACGTGAGGCATTAGGAAAACATGAGTCTGGCCCAAACCGCCTTCACCCATCTCTAGACTTTCTGATCATATTTTCTGATTATATTTTCTAATCGTCTCACTAAACCAGTGTTTCCCAACCTTTTTTAGCCTACGGCGCAGTTACAAAAAAAGACAAATAGCCGCGGCACACCTAACCTAATTTCTAGGAAAAGTAAAGAAAACATTACATTGCAGGAATAACTCATTTTATTACAACTTATTTAACACACCTGTCCTAATCAAATACAATAAAAGTAGAGAGTATTCAACAAAATACTTCTTGCGTTCTATTACAAAAGTTCTTTGTCATTACTTCATTATACTACTGTATTATCTTTATTATTGATTTCATGTCATGTTCTTTATTAATGTGACACTTGGGCTTGATGTTTTTTCACTAACTCCACTTTACGAGGCTGTACAACTGACAAGGCCAATCTCATGTCGTGCTCTACTGATTGAAGCTGTGACCTGTACTTCGTTTTTATTTGGTTCATGCCTCAGATGCCTCACGTAAGTAAGACGTTGAAAACGGCAACAATGCTCGCATTACCTTTTTAGTAATTGCAGGATGCTCGTTTTTTAATGGCACCCAAAAAGCTGCTATGCCAGGGCTTATTTTCTTTTGTAGTTTTTTTGACTTTTCCTTTGCATCTTGAACGAGTTTTTCAAACTCCATCTTTAGGCCACGGTCATTTTTCATGTCGCTCAATTCCTCTTCTTCGATTGTGCTTAGGCCTGCATTGTCAGCCATACAAATAAAGGGATTTCTCACCCAATCAAATGCAGATATTTTCGCATGTCAACATCTTTGGTCGTCATTCCCTAATTTCTTTTGCGCGGAACTGTGACTTATCCCACGCATACTTTTTGGGGATTTGCGCGGAACTGTCATACACCCGGCCTGCATTGTCAGCCATATAAATAAAGGGATTTCTCACCCAATCAAATGCAGATGTGTCAAGGGATACGTTGACTTATCCCACGGCACACCTAGCCCACCTTTGCGGCACACAGGTTGGGAAACACGGCTCTAAACACATCCAAAAAGACTTTCGATATCCTTGGTTTCTGACTTTAGCCCACCTAAATCCACAGCACCCAGGCGACTCACTGCTCAAGTTAACCCAAATGAGAATTCCCAGTTCATTAAGGATTCTTTCTTCGACTATACTCTAATATTATTTTTCTGGGTTGATCGTAAGGAGCCCCCATAAATTCTAGCTCAAGCTGCTAAAACCACGGGCTAATGCGCCTGTCATGTCTGAAGCCCCTTAGGAAGACTTTTTTCACAACGGATATTTCTCGTTTAATTAAAATGTCCGATCTTCGTTTTAGGGCTAAAGAGCTCCTGCCAACAAATTAAAAAAGGGGAGAGCGGCGCTGCAAAAAAAATATGATAGGCCAGTAAGAAACTAACGAGGTCATTTTATTACCCCGACTCCCCTATTTCCGATATCACAATAAGCTGGCGCTTATAAAATTAATTAGGAAAGCGCCGAAAGGGGCCGAAGAAGACCCTTGGAGATTCTTTATATTCCATCCGAACCGATTTAGTCTTTTCTCCTCGACCTCGGAGTAAATGAAAAATACGGATTAAGTATCCGATCCAAACCGTAGCATTGTGCTGAGAGGAGGAACCACACAATAGATCTTGTCAAAGAGCCCTCTCCCTATTCTTAAAATCCCTTTTCTTTTATGTCTCACATCCTTCGGAGCATCATCAATCCCTCCTGATTACAAGTATTTCTTTTGTTAACTGAAAATACGTTATAATGGTAGGTACATTTAACTTTGGATTTAAGAAAACCCACAATCTTAGAGATTCAATCAAGATGGGTTCATTTCAGAAAATTTCTCGTTTTCATTAGATGGGTCAAAGTGTCTATTCTTAACAATGGAAGTTTTATTTTAATGTTCTAAGTCTGACTGTATAGTTTCCATTCACTCCGGTTTTTATTCAGTTTAAACGTGTTTTAATCCTCTACAGATAACCGAAGGGGCTTGGAATAACCAACTTTGAACACTTTGCCCTTGATCATAAACTTCAAATAGTGGTAGCGTGATCGCCACCCTGTTCCTAGGGTTTTTTAGCTTCCAGATGGATTTCCCCAACCATTATCTTCAGATATATAGTTTTCTATTGTCAAGTTTTTAATTGTCTTGACTGGTCAGTTTTTGCTGTCAGCTTTTCAAACAGTCGTGACAACAAAACAGTAACTTCAATCGTTCATTGTGCTAATCAGTCCATTGATAATCTATGGGTACTCGTTGGAACTAGTGCGTGAATATCGTTTACGCAAGAAGCTGCTTATGAATACTACATTATCCACAAATGAAATTGAAATTGGCGAGGTACGTGATACATTTATCGAGACGCCTCATTCTCTCGCCGACGTTGAATTTAATAAGCGTTTTACATCAAAACTGGCCTTCAATTGGAAGTACGTGGTGTGTGCAGGAGGGCGCGCAAAGACAAAATGTCCCTCGTGGTTGCGTACTTGTACGAAAGCTGTTTTGACATTTTTAAATAGTCTTTTAAATCAAATTTGAACTTCTGAAAACTCAATTGTGGCATCTGGTCTACTAAGTGCATCAAATACATAATTTTTTAACTCAGTCCTTAGAAGTGTGCCATCCTGCTTAAGCGTTATAGTTCCGAACTTGGAATCTATTGAAAATCAGAGAAAATCGATGGCATGTTGAAATTTTGCATCGAGTCGAAAAGATCTTCAGAAATTCATTTGAGCAGGTACCTTACTCTCTAATTCTCTATTATAATTTTACTTCGTACTCAACTCTCATATTATCATGAATTTCATCGAATTTTCGAGTGGTTGAATTCTTTACCTGTAGTAGAATGAAATTCAATCATGCATTATTATTCACTAGACTTACACGTAATTCGGATTAGTTTGAAAAAAATATCGATGACCGATACATCGAAATATTTTCCGGATATTTTCCTTCGATATATCGAATTACTAAAACGATAATTTTTAAAAATATCGGTATTCTTTGCCGATATTGACATCCCTACTATACACGTATGTTACAATAGGAAGCCACACATTTAATTTAGCCCACTTTTGGTTTATTATTCAATAATAAACCATTGTAATCGCTCTCCCCCCCTGAAAATGTTCATGGTTTAAGTTTCAAAGGGTGTAGAATTCGAATCTGCAATAAAAAATTTTCGGGTCCGTACGCCGTACGCACGATTTCCCCCGAACGGCTGGAGCAAAAAAGTTGAAATTTTCAGGAAAAATCCATGTTGGTCCGACGGCGCCCCAATTCTTGAGCCAGCTCTCTCACTCAATTTAAAGTACCCTTTAAGGGCTGTCAAATTATTGTAAAATCCCTAAAAACCTCAAAACAAGTCGATGCGGCCTAAATGTGTACTTATTTTTAAGAACATACCTCGAGGAATCGAATGAGCCCCTCCCCAGGTCCGTAGGTCAAACCATTCCCGATCTATGGCCCGATTTATGGTGCCAACATTTGCGTTTTTTGGTTTATTATTGTTTGTTTGTAACCTAGTGATGTCCGGCCGATAGTGTCGAGTTGTAGTGAATGTGGATACTGGAGTGATAGTGGGTTGAAGCATTCTGATGTGCATGAAACGCTGATAATATATACGTAAATATTATTCAATATTCTTACTGGGGTTTATTATTCAATATTATTACTGGGGTAAATAAGTATTCTTTCGCTGGGGTTTATTATTCAATTGGCTTGCGTTCATGATTTGAATCTTACTAAGCTTCGGAGTGTGCGTGTTTTACAGGTGATAGAACGATTATTGAATTTCAGGAGATATGCATAGACCACGTAAATCGGTTCTCAACCAAACGCTGCTAATTCTTTCACTGGGGTTTATTATCCAATTGGCTTGCGTTCATGATTTGAATCTTACTAAGCTTTGGAGTGTGCGTGTTTCACAGGTGATAGAGCGATTATTGAATTTCAGGAGATATGCATAGACCACGTAAATCTGTTCTTTACCAAAATACCTATTTGGATTGATCAGTTGATGCATACCTCCTGAAATTCAATAATCGCTCTATCACCTGTGAAACACGCACACTCCAAAGCTTAGTAGAAATTCAAATCATGAACGCAAGCCAATTGAATAATAAACCCCAGTTTGCAGAGTTTTTGTCGGGTTATTCGTTTGTCTTTTAACTAATTTTTCAAGAAGCAGTGGACATAGCCTCTTCCCCTTTCAACAAAGTCTGACCAAACTCTGGAGAAGGTAAAAGCCAAAGTGAAATACCGCCAAGTTAAGCCGTAAATCGATGATCGCCGGATCCGACGGAGTCGTAAAAAGTCGGAGGGGCCGCGAAAATGAAATAGCCCTGGAAAAGGATGTTATTGGGTTCTCTCATCGTCTTATATGAAATCGGGCCTTCGAAAACTCCGACAATAAAGGATAAGAACAAATTAGGGTCGGGTCGTAAGCCGTAAGACCTCTCCGTTCCCCCTCATCCCGGAATTACCGGTATCAGAACGAGAATGCCAGGGGGGCTCGAGGGTCGTATCGTTTGGGAACGCCCGATCGGAGTAGCGAAACGCACTCGGGTGAATCGCACCTGGCATCCACAACAACCATTTTCCAACGTTAGACATCCTCTGTATGCCCTCTCCTCGAATTCCCAGGGGTCGTTCTGCAATGTTTCGCTCCCGAGTCTAACAACAGGCCTCGGGAGCGTTGTTTTCATTTTCGGAAGGTGAAACTTTTTCTTTCCTCATTCAATATTAGTACAATCAATATTTCTACTCGAATTTTTCACGTTTGAAACCATTCTTAACAATTGTATTCGCTAATTCGTGTGACAAGGTGAATTTTCCCAATTTTAACCAATGTCAAAACTAAAGTCTGAAGACAGTAATCAGAAAGTCTAGTGGTTTGAGGCAGTCAATTCCACCACTCTATCGAAGAGGGTGCCAACCAGAGGTCTAAATATCGTTCCTAAGAAACGTTCGCAATTGTTCCTAATCGTTCCCGGTCCGGATAGGATCGATATTACTAGTCGAGAAACGGTCCGATCCGAACCGGCACCAAATCCAAACGGGAACGGATCTTGAGCGGACGAAAAAAATTCCCCGGATTTCGTTCTCATCGTTTTAATCGCTAAAGAAACCGTCCAAGAAGCCTGGAATTTCATACTTGGGCTCCGTCAGGGTCCACTGCATTAAACTTTCGTAAAATTTAACGATTCGAATCAAGTTTGATTCCTTTGCGAAAGACATTCTGTTGTATTTATCCACTAGCCAGAGATGAATGACCGCTCGTTCCGCTTGCGGCAGAGTCAGGGGAGGTAAAGGAGACCCAAAAGTTGATTGAACAGCGAAGGAACTTGAAGGATTCGAATTCTGAAGGGTGCGATTACTTGTAAAACAGTTTTATATCACTCTGAAAATACCGTTTACTATCGGCACTTTATTTGTGAGCCGATATATATTTCGAAGCCTGGTGCCAAGAAAGAGAAACTACTGACCACAGCGTTTGAGTATGCATTTCTATCAAAGACCACGACACACAGTAGGTGGTTGTTGTTCTCAATCTGGCTCGTAAAAGTGGGCCGTCTAAATGGAATTTTGCCTGTTGAAAGGTTCAGTTAATATTAACACTCCATCACACATCAATTAACTCGGATTACACTGAATCCGACAGATACACGGTCGCGGTCGGGTTTGATTTTAATTCAACCTTGACTCATTTTAAATAAAAATTGTGATTCCTAGTTAATATATTTCTATTTAGAAATGGTTATTTTGGACCTGATAGGCACACAACGTATCTAAAAGAAACGTGTGTCCACGTTATGTCCCAATGAGACTTTTTTCACCCATTTCATTTTAGGTGACTACTTTGGATTACTTTGTTTCTATTATGAAACCGTGGGCTAACTGAAACTATAAGTTTTCTTTGTTCACAGTTTAAAATGGTGACAAAAAACTATTTGATCCCCACGACCCTGGTCACATCCACCGAATTCACCAACTTCTTCTTGATGGCTGGGAGATGAGTGGTGATGAACAGCATTCTGAAGATGATGAGCTACGCTTTGATTTATCAGCTTCAGGACTCCCGAACCTCATTCCGGAGATACTGTTTTTAATTGTACTAGGTAGTCAATTTACATTTATCTTTACAAGTGTAATTAAAACAGTCATGTCTGTTCATTTTAGGAAGAGTTCTATTCATTTATTTCCTTTGGCTGTTGAATAAAAATTATTTCCATTTATGAACTTGTTCAATTGTCTTTGCACTTTTACACTTGGGAGATGCAAAAAAAAAAAAAAAAAAAAAAAAACCACTACCACGGAGATGACACAGCAGCTTCCTCGTTACATCCTTCATCATATGAGCTAAATTGAATCAAAACTTTGAAATTTCAACCTGTTTCAAGAATTCCTCGTTAGCGCATGAGCAGAGCGTACCGCTGATTATATTGAGATGAAATGCGCATGGGACCTCATCAGGCTATATCCGCATAGTCCCTCAAAATATGAGCGAAATCCATTCAAAATTGTGGAAGTTATGGCGGTAACAAGAAAATTCGAACAGACAGACTGACAGACGGACCAACGGACACGGAACCAAATTTGTTCAGTAGGCTGTGAAACGCAAAATGCGAGTGGAAATTTTGAATTCGGACAACGAAAAGTTTTTTGGCTCATGAAAGTGAATACGAGGCTTCCGCTGCTTCGCAGACTCGGAAGCAAAATTCAATTATATTAATTTTTGACAAACAAATATTTGTATGTCACAGATACGGCGCGTGTATTGGTGTTTCACCTGGGGGAGCGTTTACAGGAGTATTAAATAGAAATCGTAGAGATCAAAGTCTCATTACTCAATAATTATTACATCACTCAACATAAAAGTACGTAGTAGATAGTCGGGGAAGAACTATCTAATCTCACACCGATTTCAACAAGATCATATTATTATTCTATCAGCTGTGGAATTAGCGCGTCGGACCCGCAACACATATCGGTTAACCTTTTGAAGGCGTTGATTTTCCCGCGGCACATCCATCTCATAAATCACTGTAAAAAGCCTATATAAATATTATCTTGTCTTATTATTGTTATTATAATTACTATCTTTCGGGATTATCTGACACATTTCAAAAGATCTCTAGGCTCATATTACCTAGACGAGGAAGCTATGTGCCACATCCAACGTTTTTATATGAGGATAAGTATAATTGTCTCTTTTACTTTTATTTTTGCCATCTGGCATAATATCTCCAGGGGCTACTACCGTAATTAAGATGGAAGTAATAACGCCTACAACAAGTATAACGCCAACAACTCTCTCGGTTTAAAAGGATTTATAGTCAAATCTTCGCGGAGCAGGTGGGTGCGTAGGGTCATTGGGTTTTATGGTGACACGAAACCTCGTTTAAGGCTTCATACGCCTGTAGGTAGTTCTTTATAAGGTTCCGGGGGCCTTTTTATTATTCTTAAAATACGTATCCTTACGTCGGAACAGTTAAAACTTTATGATTCGCAATACGTTTTACTTATATAAGAAAGTTCACATTTCTTCGCTTCCACAGTACTTAATTATAAACTTTATGGAACAGCGAAACATGACTGTATAAGTCAAAATGATTCAAATAATTTTCAATAGTTCAGTATCGGGTTGTTGGGGAGAACAACCACGTCTTGTTATCGGTTCAACATGACTGTTATAAACTCATAGGAATCATTCAAATAATTGCACATTTCAATAGTACTTAAGATCAGATGAAAACTGCATTTGAGCTTGTTAGTTGCTGACATGAATTTAAACCAGAAAGATATTGTTTAGGTCCAAAACGCAAAGAAAATGAATAGATCTCTGAACAGTCTCACTGTTTTGTCAAGGGAGACAGAAAGAAGGAATGAGGTGTTGAAAACAATCCAAGTTCATGCAAATCAGCTGTAAAAACGAATAGGTACCTACTGAAGTTTCCATTCAATTTAGTTACTGACATGATGGTAAGTACAAATTTATCAGATGCGATTGACAATTCCAGTATACAAACGCAACTCTAGCCTTGGCCCATGAAGTTGGATATGGTATACAAGAAAGATCGCTGAAATTTGATGGAAAGCACATCGTACAACATACGTGTTGTACATATTACGTAAAATTTACATACGAGGCGGTGGATTCCAAAAATGTCTACATTCATTTTTAGCGAAATGTAGTTAGCAGTGGATTCTGAAGCATTTTCTCGCGCTCCATAGAAAAACGTCCTCAGAATTAAGCAAAAATGTCCCCTTTCAACAGTTTTTGGCTGCGAAACTTAGCGGTTTGCTCCAAAACTCGGATGAGTGTATTCCAAAACTGCCTCTATTCGAAGTGACCGTCACAACTTTCTACATTCAAAGGTAACCCTAGTGACAATAGTTCGAAGCCGCAGGTACCATCCTAGTCCACTGTTTTGGTTTATTATTCAATAATAAACCATTGTAATCGCTCTGGAAAAAAAATTCTAACCCCCCCTGAAAATTTCATGGTTTACGTTTCAAAGGATGTAGAATCCGAATCTGCAATAACATTTTTTCCGTCGTCCGCCGTACGCACGAAAACGGCTGGAGCAAAAAGATCAGATTTTCGGCCTAAATTTGGACTCTTTTTGAAGAATTTTCCACGTTGAAACGAATGAAAAACCCAAAACAAGTCCGAAGGTCTGACCATTCCCGATGTATGTCCCGATTTATGGTCAAACCATTTGAACCCGTATTTTGGTATTATTGTTTTTGGTTTTGATATCAGTTTGTAACCTAGTGATGTAGTGAACGTGTATACTGATGTGAACTCCTAAAAGGGCTTTGTAGCCGATACACGGGTTGAAGCATTCTGATAACCATAAAAAACTCTGCAAATTCTTCCACTGGGGTTTATTATTCAATTGGCTTGGGTTCATGATCGAGTCTTTTTACATTAAAAAAACGCTGCAAATTCTTTCACTGGGGTTTATTATTCAATTGGCTTGCGTTCATAATTTAAATTTCTAAATCTTTGGAGTGTGCGTGTTTCACAGGTGATAGATTATTGAATTTCAGGAGATATGCATAGCCGTAATCTGTTCTAAACCAAAATACCTATTTAGATTGATCAGTTGATCATATTTGTGTGCCTCCTGAAATTCAAAAATCGCTCTATCACTTGTTTGTAGGTACCTATTTATAGATACCATATTTTTTCTTTTGTAAATATGCAATATTTATTTATTTTCTGACAGTTCTAGTTTTCTTATATTAGAGAAAGTTATCTTGGCGACTCAAGTATTCAAAACTCTCTACGTTGAGGTTAGTTCGTATAAAAACTCTCTACTTTCGATAGTTCATACCGAAACTGTTTACAATCATTTTTCAATTCTAATTTACTCTTCTCAACTAAATTAGTTCTGATTCCTCCTACTTATTTATTTTGGCCAAATGAGTCAAACGCAAAAGAAATAGCATCCCCTGGGTCATTGGTTGAGGTATGTTTTTCGTGTTTCCTGAAAAACTGCAAATCGGACTTGGACAGTTTTGGAATCCATCGCCTCACATTATTATATTTTGGTTACCTATTTGAATGGTACCGACAAAACTCTGTAAGAAAGACGAGTAGACCTTGGAAAAGTCTCACTCGTATCTCAAAGGAGACAAAAAAGAAAGAATGAAACGTTGGAAAAAGGTGGCAAAAGTCTACTGGGAGGACGAACCGGGACTTCCGTGAGAGTCATAGAGTGCGGGTCGTCTCTTGGGTGGTGATTCTCTTGCGTTTCTTCCCCGGCTCCTACTTTCCAATGCAAACATGCAACTTTTATCAGCAATTTTTTCCTTCTACCTTCAGCCATTGCCAGACGTGCTACCCCCGTTATGCGCACGGTCCCGCCAACTTGACCGCCCTGTACCGCCGGTGGAAATCCTAATGCGGAATTTATGAAGTTTCTCAAGAAAAGAGCTCTCAGGTCTTGAGGTTTGTGTCTCGCTGTTTCAGCTCGCATCGCTTTTCCTGGATTTTGCTTTCTCACGCAGGTTCACAGCACAACAGTAACAATAATAGTGGAAAATAGCTGTTCGTGTAGACGACGCTTTAGAAAAGTTTATGGGTTCTACTTTATCAACCACTGGCTGGTTTACTCGATCATGCCCCGGAGGACCATCAAGGTGATGTTGAATCTCCAAAACCTCTGAAAAACTTACCTGCATCTTAACCTTAAACGTATCTGCTCGATTGCTGAGTGAGTCCCGATGGTTCACCCCCTCCCTTGTCATAAAATAAGTAATTGAAAGTAGAGCTGAACCACTAACTCACTTATACCGCTTGAGTATCTCCAAAGGTGTGTTCCATCAGAAATTCAAAATAGGCTCAATAGAGGAGAAAAAACTGATTCGCCCAAGTATCGACCCATTCCCTTGATAGACGTAATTGCCAAGATATTTGAGAAACTGCTCAAAACTCGATTAGTGAGCTTTCTGAAAAAAAAAAAAAAAAAAAAACCATAGGATCACAGCAATTTGGATTTGAAAGAGGTGTCAATACTCAAGACGCTTCATTCAAGGTCACGGGTGAAATTTACTCAAATTTGGAGGCAGGCAAAAAAGTAACTCTAACGTGCCTCGACGTGGCTTTCGACAATGAAAAGCTAACTTGTTGAAGAATTGGAACCATAAGGGATTCGAGGACTAGCATTAGAAATATTCAAATCAGATAATAGTGATAGAGAACAAGCTATCCACATTGGCAGACCGAAAAGCGAAACTGCTTCATTCCGCGAATCGGCTGCTCGCAAGGCAATCGGGCCGATTATTTTTTCGCTACGAATGAATGTGTACGATTGAACTTGCTTCACAAAAGTATTCCGGGAGGATCTACATGTTTGCTGATGATGTTGCAGTAAAACTCCGGGCAAACATTGCAGGAGGTCCATCAAAATGCCGAGAGGGATTCTAGGCCGATTGGAAAATGGATGAACACCAACAAGCTTACCACCGATGCTACGAAATCGATTTTCATGGATATAGAAAGAAAAACAGAACAACAATCAACATCGAGTAACGGTGTTTGACATTACGCAGCTGCAATAACTTACCGTGTGACTGTTCAAATGAAACGGAGCCACCACATTCAAAGATTGTGTCAAAAGCTCAGAAAATGTGCTGTTTGATTAAATTTTACCGTATGCCATTGTAACATGGGCAAGCACTGTCAAGTACTTAATTTATAGTATTTTTAAGATTAAAAAAATTACATTAATTACTTTTATCACTATTCATTATCTTAGAACAATAATAAACTGTCATGATGGGTACTTTAAACTGACGGAGATATTAAAACCACCTGAATATCCCAGTTTTCTGTGCAACGGTTCACAAACTCTACACGAATCACTCAATTCATTGCTAAGTGATGGATTCACAGGACCACATGGCTGCAAAACCCACTTGACAATGTGCATCCACATTCATTACAGTACATGTATTTTTTACTGTTTTTTTTGGTGATTTTTTATTGGTGATAACAATGTGTGTGTTCAACCAGTAATCGTTGAGCTTACTCGGTAATATGGCTCAATCTTCGAGTCAGTTGTCAACCAATTGTTCTACCTCTAATCAACATCAATATAATTTAATATAATCAATATACATTTATGTATGATTTTTAATTTTTCTTTGAATCAAAGAGCAGATGAAGTTTCTTCTAGAGAGAGTAAAAACTTCTTTCATACGAAACAGTGAAAGCTACTTTTTTCAGAAGATATAAGGGCTCCGTCCGAGTAGGTCAAAGCCCATGTCCTTTTAGCGTTTGGAAGAGTGACGTTGGCTATCAGCGAATCAGTGTTCAATAAGTGCTGGATCCAGCGTGTGAGGTTTTCCTCTGAAATTGACCGGGGAAGGAAGGCAGAAAGGAGATAGAAGAAATGGAGGTTCCTGCAAAAGGTCTTTCAAATATCCGATTCACTTAACTCACGATAGCAGTAAGACGAAGATGGAAAACAGGGCAAATGAATGTACATTTCAGCTTTGAATAGAGACCGAATTGAAATGAGGCAATTAGTGTGGCTCAAGAGTCTGCAGTAATCCTCTTCACATTATACTAAGAAAGCCTGACAGTACCGATACAGATGAGATGAGATGGAACTAGTTTCTTAGTTGTTTAGCTAAGCTCTGAGTTTGGCAGGCATATCGCCTCAGCCCTTAGAAGGGGCAACTAGTTCATGCCTTCACGACCGTGTTGCATGATATCAGAGCCGGATAACTAACGACTTACCGTCTACTACTGAATTTCCTGATGTCATTTTCCCTGGCAACGCCCTCTAAAGCCATATGAGCCATACCTCAAAATATTACCCATTAAAAATGACTGACCAGTGAAAAAGATGTTGACTTGGTAGAGATGTTTTGTGATTGTGCAACCAGTCAAACACAAATTTTCTTCTTCTTCTCAAATTGTCAAACACAAATTTTCCCTGCTTTGAGGCTAATGATCCGACTTTGAAAGCCTTTCCCTGCTTCCTGAGGCTAATGATCCGACTTTGATGAAATGTCTGGGGTTTGTGCAAGTCCGCTCTAATGAAGTTTCATTCCCCTCCGAACAATATTCTGTTTGCACAAGGGAAAACCCAAATTCCTTATAACGTCAATTTCGTTAGAATTTTAGGTTTAGTAAATATTACACAAGCTCAAACATGGAACTGGTTTTTACAAAGGAACTCAGGGACTAATTCACTGATTTTGATGAACCTAAGGCTAATTAAGGTTAGACTTGATTATTTTGGTGTGCATTCTTCATAAAACTGGTTTCCCATTTTAAAATTATTTGAATCAGTGCCTTCACGGATGGCTACTATTGGCCATTTTCAGTTTTGCTTATCCTACCGATATTTTAAAGAGTATATCGCTTAAATCTGATAAAACAACGGATCACGACAGAATGACGTAAAGTTCCTCAATGAAACGTACACATTTCTTTGACCAGTGATTAAAGCGAAAGCGGAAAAAGAAACCGATCAGAAATCGGCAACGAAGTTTGTAACAAATCAAGAACAAATTTCTGTCGCAATACACAAAAAATATTGATTGGGATCAGATATAATGCGACCCTAAAGGTCGAAGGAAGAAAAATACTCGAGCGAATGAAAACAAACGAGGGAGAATCAGAGGCGGAAATCTCCTCTTTTTTTGCACCCCACATCAGAATCCACTTCTGTTAGCAAGAAAAATCGGAGTAATGACGGCCGGGTAATACGGCGAAGCACGGAAAGGTGGCTCTCATCCTTATCTTGGAAGTAGCTCGTGTCTTCAGCTCATATGTGAGATTCCCAGTTGATGGTCCCCCATCAATTCATTTAGCCATCTTAGAGGCACCGTCGAGGAACCCATTAAGATATATATCAACATAACTCACTCTATTCGCCCTATCACTTTGGATACATCAAAATACTACATGTGAAATATAAAAACGCTGCAAATTCTTTCACTGGGGTTTATTATTCAATTGGCTTGCGTTCATGATTTGAATTTCTACTAAGCTTTGGAGTGTGCGTGTTTCACTGGTGATAGAGCGATTATTGAATTTCAGGAGATATGCATAGAGCACGTAAATCTGTTCTCAACCAAAATACCTATTTGGATTGATCAGTTGATCAACTCGTGTGCCTCCTGAAAGTCAATAATCGCTCTATCACCTGTGAAACACCCACACTCCAAAGCTTAGTAGAAATTCAAGTCATGAACGCAAGCCAATTGAATAATAAACCCCAGTGAAAGAATTTGCATAGTTTTTTTTATGGTTATCAGAATGCTTTAACCCGTGTATCGGCTACAAAGCCTTTTAGGAGTTCACTCCAGTATCCACATTACTCCATCACTACGTCACTAGGTTACTGCTATCAAAACAAAAACAATAATAAACCAAAACCCTTGTGAAAGAATTTGCAGCGTTTCATGCATATCAGAATGCTTCAACCCGTATATCGGCTATAAAGCCTTTTAGGAGTTTACTCCAGTATCCACATCACTACATCACTAGGTTACTGATATCAAAACAAAAACAATAATACACCAAAATAACGCAAATGTTGGCACCATAAATCGGGCCATACATCGGGAATGGTTTGACCTATGGACCTGGGAGGGGCTCATTCGAATCCTCGTGGAAAGTTCTACAAAAGAGTCTAAATTTAGGCCGCGTTGACTTTTTTTGAGGTTTTTAGGGATTTCACAAAACTTTGACAACCCTTAATTGGCACTTTAAATTAAGTGAGAGAGCTGGCTCAAGAACTTCGGGGCGTTGTCGGACCAACATGGATTTTTCCTGAAAATTTCAGCTTTTTCTGATTTAGCCGTTCGGGAGAAATCGGACAACAATGGAAATACGGCGTCTTCGCGCGGATGAAAATTTTTATTGCAGATTCGGATTCTACACCCTTTGAAACGTAAACCATGAAATTTTCAGGGGGGTTAAGAATTTTTTTTCAAGAGCGATTACAATGGTTTGGATTATTATGAATAATAAACCAAAAATGAATAGTTTAATTTGTTTAGGAGTGATGAGAGATTCTCAACTGAAATGGGCCCCCTAAACCCAAGAAAATGTTCCTGTTCCCTGTATAGAATCAAATTTCTGTCAGAACTAATGATCTGTGTGATTCATCAGGATCTGTGTGAGTCAGTCATGCAATAAGCAGTTGTACTATGGGGGAGCGACTTCAAGTGCCTAATTGATAACATTTTCAAGATTCGAAATATGGCATAAAAGACATTGTTCAATAAACCCAGCTGGCATTCCATCGATACTTCATTTCATGATTTGAATTTGTTAACTATCCATCAATTGTACACATTGAATACGCTCAAACTTGTTCGCAAACACAGAAGTATGTATTTTTCAAATCGTATAGACTGAAATTACCGATATTTAAAAATAGCATTTGCTCAAATGACGACAAAATACAGAGGCATGCAAGATAATAATGATTTAGAAAAAAATTGGAAATCTAATGAAGATGAATATTGAACAGCTATTTAAAAAAAAACTTGTGAACTAATAAGAGAAAACCCGTATGAGTACTTTACAAACGAAAATATATAATCAACAACAGTATAAATTACGTCATGAAAGTCGAATTCAAATGTTGAGGTGAACACACAATAACCAACTAAGCTAATGATCGTGGTGTAAATATAGTGTAGAAGGTACTTTATAAAATTGGAAGTAAGAACCGGGCTGGGCCATAGTGTGTGACTATCCATCTCGGTCATAGGTTATTATGCAATTGAAGAGTGTAACATGTCAAGGAAATTATGTAAGACACTATCGATCTATGGAACACTGATATAATGATGTTCCTATGCAATGAAGTAGTAACTAAATGTTAAAGATGCCGATCTTGTATAGGTGATAACCGGGGTAAGGATTGACGGGAAATGGAATTGCGTCTTCTGCGTTTAGATGAATATTTTCAACTACCAGTTCCTCAGCCAGTAGATTATACCGTGTACAGTTTTACAGTGCCGAGTACAGTTTGGGGTGATGAAGCCGACACTTCAATTGTTTTGGACTGATGATGCCACCGACATTGTCTAATGATCGATTCCGGTCTCTGACTATTTTTATAAATTCATATCTTATTTAATACGTATAATAACCTCCCACCAGCCTCCGAATCCGATTATTCATCGTAACTATAGGTAACTATAACTTTGATTGTCATCTCTCGTTCTCGGACTATATCTTGGTCATCTCTAGCCATGCTATGCGGGTCCTGTGATTTACAAAGTGCAACGCCTGAAAATTCAAATATGTAAGAGCTGACTCTCTTGACAAAGCGCAAGCGATTGCAATTTTGGAGTGTACCTCAATTGTATTAAATCCATTTTATCAGTGCCACATCAGCAAAGTTTAGAGGGTTCACCACAAGTTTATAAGATTTGTAGCACACAAGCTTCTCATCGCCCGAGAGGATTACAAATCCCTGGCTGATGACATTAACCAGCTCGCAGACTTTTAGCAGATGGGCTTCTGCTGGAATTGGTTCGCGGATTGGTGGATGCACCAGCCCTCCTGGCTGGGATAAAGTCGAAAGAGCTCTCTCAAACCGCGCACTGCATTTTCCCGTCTTAATGGGGAGTAGTAAACCAATCATGTAATGCTGGAAGATCATTGTATGTATTTAAGTAAGATATGAATTTGTAAATACAGTTAGAGACCGGTATCGACCATTAGAATATCGGTGTCACAAACATCGCATGTGCAATGTCTTTTGCATGCAAATATGAATGCAAATAACCCTATTCTTGCTCTACCAAACCCCAGTTCAACCAAATGCCATATTTATCGTTTTAGATATCATAAAATTGGTACGGTCAACTGCCATGAAAGTGGAGTGTAAACTGTGAATGTTTTGATAAATGCAAGACTTTCACATTCGCACGAGGACAGTGGTTTCTGTAATTACGGGACCAATGGCACCAAAGTTCATTCATCAATGACGACCTGCGATTGTGCAACGGTTCGTCATGAACTTCGTTGGTCCCTTATTGAATTTCTCCTTTGCGGACGAGCTTTCATAGCTCATTGTAATAAGC
Organism: Creontiades dilutus; assembly: GCA_031894815.1. NCBI lineage: Eukaryota > Metazoa > Arthropoda > Insecta > Hemiptera > Miridae > Creontiades > Creontiades dilutus. The sequence goes on along the minus strand of JAVIWC010002403.1, from coordinate 319,471 downwards.
AGCACAGTTTTCATTCGTCTTTGATGAGATTTTCAGGATTTCTACGTACGACCGTACGTTAGTGTTGAGACTGTCCTTTACCAATTTCGTTCTTCTCAGAACAACGTCATATCCATTCACATTTCCAAAAACCTACTGCCTCCGTAAAGAGCTTCATTCCCAGATTTACAAGGGATGTGTACCCAGTTGCGAGTAAAGCGTTATCGTGTTCAGGGGAGCTTCTGACGGCTTGCACGGTGCTCATTCATCGCCGTTCAATAAATATTGGACGATCAATCACCCGACGTCCCTTCGGGCAGGAGTCACCCGTGTTGACTTGAGGCAGGAGGCCTCCAACCCATGAATCTTCCATCCCTAAAATAAAGGCACCGTGAGTCGGTCGTCGTTGTGCATTCCACTACACTACTAAAAATTCCCATAAGAATTCAACAAACAGAGTGTCCAGGTAACTACCCTCCACCATGTAATTTTCTCTCTTAAAAGATTTTAGATTCAAAATCGGAAAAATCACGCTTTGCACCATTGCGTAAGCCTGGGCAATCGACACCAACATTGTTTTTCCACTGGCAACCCAAAATTTTAATTACAGGCCTAAATTTTAAGGAAGTTTCATGTAAATTGACCCCTTACTCATTTTTTTGGGTGTGCTCAACCCTTCTAGTAAGGGGGCAAAGATGTGCAATTTTAGGCGTTGCGCCAAAATTGAGATGAAGGTAAAAGTTAAGTGTGGAGCTTAACTTTGGACTGTTTCTCAACTCTGAATCGTATGGTAAGATCTTTTTGCCTGATTTGACCCTATGTTGCCTCATTTGCGACCGAAAACGTCACTTTTTGAGGATGAGTGTAATAACTTATTTCACATAAAACACAAGTTCACTTTATTATTCTCCGTCATAGTAAGTACACCTCATAAATATAGAATAAATTTTAACCCACCGCTTGGTTGCCAAGGTTCCCTGTAAACGTTAATCATGGGGTAGCTTATAAATGAAGTTGCCACAATGAGATAATCGGCTTTTCAAGGAGTAACTGAATTCAAATGGCGATTATTAATAGGAAGGTTTATAATATCGTCAACTTACAGGTAAAAGCTTTGTATATCTATCTAATTTTCCGTCTTACAATGATATTTGCAATACTTAACTATAAAATAATGAAAGGGCAAGATAAGAATTAGTAATCACTATCACAAAATATGATGTAAAGGTTCTTTGTTCTTTCGCATCTTTTCTTCGTTTCCATTGCAAATTATCATCTCACTGGTTGTGTACCACGAACAAGATCTCGCTAGTTCCACGGTGTAGGAGGAGGCGCAAAGTTTAGCTAATGCACCACAGACCAGGTTTAATGCACATAGATCACTATTTTAGGTGGAAGGGTTAGTCTGATACAGAAATAACAAACCTCTTAGTAATTCTTTGCAGCATTTTTTGACGCGTGACGCAGACTTCATTTGCTGGCTCAAGTTTATAGGACCTTAATTGTTCAGTCAAACCTCGGAAGCATACAATTCGTGCTCGGAGCGCTCCAATATGAATTTTGCAGGAAGTAACATATTGGACAAGTAGCAAACTACATTCTTAAATCCATCGCGATCTCCTTGTTTCGCTTTAAAAATCGGTTCTTTTCAGGTTCGCCAGACCTATGAGCCCTTCGGTTATTTATTTTTCGGCAGTCCGGCAAGACCGCCCGTTGGAAAGGCTACAGGGGAATACCATCGGTTTTCCACTCGAAGGATTGACGGTGATTGATAGAGCAAATATTGGTCGGGGTCAACCCCTCACTTCCTCGACTACTTCATAGACGGGCATAAGCCGATATTCCTCTTTTCCATTTCCCCGTATTTTTTTTCTCTTTCTAGAATTAAAACCGCCGGGGGGGTCACTTCAAGTACACGGCTCGCTATAGTGGGACTATAAATAAACTCCTGCGGGCGTACGCCAGGCCGCAAAAAGCCCGGTTCACAAAAATGCGGGTTTTCCGCATATGTCCGCGTTCTATCATTGGATGCGAGCTCTTATTTATATTTGAACAGCAGCATCCGCAGCGCTGAAATTGGATTCGGTTACAGGTCTTTGAGGATTCCGGGAGGAATATACTACCCGCTCTAGTTTGCTCGTACTCCATCAAATAATTCACATGCCTGTTCCACTATCATTGCTCGAACAATAATTTCCCAGATACTGTCAGGCCAAGAATAACTACCCGGAATGAAATGTAATTTCATGAAAATTTAGCGTGAATTTACAATTACTTGAGATTTATCGTGGACACATGGGCCCACCTCAAACATGTGGAAGACGGTAAACTACACTTTTAAATACACCAACTTTACAGCTTAAAGTGTTTTATTAATAATAAGGACAAGCTACTGCAACATGAAACATTTGTTATACAAAATGATAGGTACCAGAGTAATTTACTGGAGAAATGTAAGCCTTCAAGAAGACACGAATGGAAAAGTATAGAACTGAAAGAGAAACAGTTTCGGTCACGTAGGATGATTCTATGAGCGAATTTCCTTCAACTATCGCAAAATAATTATGTAAAACTATTTTTTTGCGTGCAAAGAAATTTCATTTATTAAATTTATGGCAGGGTAAACCGGTAAACCGTACATCATGGATGATGGATGGTTGGAACCACTGATATTTCTTAGGTAGAGAAAGAAAATAACAACTTTGAGCCACTGATTTGGTAGCTCTCTGAAAATGGTTGAATTGGCTGTGAAGTTTTTGGCCATTGGTAGGCCAAATGAATGAATTTGTGTTTTCTCAACGTGTAAGTATTCCATCCGAGTTCGAGTAATTGTGGTTTGTTACAGATGCCCCTTCAGAAATTCCAAGATTGCTTCTATGAAATGGAAGCAGTTCGAATTGCTGACCAAAGGTCCCAGGAATGGCATGCACTCTTAGCACTCAGGCGAATGGCCTCATTGGGCCAGTGCCTGCAGCACCATATTGGACTCCGAATATCACTAAAAGCAGCAACCAAACAGATTGTAAGAGCTTCATACCTGTCTCACAACCGACCTCATTCTTCTGACCTCGAGGATTTGTTCACTAAAAGTGAGTGAAGAGACCTAAGCAGGGGATGATTGATAGCTTTCTGAGTAGCTAACTCAACTTGACTTCTCTCCCTGTAATTTTTGAGCACTGAAATCAGACCAAGCGAATCCTCTTGAGACCACAAGGAGGGAATGGGAGGATATCGCAGCACTTGAGGGACCAGAGATGCAGACCGTGCAACGCATGGGTAACCGGCTAGTTAGGTATAAAACTCGTTACACGTTTACCTGATAAGTGTCAACCGCCCCAATTTCCTCTTCTTGAATTTTAACCCTTATATCAGTATAAGTACCTAGTTTCTGCGTCACTCCTGAATTTTTCAATTACCATCAAACCGCGGTTTTGGTTTATCATTTTCAATAACAAACCTTTGCAATCGACCAAGAAAAAAAATTTAATAAAAAATGGTTAAGCCTAAAATTTACCTCTGCCTAAATTTAATTTATTTTTTTTGTTTACGTTTCAGTACATGTACATTTCAAAAATCAAAGAACATAAAATCCGTCCGTCCACCGTTCAAAGCTTTTCTTCGCAACTGCTGGACCAAATTTACGAAATTTCTCTCAAAACCCCAAGATTGATTCGGGATTACCATTAAGGTGTTATATTTAAAGATTAATCTATAAAAGAAATAGACTAAAAAAGTAAAAAAAAAAAAAAAAAAAATCCATGGAAGAGGGTAGTTTCTTTATTGGATAAGAATAGAAATTAGTTTTCTGAAGGAGACCACTTGGGTTGCTGTGCGATCACCTGTTCGCTCACCATTTGAAAAACAAACATCATCTTCGGTTTTTGAAAAACGGTCTTCTACGGTCAAGTAGGCGGTCAAGTTGTAGAGAACGGCAGGTTTGGGATGGACTGCGTGACTGGCGAGCGCTCATGTATTTTTATCTTGAATGCTATAACAAGATAACGCGAGGTACCGAGTTTAGATAGTGTACCACAGACTACATTTAATATACGAGTACATAGATGAGTGATTTACGTGGAAGGGCTATCCAACACAGAAATAATAACCCCCTGTTTGATACTTTGCAACGTTTTCTTTTATAAAAAGCGGGACAGTAGACCTCTATGGTTCTACAGCCAGATCATTTAAATGATTAATTTTACACATTTAAGTACCGAAGATGAAAAATTGCCTATGCAACCTACAAATATGGGATTCTAGCTCAGAGGAGGGGAGCTAGTAAACAGAGATGAAAGCTACGGCTGGGGGGGGGGGGGGGGGCTAACAAGGGGTTACGTGAGCGCATTCTGTGTTCATAAACGGTACTTACTAAGCCTAACCAACTCCCTGGAAAAATCTGTAGATTCAACCAGAGCACCAGAGAGGCTAGTACTTACCAAAGTGGCAGGTACACGAATGACCCCCTCGGGCGGACGGAAAAGTGGTGATGGCGGGATAACAAAGGGCGGAAGGAGCCCACCCGAAGGTTATTTGAAGGAGTGTTGAGCGGGGGGGGGGGGGGACTGTCGGGTCGGTCGCTAAGAACTGGATTGTACTCCTGTTAATAATTTAAATGATAATATGTATTTTCTCTATCACAAATGATTAAATTAATAATGTAAGTGAATGGATTGAAAATAATTTTTAAATTAAAAATAATTTTACGTAAACATATTACGAAAATTTGCTTATTTCTACTTTATAGTCCTTCAGCATCCTAAAAATCATGATGGACACAAGCTCATCTGCATCAATACCCAAAGGACCTGGGGAAATTTAAACTCATTTGTTTATTCGAGGCTAAAAACGTCAACAGTCAGCGATGCATGCTCCGGTGCCTCTGGGCCTCATCGTAGAAAAAACAAGCTAACGAAGAAGACTTTTAAAATCACAAATGGGCCCTGTTTTCAGGGAAGCCGGCAAAGGGGTGGGACGGCGGGGGCCTGTTTGAATAATTCATTAACGTGAGTTGTTTCCACAGCGATGCTTCACATCAATCATGCTGACAGTATGATATTAATATCATTGTTTTCCTGAACTCCCATTCATTTCAATTGTTGAAACTGTAAAAATCGAAAACTGTATGTCATACTTGTACTTCAATACTTTTTGTCCATTTAAATTTGAAAATTTGTTTTCGGTTTACTATTTTCCATAATTTTTTTTTGAAATTTTTTGTACCAAGTAAAACTTATTGACAATATTATATTGAAAATAGGGATAAATACTCAAAACTATGATACATCACTGAGTTTTGTCCTTTGTGACTGATGGTTCCACTCAATTGTTTCACAAATGATGCCACTTGTGTCAAGGAGATGGACAGCTTCCTCGTTTACGTGATATCTTAGCCGTTGGAGATGATTCACAGCTTGTCGCTTTATAGCCTCGCTAAATGTTTCGACCTGAAGTTCATGATAGTACCATGGTGCATTCACAACAGTTCGTAGCACATTATTTTTTATGATATCTCGATTTGATTGAGCTGTACAGCTCCACAGCTGGGCTCCATAGGTCCAAACAGGTTCCAGGACCTGGTTGTACAGGGTGAACTTGTTCTGGATCTACAGCTTCGACCGTCCCTTGATAAGCTAGTGTGGGAATGAGGGGTAATACCGTGCATTCGGTAATGCCCCCCATGGCAGTTTCGGATGTTTGAATCGACAACAGAAACGTTGGAATTAGCGCCGATTCTAGAGAAATGTCCCGCCAAATAGGTTCTAGCGTCACCCTACCTGCAAAGTTAGCCTTCTTGACGTGAGTGCAGTGAGTATTTTTCCGAATCGTTTGATGTTATTTCTTGTGCATCGGAAATAAGCAATGTAAGTCCCATTTTCAACTCTTTTTTGGATTAGTTTTCATGTATATACGCAGAATTTCATCATCTTTCTGAAGCACTAACCAAATTTAAGTTTTGATTGTAAATGAAGTCAGCATGAATGAATTACGAAAAACGTAAACATTGGGGTAATGCCGCCCATCGTATCGGGGGAATGCCGTGCATTTCTGAAACATCAAAAAAAGATGGAAAAGAACAACAAATAACCAACAAAGCGCCAAATTCAGGTGGATTTTGATCAACTCACTACTAGCAGCAGAGATGGGGTTCAGAAGAAGAAGAAGAAAGGTGGAAATCATGAAAAAAATTGAAAGACCTCAAAAAAATAAAGAGAAGCGCAAGAGAACCAGAAGTGAGAGCAGTGACAGTGATGACTGGGGAGATATCTCTGAGGGAGACCTTGTTGCAGACACAGACGAAGATGTTGAAGAATTCTTGACTTCGTCTTTTGGGAGCACTGCAATCACAGCAGCCACTACATGTGTTCCATGGGACGATCTTACCACGGACTATGTGATGTATGCAAGGCTATTTTAAAATTTTGTGAAGAAAGAAAAGCTGAATATTAATGTGTTTCAGTGTGGGTTCAAAAAAGTTCTATATACAAGACTGTAGTTTACCTATTTCTAAGTCATCGTTCATCAAACTTTAGTTTATTTACTGTTTTCATGGTTTTTATTGTTATAAATACATTTAACCTTCTAACTTTTAAAAAAATGGGTTGAATGACGGTTGAGAGGGGAACATAATTCAGTTCTCAGGGTTGGGTGTCATTACCCCATAGTGCGGGAAAATGCCGCACCAAAAATGCACTTTATTAACATTCACGGCTGTTTTTCCTTTAAAAATCATTTTATGTAAAGGAAATGCTCAGATATGGAAAATAGAATAAATTCTAGAGCCATTAGTCCAAGAAAAACATTTTTATGACGTTCTGTCCCTTAACTGTATGGTTCCAAATTTAAATGCACGGTATTACCCCTCGTTCCCCTACATTTTTCTGAATTTGGGTAGTAGTTCTCCCTTCTTTTTCTTAACATGGGCTCCCCACCTGAGCCAGGCAGGACACACGTTGTCGCCTTAAATTTTCTATATAATCATAAAATTGATGTCCGCAGTTTTGACACAGCGAAGATTTTTAAAATTTACCTATGTGAGAGGATAAAAGAACAGCCATGACAGAAGTAGTGATAACTTGCCTAATTTTTGTGAATTAATCCTATAATTTTTGTTAATTTATAGTAGTTACCTTTTCTAAGAATATATAGTATCATACTGTCATGACCAAGTTGGGTTGGGTTGTAGCAACTCCACGGAGGAAAACCAATTCTTTGAATGTATGCCTCCGTGGGCACAAGTGAATTGTTACGTTTTACGTTTTTGATAATGGTTTATTACATTGATGGTCATTTTTATTTTGTAGATTTTTCTTTATAATGTGCCAATAAATAAATAAATAAATCTACACTGATGAGAATTTGTAACCTTTTTCTCAAATTAGAATCACTTTGCCTAGTCCACGAAAGTGACGTCCTTCCAACAAGCAATTCAAGATGAAATATTCATGCCCTGTTCGGGTCGGTTGTCAAATAGTTTCCTATAAAATTCGTTAAGAGCGTTGACTCGTAACGATTGACACATAAACTCAATTGAGGTCGATTTTATTGGGAGTAAGGTCACACCGTATAAAACGTCTTTATGGCGTAACGCGGAGTTTGCATAAAACTGGCATGACTCAACGACCTATTTTATAGCATCATGTCAGGGAATTGGTCACCTTCATTCTATGCATAAACAAACCAGACGAGGCAGACTAGCCATAAAAGCAAGAGAGACATTTGGCGAAGATGAAGATAGAAAAAAATTCAAAAAATGGTCCGCCATTGGTGGTTTTTTCCAAAACGCGAAATTATCAGTTCAAATTTTGAAGATTTCTTTAATATCGCTCTTTGCGATTTGCAGAGTTTTTTTGAAGAGCGATTACAATGGGAAAATATTCTATTTGAAAATTTTAAATTTCGTAAGACGGAACATGCATATCAGAATGCTTCAACTCGTGTATAAACCCTTTAAACCCATATATAAACCCTTTTAGGAGTTCACTCCAGTATCCACATTCACTACAACACTAGGTTACTGCGATCAAAACAAAAACAATAATAAACCAAAAAAACGAAAATGTTGGCACCATAAATCGGGCCATATATCGGGAATGGTTTGAGCTACGGACCAGCTCATTCTCATTCCTCATGGAAAGTTCTTAAAAAAAAGTCCAAATTTAGGCGGCCTTGACTTTTTTGAGGGTTTTAGGGATTTCACAAAACTTTGACAACCCTTAAAGGGCATTTTAAGAACGTTGTCAAATAACTTGCAGCATTTGTTTTTCGTTATCAAGGATAAGACAAAAAAAAAAGCTGAATTGATCTTAGCAAATTATTTTCATTGCTTGGTTGTTTCTTTGATGAAATGAATTGTTGCTGTGAGCCAAATCCGATTGTCAGAAATGTTCAACTCACTTGAGGTCATAAGTCACGGCGGAGAGAGGTTGAAAAAATTACCCTTTGATGAGAGGGGAAAAGTCTCCTTTTTAAAACGACTTCATTTTAAACGGCTCAAAGGCGAGGACGACATAGTTGGGAATGTATCTCCTCCCGAGTTGAAACTTCCAAAGGGCTTTGAAGTGGAGCCGGGAACAAGGACCGGGGAAAGGCGGAAGAAAACACGAGCTAGAGGTAGAGAACCGGATCCTGAAAACACATGGAAACCCTTCGGCAGGCGTTGATGCTCCAACGGTTGTCAAAGCGGGTCTGGATTGCTCGTGTCTGCCTTGAAAAACGGTAACGGGGGAACCGCTAGCCCGTTTTCTCAAACCACTTTTAGCATTTATTCTTGTGAGAGATCGCATTCCTCTTTTGCCGTCGTGGGGAGATTTCCCCTTTGCTTACCCCCCCGGGGGGGAAAGAATTCCGCGCACTTGGTGGAGCACAAACATCTAAGCCTCGCGGCTCTTTGCCTGTTCGGTTGGCTTTCGAAAGAAAATGATGAAGAGATCGAAGCACGTGGAGGATTCCCTGTTATATACACATGGTTCCACGAGGAAAACATCAACTGATTAAAAGAGACGGTTTAAGTTTACATTTGAACGGGGGAATTTCTAAGCCAGCTAAAAACAATCCAAGCGGAATTGACGGAATTACAAAAACATCTCTTTAAATGTTTTATTTGATGTTGAAAAATTTAGAATACAGGCCTGCTAGAATTATTCACAGGAAGTGTGTCACCATACAGTAACGCACTCCAAAGGTTAGTCGACATGTATGGTCTTTCGCTCTAATTCAGCAGCCGATAGAAAGATACACTGGAGATATTGAAAAAATGATGCGTTGGACCAAATGAATCAAAACAAACCAGTGCCCCGACGTGCTGTTAACATAATACGCAAGAGGACGAATCCGTGCATTCAAGTGGGGTCATTTCGAAAATTTTCAGTAATTAAAAATTAAAACTTGCTTGTTAGAAACAACACCTTAGAAGGTTAAAAACCTTAATTTTGTTCACTAAATTCCAAACCTTAGATATCCCTGCATATTTGAAACCGCCATCAAGCATAAAAAACTACGATTCTCCCAAAAACTCAGGCGGAACACTAGTGATCTTGTCGTTTTTGTGATCTCTCAAGAGTCTTAGGTCTCACGTGTTCCTTCCTCTGGTGTTCGGAAAAAAGTTCTTTTCTCTTCGGTTCTTTTTTGTTAATTTACCACGTTTTCCCAAGTGGTGTTATTGGTTAAGCTGTTCATGGTTGATTGTTGCTCTTTGTTGCTATATAGTTTATCTATTAGTTTATAAATTTGTCCGTTTTCTGATTTTGTATGTCTGATTTCGTTATGCCTACCTTGTAAATCGGGCGGTTGCCCGTGTAATAATAATAATTAAATAAATAAAAACATGCGGTTTTTTGCTTTCTAACGAAATTTTCTCCACAAATTTTCATCGTTAAAAATTTGTTTGATACACCTTTCTAATGCTGGCGCATGTAAACACACACTGGATTATAGATTCCTAATGAACGTTTGTAAAAAAAGCTTTTTACAAAATTATACAAAGTTTGCTTCGTAGAGTGATCTTGCCAATTTAGTGTGAGCAAATAAAATTGGTTGTCACTAAGAAGGTAGGAACTTTAACAATCTTTAAACAGTGTAATAAAATTTGAAGTTATTTCTTTAATTGAGGGGTTTACGGGCGGGTTCAGACAAGGCCGAAAATTCGAAAGGCATCTTAAAACTGGAATGACGTGGAAACAAAGTCTCTTAAAAAAACGCTGCAAATTCTTTCACTGGGGTTTATTATTCAATTGGCTTGCGTTCATGATTTGAATTTCTACTAAGCTTTGGAGTGTGCGTGTTTCACAGGTGATACAGCGATTATTGAATTTCAGGAGATATGCATAGAGCACGTATATCTGTTCTCAACCAAAATACCTATTTGGATTGATCAGTTAATCATATTTGCATGCCTCCTGAAATTCAATTATCGCTCTATCACTTGTGAATACACGCACACTCCAAAGCTTAGTAGAAATTCAAATCATGAACGCAAGCCAATTGAATAATAAACCCCAGTGAAAGAATTTGCAGCGTTTCATGCAAATCAGAATGCTTCAACCCGTGTATCGGCTACAAAGCCTTTTAGGAGTTCACTCCATCCACGTTCACTACATCACTACGTTACTGATATCAAAACAAAAACAATAATAAACCAAAATAACGCAAATGTTGGTACCATAAATCGGCCCATACATCGGGAATGGTCAGACCTACGGACCTGGGGAGGGGCTCATTCGTTTCCTCGTGGAAAGTTCTTCAAAAAGAGTCCACATTTAGGCCGCCTTGACTTTTTTTGAGGTTTTCAGGGATTTTAAAAAACTTTTGACAACCCTTAAAGGATATTTTAAATTAAGTGAGAGTGCTGGCTAAAGAATTGGGGCGTAGTCGGACCAATATTGATTTTTCCTGGAAATTTCAGATATTATGCTCCAGCCGTTGGGGAGAAATCGTGCGCACGGCGGACGGACGGAAAAATGTTTATTGCAGATTCGGATTCTACACCCTTTGAAACGTAAACCATGAAATTTTCAAGGAGGGTTAGCATTTTTTTTTCAAGAGCGATTGCAATGGTTTATTATTGAATAATATTTATTTAAACCAAAACCTGTAAAAGCCGCTTTTTGTTGTAAATTGGTGATAGATTACGTGTTTCAAGTACTTGACAGTGCACACCTTATCGTGTACAACCTGTATACCCAATTGATATGGGTTTCTAACTTTCCATATGGTTGGAGAAAACCCACAAACCACAGTTATAAAATTCCAACAATAAATTTTGGATTGTGAGCAATGGAGGTAAACCAAACTCGAAAGTTCGAAATTCAGTACTGGCCCCTGCCGCGTCTGCCCGAAGTGAGACAAAACGCAGTGCCAGCTATTGATCCGGGTTTCCAACTTTCCTTGTGGTCGGAGATAATCCACAGCCACGTAGCCACACGGCCTGTACCCGTAATTTATTCCGGGATGAATCTCCCTCCTCGTCCGCCTCTTCCCTTCCGCCTTTATCCCTCATCCGTTTCCTCCAACATGACGTTTCGCTTCAACACCCGCGGGCCTCAACTGGGGTCGAGACACAACATTCAGATCTTCGACAAACCCACGGAGACCCTCTCAAATCTAGGAACAGTAAACCAATATTCTATTTCCAAATATGCAGGATTTCCCGTGGCTAATCTACCAAATTTCACAATTTGATTCTACAAGTAATTTCCGACCAATAGCCTCATAGATTTTATTTCAAACGCTTCTAATTCGAGTTATTCCTTTTGGTTTATTGTTCAATAATAAACCATTGTAATCGCTCTTGAAAAAAATGCTAACCCCCCTGAAAATTTCATGGTTAACATTTCAAATGGTGTAGAATCCGAATCTGCAATAAAAATTTTTCCGTCCGTCCGCCGTACGCCGTACACACGATATCTCCGAAACGGCTGGAGCAAAAATCTGAAATTTTCAGGAAAAATCCATCTTGGTCCGACGACGCCCCAATTCTTGAGCCAGCTCTCTCACTCAATTTAAAGTGCCCTTTAAGGGCTGTAAAAGTTTTGTAAAATCCCTGAAAACCTCAAAACTAGTCGAATCGGCCTAAATATTTTCCTATTTGAAGAACATACCATTAGGAATCGAATGAGCCCTTCCCCACGTCCGTAGGTCAAACCATTCCCGATGTATGGCCCGATTTATGGTGCCAACATTTGCGTTTTTTCGGGTTTATTATTGTTTGTTTGTAACCTAGTGATGTCCAGATAGCGTCGAGTTGTAGTGAATGTGGATTGATAGCCGATGTGAATACTTGTAGGGTTTATAGCCGATACACGGGTTGAAGCATTCTGATATGAAAATATTAACATTTTCAATATTTTTCCATTGGTAAATTATGGGGATTTAATACTAAGCTTCGGAGTGTGCGTGTTTTACAGGTGAATATGCATAGAGCACGTTATACTGATCAAACCGAATAAGTATTTTCAATATTATTTAAGTGCTGATATACATATCTCCTGAAATTCAATAATCGCTCTATCACCTGTGAAACACGCACACTCCAAAGCTTAGTAGAAATTCAAATCATGAACGCAAGCCATTGAATAATAAACCCCAGTGAAAGAATTTGCAGCGTTTTTCTTTATTTTCACACCGGTTTTCATGAAATGTTCAGGGAACATGTGGGTTAAGCTGTTGATGGTCCACTATGAGTTTCATCGCTTTATTTTCGAGGTGATCAAAATCACATCTAATTATCTATACATTCATGTTTCCTCACGTTACCTCATTCCCAACTAACATCCTCATTGAATTTACTTTGAAAAGACTTTCATTCCGAGTTATTCGCTATTTTCGTGTTTTCGAAATTACCATCTAAATGACAATAGATCCCGTATTTTCAAAGTAACTATTCTCAAATCCTCAGATGCAGAAGGAAACAGCATTAAATTTGACATTAGATGAGCCCTCGTCCAGGTCAGAAAATTGGACACTTTGGTTATCTCTCTACCTCAAACTTAAGAACTTGTTAATTAATTAATTTTTTTTAATTTTAGCGATTTTCCCAGCTAAAACACAATTTTTCTCATAAGGCCTTGACAAATGCGCATTTGCATCACCTTTACAATGGTAGTCCTCTTTTTAATTTTTCTTTGGGATTCATGGGAGATAATGGTGTAGGGCTAGGTATTCAATTCAAGTTTTAAAAAAATGATTGTCAATGACAAAGCACAGAAAAATCAAGTTGCACAAAATTAATATAATTTTTCAATTTAATTGTGATTCTTATTCTCTGTTGATACCTTCCATCTCCCATCTTCCTGCAGTGATACGATACTCGATGAATCATGTAGATTTTCAAGCTTGAAAATGTCGCAGGTAGGTATGCTGAAACTCGTTGCTGAACTAAACGAATTATTGCTGTGTAGGAGATTCATCTGAAATATGAATTTTCCCCCGGACAAAACAGCATTCTATGGTCAACAATAGTTTCAATCATATATTGAAAAAAAAAACCGAGCCGGGTCAATTATAATCGTCATTTCGACAGGCTTAAGCAGAGTTGATTCAATTCGGTAGAGACGAATATCAAGGATGTTCTTTATCCGAATTTACATCAGCCAAGCTGAGAAGATCAGCAAAGATCTTTCACTCCTGAGGAATAGCTCACAAAAGTCTTCTAAGAACTCTAAAACTGGAAAGGGGATTAATTTTTTGGCTAAATAGAGTAGAAATTTGGAATCCAATACATGGATACCTAATCTCAAGAAAAACCGTTTCAGATTGTTGTCCAGCTGAATTATGATTCCGGAACACCGTGCCATATCTTAAAGTAACTTGGATAATTATCCAATTAGATTATATCTACGTGATCTATATGATGAATAATTGGGAATCTATCCCTTGAAGTTCAACTTCAAGTCGTCCACATAATGTTCTATTATAATGGTCACAATTTTTATTTTTTAATAATATAATAATCGCATAATATCTGCATATTATTGAGAAAACGTTCAGGGGTCGACTACAATAATTCATTACTTATGGATAATTATAAACCAAAAGTCGAATGGTCAGTAGTTGAACCCTATAGGACTGGATGGATACAAATGAGGTCATCAACACGCAGATGAAAGTTCGATGTTCTGCCGGGGTGCTGAGCTTTACGGTTTTGGAAAAGTTCAAACCTCGAGTTATTTTTACATCTCGGGTAGATGTGTCCGCCCACTCCGAACTGCAAAGTGATTCCATTATACCCAAACTCAAAGTTTGAACTGGGAGAAACAAATTAAAAGCTAATCAATCTAAACCGTTGGGCGATATAAAGCGGAGTTTTCAATCGAATGCTCTTAACCGGCGTGTGGGCAGATGAGCCGATAAAATGAGGGAGTGGATTAAGTTAGAATTTCAGGGGTGCATGCAACCACTATACGCAATTAGTGAGATCATGAACCACTTACTTATCCTCCATCAAATTAGGTTAGGGTAAACATTTGATGATACTCACACCTTATACTTCGTTAGCGAAGGAGAACAAAAACGCTGTAAATTATTACAAAGGTTTTTAATCACGAATTTTCTGGAAAACGAAGCTAACCAAAATTTGTCGTTTTCTCACTATGTTTAAGCACGTTAACATTCACATGCGTGTTGACGTTCTTTCTTCCCTTAGGGAGAATGAACTGATGTAGAGCAACACATTAAATACTCGCGACAAAGTTGCGGAAACCCATGTCGAGAAAAACTGTTTTTAGAAGAGATTTTGTCCACAATTTTGGCCAGACGTCCTAAAAAACTTTGAAATAGTGAAAGGCGATGGAGCTGGTAAATGTTTAAATGAGGTTATTCCTATAAACCTTTCTCTAGTAATGAGTTCATTTCCAAAATAGCTTTGCCTTTTAATTTTTCTATTTATTTCATTATAACATTTTTAAATGTTACCTTTATTGGCTTTTCCTACTTCCACCGTTGATATTGTTCGAATTCCCCACTTTCACTCTCCCGGTCAATAGAATAGTCTCTCCTTTCACAGAAACCACATGATTGGCTGTCCTCTCACACCTTTTATCCTGAGGGATTGAAGTCACTACACTGGGAGTTCGGTGTAGTATATGGTATGGTGGCACATCAACATTGGAAATTGTAAAACGAAACAGAAGGTTGACAAAAATTCAAGTTTAGGCTAGAAAAAACCATGTAAGACGTGACTTGTGAGAAAATTTATTGATACAAATAAAATGAAATTTAAAGCTCTCTTCAACAGTATAATTTAATATTAATTTATTAAGTAAATTATGGGAGTAATGGCCATTTCAGTGAAGTAAGATAGAAAATACGGAAAACACTTTTAAGTATGTAGAATAAGCAAAAAAGGAGCGGTCTAAAAAAAAATTGCTATGAGGTAAAAGTTGTTGCGAATTAGTTGCTGAATCGATCCCTGAAGTTTCACGTTCTAACCGAACACCTGTATAACCACTGTTTTCTCCAATGTATATTAAGTTATTTCATGTGACTGATGATGACTTAACCATCAAAATCGATGTTTTGTGGAAATGAAATACTTTTTGTTTAAAACTCTTTCTCTCGAGATTTACTCGAGGTGGTTCATTTGCTCTTGATAATCTGAGTTTCAATCCCAGCACCGGCCAACCGAGAACTCCAAGCCCCAGTACCTAATTGGTACGAGACGGCGAAGTGGGTATACAGTACCCGCACGACCGCCAGGTCTTGAGGGTGGGGTTGGTCTCGCCCCTTGATGTCCCCAGTCGCCGAACCTAGTCCGTGGGTGGTATGAACCTATCTTTAGGGGATGTAATGTTTTCAGACACAGGAGACAAACTTTCTTGCGTGGAATCAAAATTTCCACTCGCAAACGGAGATTCAAACCATTCTGAATACCTTTCGGTATGAGCAAGTGTGGACGTGTCCACTGATCCTTGTAATAAACTGTATTTTTACAGCTTCCAAATGATTTTGATGAAATTTTCAAGAAATATGCGTGTTGGAATGTAGATGATACTAGGGATGCCAATATCGGCAAATAATTTCGATGTATAGAATATCGATATTCTTAAAAAGTATCATTTTAGTAAATCAATATATCCAAGGAAAATGTCAATATTTCTATATATCGGTCATCGATATTTTTTTCAAACTTTAATCCGAATTACGTATGAGTCCAGTGAATAATAATTCATTATTGAATCTCTCTTCTACTACAGGTAAAGAATTCAACCCCTCAAAAATTCAATGAAACTTTATTCATGATAATAATTATGTACAGGATCCAGGGAAGTAAATTATTTGATATTATGGGGTTGTAAAATCAATGTAAGAAGTAAGAAGGAAAACTGAAAAAAAAAAAAAAATTCAATCAAACCAATATTGGTTGGGGATAGGGTCGAGGAAAACCCTTTGATTGATGTGTTCTCCAGTAATCCTCGAACTGGCTAGAACCAAAGTCTCCAAGATTTCCCTACTTTTTTACCTACTATTTACCTACCATATCTGAGACAATTTCCTTATTCTTCAATGGAAATTATAAAATTAGTTTTGAGCAATTATGAGATGGCAAGATGTAGGATATGGTTGAAAATATCGGATCCGATAGTGTACATTCCATGTCGATATATCAGAATAGAAAAGATCGCCCAAAAATACCGATAAATCGATGGAAGAATATCGATATTTTCTTGACATCCCTAGTTCACGTGACAAAGCAAAGACATGAAAATGTCAAAATATTGATATGAGGTAGAAGTTGTTGCGAATTAGTTGCCGAATCGATCCCTGAAGTTTCGTCGTTCTCATAACAAAAACCTGTATAACCACTGTTTTCTCCAACGTACATTCAGTTATTTCCTGTGACTGATGATGACTTAACTATCGAAATCGTTTTAACGTTCATAGCTCTTTAGTTTTGTGGAAATTAAATACTTATTGTTTAAAATTCTTTCTTTCGAGATTTACTTGAGGTGGTAGTACATTTTAGAATAATTTGATAGTTTTCGATCCTGAGTTTGCTTGCAAGTCTACCTTTAGGTAGCTGAAGCTTTATTTTTACTTTTGGGGGACGCAAAATGCTGTCATTCTGTCTATCCGTGTGTCCGCAGATCCTAATAACCAGCCTAATTCCCACATGCTCCATCCAATATTGATTAAATGTTCAGGTAAAGCGTGGGTTAGGCTATAGAAGGTTCCCTATGAGCTTCATTATTCTGAAATCACTACATCAGTAGTGATGCGCAAACGTGAAAATCTACCAACCACCATTTTCTCAGATTCCAGTGGTCCGATCTGGATCAAGTTTTCAGGGTAGCAGGGAAAGAACAAGCTAAAAACTTCGCGATTTCATGCGTTGGTTTCATTGATAGCTACTGCGCATGCGTAGTGTAAAATCTTTGTAACTACCCTAATTTATACAGTTTCCATCCAATATCAATTTTGATAAAATCTGCACTGCTACCAGTCCATTCCAGCTTTTTATGTTCATTAGGACAAAAGATAGCAATTGGGCTCACTTATTTGATCAATGGCTCCTTCGTCAGATATCAGACGCCCCAAAGATTAGAAGAGAAAATGGTCATTACAGTTGTTCGAGAAGCGCGATCTTATGCTCACCAGTGGGGCAGGTGATTGGAATGTCATCACCTACAATGGCGGGATGTAATGTCTACGATGCAACATAAAAGATCAATACTAGATCGGCTGAAATTTAAAGAGGTAAAATAAACCTACGTAATCATCACTGGTCCATAATTATGTTACGTAAGACTTGAAAAAATTGATTCCAAAAAGAACCCCTCACCCAAAATTCCACAGCAGTTATATCAGCTGTCAATATCCTCACATGATACTCGGGGATTTTTACTATGTACCATGCACGTTCACTTTCGAGTTTCTGTTCCACATTCTGTCAATGTTCAAGCCCTTAGGGAGAGCGAATGGATGGACGTGAGGCCGAGTGGGCTGATGGGTTGATTCTTTGAAGGCACATCTATCCATAACGAACATATGAACAACGGCGTTATTTCAAAAGTTTTCGATGTTCGGATTTTTGAAATGTCAGCTCTTTGATTCGAACCCTCTATGAATATGATTGATGGGGGGAATTCAGTCCCAATTAGACCCGAAATGCGGTTTTTGACGCAAGTTGCATTAACTTTCGTTCAGTAGCTTCGGAGAAAAGCTCTGGACGGCGGATGAATGGATTTAAAAAAATTTTATATTCGGATTCTATACACCTTGAAATATTAAAAACAAAAAATTCAATTTTGAGGGGGTTGCATTTTTTTCGGTCGATTACAGAGGCTCATTATTGAAAATGATAAACTAAAAGAAACCTCGTAATAATAGCTGTAAAGATAAGAGAACGTTTTAATGTATTGAATTAGGAGGCAAAATCAATGTGATAAAAATGTCATCTTTCTGGTTCGAACTATTGGCAATTTAATCCTAATCATATTTCGTCATTTGGGCATTATTTTGGTAATCTACCTTACACTAATCTGCCTTCAGACAAAATGCTCCCCATTATCACAATTCAATGGACCAATCACCTGATGTACGAGGTAGCTACGAACCACCAAACCCATTTTATCAGTTCTATTGAGTTGACTATACTTAGCTGCTAACCCCCCTTCAGGGCGGGAACTGAGTGTTTTATTTGGTCGGGAAAGAAAAACGAAGGGTAGAGTTTTTCCTTGATTTAACATAGTCGTCTTTCTTCCGTGCTCCTTCTTTTTCGAATGGGTATTAGCATATTTTAAATGAAATGAGGTTTAGGGAGTGACGATAAATTTAAGTAGAGTCTCTAGAGGTTCAGTTGAAAGATAATCACGTAAGAGCCACTCACCTCTTGTAGATGAATTCGTTATCGTTAAGACCTAGAGATACTATTCGATGTATTTAAATGCTGTTAATTTTAAATGTTAATGATCGTATTTACATCGAGTATTGATATTAAGCCTACCCTGTTCGGAGCGGAAGGTGTGTTTCACTTTCAGAAGATGGAAAAGTTATCGTATCGCCAAAAATTTCCACTCTATTGATTCCACCAACTTTGGCATTCAATTCTCCTATATCATTCTTCTTCTTACCATGTTAGTCTTATCACTTTTTCCATTCTGTTATTAAACTGCTTCGTCTCAATCATTTTAGAGGTGTGTAAACCCAGGTCACCTGAGGGAGTCGACGACCTGCAGGTCACTCAGTCCAAAGACAAGGTCAGCGGGAAAAGTTCACCAGGTCACTCAGTGGAGGAATGCGACACCTGCAGTTCACTTCATGAATGAATGGGACCTGCAGGTCGTCGTCTCCATTCTGAGACAGTCACCACCACTACTGCTATCTCGTGACATGACCGTCAACCTCTATTATCTTCGTCATCCGTCAGAATTCGGTAAATGACAGTCATCTACTGTTCTCTTTCCCCACTCTCCAGTCATTTTTCTAGTTTTCATGCAAATTTTCATATAAATATCTACTTTTTTAAATATAATCGACTCTGTGATGAGTATACTATCGACCAGTATAGTTTAGTATTGAGTAAATTTGGATGATATTGACTCTGCAATGAGGGGAGTCCTTCGTTGACTAGAAGGAAACCCGAGCTAATGGCGGATGGTTGAACTGCAGGTCTCTTACAAACTACAGGTCTCGAACTTCTCTTGCCAAGAGAAGTTCGAACGTCGGCCGCGGGGAGCCATGCTGTCTAGTGATGAACTGCAGGTCTTCCCTCTGCAGGTCATTTGGGACAAGTTCAATTGAAAGAGAAGTTCTTTGAGACAAGGTCACTCACTCACTACCCACCTCTAAATCATTTACTTATTACTCTGATAAATTTTCTTGAACCTCACCGAAAATCCTTCCAGCCCTTCGGAGAGATACATTCAACTATTATTTTTCTCCAAATAATATTTCAAAACTAGAAACTCAACAGAATATTATGGCATTAATAAGTGGGTCACTCCATACTTAGTCTAATACGTCGTAACAATACTTTCAAGCTGCATAAAGGCTCGGAGATCTAGATTTCAAGCCCGTTTGATCCCGGCCTCCTAATCTTTGAAACATCCCCCTAATCTCGGTTAATGGCTTCCTTCCTTCCTCCAGCTCGAGCCAAACGTTTTATCTCGTTGCCAGCCTTCCCCGCCTGGAGCGCTGCTTCCGACTTGTCTTCATTACTCCGACTCTTTAAACTTAACAGCCTTTGTTCTATTTCGTCCAGGCTCAGATACTCATCTGCGGTCTAGCCTTTTCATACTGCGGTATGTTTCATTGTTATTTTGATGGAAGGAATTTTCGCTGAAAATGTTTTACTTGCTATCTGATTCAACCCAAGAACGACACCGTGTTTGAAGACATACTTTGCTAATCTAGGTTGTTTTATATAAACTCGTATGTCATAATCCCCATTCTACAGAACGGCTAAAACGGGCAGCCCCTGCGTGGAACGTTGATCAAGTATCCTATACAGGGTGTCATTCCTTCAAGGGATCGATTCTGCTACTAATTTTCAACAGAAAATGCCTCCTAAACTTTTCTTCAACGCTTGTATTCAGAGTTATTCGGGATTTAAGATCTTTTTCGTGTTATCGATCTTACTTCATTAAAACGGTCATAGTTCCTTCATTTCCAAAGTAATCTCAAATTCAAAGAGGCCGGAAAGACCGCACAATTTCCGATCTTCCTAATACCAAATGAATGTTTTTTAGTTGAATTTTACGGGAAATGAAGCAACTTGAAAAGTGAACTTAGTAACTTTTCGAAAACTTTATGTTTTTCGAAGCCCATAATTTGAAATTAATTTAAGATAATGAACTATTGCCGGTAAGCTTAAAAACTGCGCCAGAATTACAGCTTTCCGACGATATAATTAATTTTGATTTTACTCTGCTGATTAGAGGAGAAAGTTGAGTTGAGACCAGAAAAACGTAGTTTCACACGATAAAATCGATAATAACTCGTCATGAAAAAATGAGCAGCATTTTTAACACTTTCAACGCCGGACCAGCGTTCCCAACGCCCCTGACGGGAGTGGTTAACTCCAGAAATGAAGGTTCATCTCAAGTATGTAAACAACAGGCGATCCGCACAAAATAACACATCGAGGTGATAACAGCGCATTCTATATTGTACGTGGGGAACTAATGATGAGAAATACCACCTCACGAGGTTCCTAGATGGAACCAGGTACTTACGGAATTTTCAAAGTTTGGAACTGATAGAAGAGCCAATGATGTCATAATATGACATAATATATTATAACATCACCCATAAGTGATGAAAAACATCATGATGTCATATGACATCATTGGATCTGAAAGTGTTGATATCTATCCTTCATTTGGAAAATCTAAAAATAATAATAGTATGTGGGAAACCACTTTTATTTTCTCGTTCAAGCAATAAAGGTACCAGAACGGCGGCACACCAAGCCAGGTTTTCCCCGGGCATTAGCGCTGACCCCCAACGGACAATTCCTTCGGGAAAACCAGGAAGGGGGAAGCAAGCCGGGGCAATACATAAAGACCAGCCCTTTGGCAGCTAAGTCAGTCAGTTGGTGGAAGCCCTTCTGGGAGTGTAAACGAATCACATTGCTTTCTCATTCGTAACCTAACTTCTCCTACTAGCTGGGTCAGTTGGTTCCTTCTTTCCCCTTTTCACCAAGGATGCAGTAAGGGCGGATAACGCTATCCGGTAACGAATGCAACTCCGAAGTGTTGAGGATCCTCTCCTCATATAGTGTGCCGTAAGGGCAAGGATATCTCTCCTTGGTAACGACGGACTACACTTACTCCGAGTTTAGTCGGGCTGGGCAGTACGTAGTACAGGTAACACCGGCTAAAACAAATCACTTCGCATCCTCCTTCGGTCGGGAGGGCAGATATACACTGGTAACTGATCGAAGGTTTCCCAGCATATGTACCAAATTTTCTTTTGCACACTAAGAAAACAATTACCTGATAAAAAGGGAAAGTTTAATAGTTTAAGAACTGTGTTCATAAAACCAGTCCTTAACATGGTACTTTCTGAATTTTTGATAGCTGCAGATGTTGTTCGAAGTGTCCCCCTCGATACTCCAAACAGAGTCTTGCACTCTTATTCATCGCATCGACTGCCCGCTCTACTTGCCGAATCCATGAAATCGATCGGCTACATTCGAAGATTCTTTCTGGAAGTTCTTCACGGGTTTTCACACTGGTTCTGTACACCTCCGATTTTAGTGTACTACACCACTAGAAACAGTGTTTATTATTCTGAATACAAGCGTTTATAGAAAAAAAACTTCAAGATGCATTTTTTGTTGCAAATTAGTTGTAGAATGAATGAGACCTGCAAAATGACATTGGGTTCTCAGGCAATATGTAAAATATCTTGTCAGTTCAAGTCAATTTCTGTTACTTTCAATGAATATTTGTTATTCCAAAAACCTTCGCATAATTAATTTGAATATGAGTAATCAAAAATTGCAGTTTTTAGTCTGATGTGGATGCTTACCACGAATGGTCACCAGCCATTGGCTAAGGAGTAGATATTTAAAAAATCAACTGGGAAATGTTTGGTCAGGAGGTTCACGTTATATCAATATCAAGGGAGGAAATTACGGAATAGCAGAGTCGTTGATTCAAATGCTCTCATTCTGGCGTCAGTTGTGTTTTAAACAACGGGCTTTCTTGCTATTTATCTTCATAATTGGTCTACAATCTTCATAAAACTCGCAGCGGTTTGCCGCCGGCGTTATGTGGTTCGGAATCTTCCAAACGAGCGGGGAAAAACCAAGTTAGAAAAGAATAACAACTAAATCATCTTGCGGTTGAAACCGAGTCGAAACTCCGTCAGAGAGTGTCCTGGAAAGAGGCAACATGTCTCATCTTGTCTCCCCCGCCTACCACCTACCTCGCATTCGCCATTGAAAAAAACAAACCCATCGTATCTTGTGTAAGAGAATATAAATGACGATGATTTGGTATTCATATCCCTTGATCTACAATGGCGGTATACCGTGAAGGGCACGAATGCGAACGGGAAACGGATGGATTCAGAGCCGAAGAAAATCCCCTGGGGTGTGTTTTGTTAGGAGATGGATTAACCACTTCGGAGCCAGACAGCGGTATCGGCAAGAAGGAAGGGTTTTTTTGCGACTGCTCAACAGATAACGTATTCATAGATCAAACAGCAACCTGAACATGGGAGGTGTGGATATCAATAAAACAATGTCATGTGAAGTGCTTTAACAACTCATTGGACGGACTGGACCACTTACCTAATTAATCTCAGTAATAGTGTTTGGAGCGAATTGGACTACATCTCAATCAGAAAGTCTTGATACCTTCCTTCGGAGCCTAGAGGAGGTCTTCTTGTTGTGCCAGATGAGGGAATTACATTTAGGGTAAATGAAAAACACCTTAGGGCATCATATCATAATGTTCAATGGACATATCTAGGAGTACCTTATGAAGCTTGAGGAATTTATAACAACACATCAAGTAAAGCAACCGAAATGATTGGATGTATAGACCAGGGGTCACAGAAGCCTCTGCAGAAACTCGTGATACTTCGATACCACGGAATCCTTCATTGATTCACCAACCGGTGCTTCAAAACACAACTCTGGCAGACCTGAAAGAAATATATGGCGAAACTAGGGGAGCTGTTAGGAAAGTGGTTACGTATTCTGTCTGGATCTTCAAATGCCTGTATACTTGGCCATGTGAGGTGGTCTAGGTGCCAAGGAGATCCTAAACCAAATCCGTGCCATAAAATCTAATGGACTGAGGAATATTCGCTCACTTCTCTTCAATGAAATGGACGGTCAGGCAGACTTACATTGTTCAACAGCATCTGACGGACTATTTGAGTTCAACTGCTGCATGGTAATACAGATGGAGCAGAGTTAATCAGATCTCGAGATTATAAAGCTAGCTGCATGGATTAGAAATCCGTCTGCGAAATTACAGGGATGGAGATCACACGGTCTGGTGAAAGTGCATTCTGGATCTGTGCCCACTGGGATACATACAACTACGGAATGAAGCACTGGAACAATTCACCTATGATGAATGGGGTGCCCTACTTGAGAGATTGCAACACATGTGCAGAGCTATTCTTCAAGCTGACAAGCTGTCCTTCAATGGTTCGGCCTAGACGCCCCCTTCACAATACTACTCTGAGTTTGTTAGGTGGGTATGTTAGACGGAAAGAGTGGTAAACTTGGTTAGAACCCGACTTTAACCTAGAAGATTGGGGATACCGTCCTGACCTTCTGGTAGCGAGAAGATCATGTAAATGTATTTTTGATGTTTCAGTGGTCTCGAGTTCAGAAAGGAGATAACTTGCAGATATCAACTCTGCCAAAATAAGGAAGTACCCAGTTGAAGCTGTACTCCATTTAGCAGCACGTCTAGAAGATATACAATCTGTCCAGATTCAGGAAATTGGTGCAACCATTACTTGACAAAGTGATCGTACGAGAGGTCAGTTGAGCTGATACTGGAATGGATGACCACCAGGATTCTAACAGAAGGAGCATTCATATGGTCAATGTTTAGGCCGACTGCCCCCGCTATGTAGTGAATGCTGGTTGAGTTAGCGTCGTGGGCCTTGGAGCTGGACTTGCGAAAATACAATCAGTCAAAACATTTTTCTGAATTTGATTTTGAGTTCTTTCTTTTTCTTCTTTACCTGCTACTTCCACCTAAGCTTGGCGTCCAATGTGATCGCTATGTAATTGCCCCTATGTACAAAAGAAATATCAAAAATTCTTTCAACTGCTGTAGTATTAGCAAATTTTCGAAGAAAAAGAAACTATTGTTCTCGGTCCAAAATATTTAAAATGAAAATTTAAAAAAAAAAAAAAAAAAGACTACAAAAACACATTCCAACCGATAGCTCTCGATAGAATTGAGGTTGAAAGCTCAAATTTGCACAAAAAATCTATCTAAGCTTTCAAAAGGCTAAGTTTGAAGACGGGGACAATCGCCTCAGTCGAAGGTGGGATTTCAAATGGGGGAAAATTACCCAAAACCCCCCAAGTAGGTGACAGTTGTTTATATCGGTTTTGTCACGCTAAAGACGATGGTGAAATCGGATTGGAGATATCTCAATCCATTCAAACTAGAGCAGTTTGAAGATGATAAAACGAGATAGATAGGCAAAATTAGCAAAACAAAAAACAATGAGATTCTTCAAATTTCAAAAACTTCAAATAAAATGAGGTATCGCAAAGTTTCAGAATACTAGCAACAAGCGAACTTTAGTAGAGTGTAAATTTTGCTGAACTACACACAGATCGAAAACCGATGTTGTTAACTGGTGATAAAAAAAAAAAAGGCCAAGCTTTAAACATCGACATCGATATCAATATCGATGTTTTCTCTCGATGTCCCATCCCTAACACAGACCATATTGCACCCTTTTTGAAATCCCTTTTCGTGAGTTTCTACATTTTCGATCAAAACATATGGAATTGCTCTCAACATATTTTGGTTTATTATTCAATAATAAACCATTGTAATCACTCTTGAAAAAAAAAAATTCTAACCTCCCCTGAAAATTTCATGGTTTACGTTTCAAAGGGGTGTAGAATCCCAATCTGCAATAAAAAATTTTCCGTCCGTCCGCCGTACGAAGTACACACGATTTCTCCCAAACGGCTGAAGCAAAAAAACTGAAATTTTCAGGAAAAATCCATGTTGGTCCGGCGACGCCTCAATTCTCGAGCCAGCTCTCTCACTTAATTTAAAGGGCCCTTTAAGGGTTGTCAAAGTTTTGTAAAATCCCTAAAAACCTCAAAAAACGACAAGGCGGCCTAAATTTGTACTCTTTTTGAAGAACACTCCATGAGGAATCGAATGAGCCCCTCCCCAGGTCCGTAGGGCAAACCATTCCCGATGTATGGCCCGATTTATGGTGCCAACATTCGCGTTATTTTGGATTATTATTGTTTTTGTATTGATATCAGTAACCTAGTGATGTAGTAATGCGGATACTGGAGTGAACTCCTAAAAGGCTTTGTACATACACGGGTTGAAGCATTCTGATAACCATATTTATTATTCAATTGGCTTGCGTTCATGATTTGAATTTATACTAAGCTTTGGAGTGTGCGTGTTTCACAGGTGATAGAGCGATTATTGAATTTCAGGAGATATGCATAGAGCATGTAAATCGTTCTCAACCAAAATACCTATTTGGATTGATCAGTTGATCATATTTGTGTGCCTCCTGAAATTCAATAATCGCTCTATCACCTGTGAAACATGCACACTCCAAAGCTTAGTATAAATTCAAATCATGAACACAAGCCAATTGAATAATAAACCCCAGTGAAATAATTCGCAGCGTTTTTTTAATTCCATTTCAAACGGTTCATTCCACCGTCGTCTTATTGCTCGAAACATTCATGAAATACCACAAATCAATGATTTCAACTTTGCCTGATGGTACTAAGAGGATACGATTGTATTAAGAAAGCTATATTGCCCAACCATGTGCCGGAAATTTTTTTTTTCTCTTCCTCATTTCGAAACATCGTGAATTCATTGGAGGGAAGTATCAGAATTTAAAATTAAAAATGTTATCTTAGACTCTCGAAGATCGTAAAAAAAAACTCCTTCCGACTTTACATTTCCCCCCCTTCCAATTTCTTTTCAAAGAATTCGTATTAAAATGAATGTTAAGGAATGAAGGGAATAAGGAGGGAAGGAACGAGGCTACCGACATTATGTTAATCTGGTGGCTTAATACAAATGAGCCTTAGCTTAAAATGCGTTGCCCGCCCCATCATCAGGGTTTAGGGGTGCGCATTACGCGGGAAGGGTGCGGAAGACGGTAAAGATGGTGGAGAACATGGTTTAGGTAGCTGGTTCTCGGAGATGGTTTAGCTTTCCCCAAGGGGAGACATCCCGAATAACTCTGAATATTACATTCCTCCTGGACTGTTCCTGACACTCCCTCCACCGCCCTGATAGCTCCTTTGCGAAGGCAGTTTCGGGTAGCTCGGATATGCTGATTACGCGGCTTGATTTTCCGTCTTATTCTACGAAGGTTGATGAATAAACAAGGGTGAAGTTCGTTGTATGGGGAGGGTGGGGGTTGAAAAAAGTGGTAGTCAATAATTGGATGTAAATTATTTACATCCATTTCTTATCCGCCTTCAGTATGGTTTCAATATTCATTTCGATGAATCATTTTCAACTTGTAGATTAAAACCAACACGATTTCCAAAAGCATAAATAATACAATTCAAATTTGAAATTGAAGTAGTAGTCCTGCTAATTATATCGGCCGTTAATACACAGGGTGTTACATTTCGTGGCGGTCACAGGCCAGGAGAATTTCTACGGAAAATTTCTGATCGGAAATGCCTCATAGCAATTTTTGTTTACACCCTTTAAATGCGGTTTTTTTTTCAAATTTAAGATTTTTCCCGTTTTTTTACCTTACCGCATTAAAACGGCCATATCTCCCACATTCTGCGTGTGATTTCAAATCTGATTCCACTATTGGAAAGAGCGTTAAATTTCCTATCGCCCTAATTTGGAACCAACTTTTTTGAGCCGACAAAACGGGTGAAAAATTAGCTAGAAAAGGACACATTGTCAAACCGCGGGATCTCGACTTTCTTCAAACGCTTATGAGTCCCTGTAATAAGGCATATGAATTTTAGTCTGTAGTGCTAAAAGATGCGCCAAAAGGCTTTCCGGCTATTCGAACTCGGATTTTTAAAAAATTATCAACGAAGCATTGTAATAAATTGTACATTTTTACTGTAGATTCTGTTCAAAATGTCCACCATTCTGCTGAATGCAGAGATGGCACCTCCGCCGAACGATGTGGACTGCTCGCTCCAACTCCCTGGTGTTTTGTCTCATGTCGTGAGCACATTGGTGGATCCTTCCCAATAATTCTTCTCGAGTATCTGTGCGCAATTCGTAGACTCGGGCTTTCATGGCCCCCACAAGTAAAAGTCGAAAGGCCGGAACTCCGTCATGTACAAATCTGGTTCGCTCATTGATACAAAGGGGGTCATTGATTGAATGGTGGACATTTTGAACAGTATCTACAGTAAAAATGTAGGATTTATTAAAATTCTTCATTAATAATTTTTTTTTTAAATCCGAGTTCGATTTTTTTCCAGACGAATCAACGCATGATGAAAAACCGGAGTCTCTCGCGAAAAACCACGTTTTTCTCAATTAAAAAGCAATTTTCTCCCAGAAAACTACACGGAATTTCAAATCTGGTTATATCGCTGGAAAGCCTAGATTTCGGCGCATCTTTTAGCACTACAGGCTAAAATTTACATGCCTTATTACAGGGACTCATAAGCGTTTGAAGAAAGTCGAGATCCCCACGATTTGACATGTGTATTTTCAAACTGATTCTTTACCCGTTTCGCCGGCTCAAAAAAGTTGGTTGTTCATTAGGGAGATAGGAAATTTAACGCTCTTTCCAATAGTGGAATCATATTTGAAATCGCACGCGAAACGTGGGAGATATGGCCGTTTTAATGCGGTAAAGTTGAAAAAACGAGAAAAGTCTTAAATTTGAAAAAAAAAAAAAAAAAAAAAACCCTCATTTCCAAGGTTGTAAACAAAAATCGCTAAGCGGCATTTTCGATCAGAAATTTTACGTTGAATCTTCTTCCGGCCTGTGACTGTCAAGAAATGTAACACCCTGTACGTGTGTGCTGGTGTGTTTCTTGTGACATCACAGAATATCGATTTGCTTCAAATAATCGAACCCTCTTACAGTTCTGCCATGTTTGTTCACTATTCTCGTTGTGTTTATAGTCGAACTGGCCTTTTTCCCCCGATAGTTTCACAAAATCCTAAGCTATTAATTACTATTTGAATGCTTCTAGCGAGTGTTTGATAATTTCGACCCTCCATGGACTGAGTTAGTACAAGATAAAAAGTGAAACAACCATAATCATTGCAATCTTTTGATTAGGAAGTGGATGTAATCCTGTTTGTTTTATCAGCAGCCAATTAATTTTTGGCTTTATCATAAATTTTGTTTTCGTACGATTCCTGGTTTCTCGTGAATGCAGAGTTTAGGTAGATAGTACATAATTGTGTTTTGTGTTCTCCAAGGAACTCTCCCCATCGTCACCTGACCTAAACAATGAAGTTGATATGCAAATAACTCTTGGCACAGATGTTATAGGACCTGCGATGTTTCATAACCTTGTACCATACATTAATAATTAGTTATTGTCATTTTGGAAGAATGAGGTTGAACCAAGTAAATTATGACGCATATTCAATGCAAAAACAAATTTAGGTACTTAGCATAACATGTAGGTGACAGACTGAACAGAAGTTGAAGGTAATTCTCATATATAAACGTCAAAGTTTGCATCTATCTATGTATGTTCCCAATGGACAGCTAAGCTTCCGAACAGATTTTGACGGGTGATCGTAATATTGTTATTGTGGTTGGCGAACAGACAGCTTGTTAGCGGCGAAAAATCGTGACAAGTGGAGAGATGAATTTGATGTTTCGTGCGAAGCAATTTTCTACAAAGAGCGTACTGTTCGTCACGACTTGTCAATATAAATATGTGGGTGCAATTAGGAAGAAAAACAGGCGACATAACCGTTCAACAAAAACATTAAAACGAAGAAAAAGCCAAATTCAAAATTAGATCGGGTTATTCAGCGAATGGGAATTCAGTACGGTCAAATATGGTAGACTCTCCATTACCGCAGCCTTATCACTCGAAACTTCCCGTTATTGATAGGTAAAATGATCTATTATTATGTCTCAAGAAACCAACCCATATATTGATAGGGATTTGACGCAAAACGCAATTCTGACTATCACTTTCAGCTGATTCAATAAAACAATCAAGCCAACTTTTGGTTTATAATTCAATAATCAACATTGGTCCGGCAACGCCCCTATTCTTTAGCCAGCACTCTCACTTAATTTAAAGTGCCCTTTAAGGGTTGTCAAGTTTTGTAAATCCCTAAAAACCTCAAAAAAAGTCAAGGCGGCCTAAATTTGGACTATTTTTGAAGAACTTTCCATGAGGAATCGAATGAGCCCCTCCCCAGGTCCGTAGCTCAAACCATCCCCGATATATGGTGCCAACATTTGCGTTTTTTGGTTTATTATTCTTATGTTTTCATCGCAGTAACCTAGTGATGTAGTGATGTAGTAATGTGGATACTGGAGTGAACTCCTAAAAGGCTTTGTAGCCGATACACGGGTTGAAGCATTCTGATACGCATGAAACGCTGCAAATTCTTTCACTGGGGTTTATCATTCAAGTGACAATTTTATTGTTCATGATTTGAATTTCTACTGAGCTTTGGAGTGTGCGTGTTTCACAGGTGATAGAGTGATTATTTAATTTCAGGAGGCACACAAATATGATCAACTGAACAACCTAAATAGGTATTTTGGTTGAGAACAGATTTAGGAGCTCTATGCATATCTCGTGAAATTCAATAATCGCTCTATCACCTGTGAAACACGCAAACTCCAAAGCTTAGTAGAAATTCAAATCATGAATTGAATAATAAACCCAAGAATGAATTTGCAGCGTTTTTCATCTATAAGTTAGATAAGCTTGTAAATGTTCAAATCTTCACTCTAATATCCTTAATCTCAGTACAATATATCCTGTGCATATGTCATTAGACTTTTTTCAATGACACCATTATTAGCAACAACAGATTATAACATGAGTCCTTATCATCTTATAACAGGTGATTGTCATTGATGAGGCGGACATCAAGGCGCTGAAATATTGCAGATATCAAAATAAAGAATGCATAATCAAAGACTGTGCTGGTCAATTTGAACCCAAATCTTAAATCACTTTCACTTGCAATAATCTGATCTGCATTAGTTCCTGAGACATTTTTGTTTGTTTCAAACCAGTGTAGAAGGTTAGGACGAATTCTTCAAGTCTGTTCTGTTTTGCTGTATACATAGGATTTTATTGATGTTTATAGAAGTTTCTATGGAGCGACTAAATGTTAGAATTGAGGATGTTGCTGATAGATTCTGTTGGAGGAAAGGTGAATAGGAAAATTATATCGGCTGTTGAAGTCTACTCATACGATTCAGGGGTTATGGGCACGAATCAAACGTATATTTCAAAAAGACGCATTTGTTCTATATTTTTGAGCAAATGATTGCATTTTAAACGATTTATAATCACTCATTTCACGAAGATTAAACTCCGCTTTGTGCACATTAGGAACGTTATGGCATATAAACGGCTGACGCAAACACTTATTACAAATAATATTCGGAATATCTTTTAGTTTCACCTAATTCAAGTTTATTACTCTGGATAATAACAGAAAATCTATAACCACAATTTGGAAAACATATATGAAACTTTGGTGGTTTATGTTTCAAGATACGAGTATCGAATCAATGAATATAAAAAACTGTGTTTTCTCTGAAACTACCAGCTGGAGCAAAGTTTCATAAACTTTGTTGAAAAATTGCGTATGGGCCCGAGTAGGAACTGGAATTCGACTGGAATCCTCGACATCACCAAAAGAGTCAAATATTGAATAATACTAGTCTCGAATAATATATCATGTTGAACAAATTCGAAACAAGAGTAGGGCGTTTTTCATTCAAATTGTACAATTAAACTTCGATGAAGCGATTGAAACCACCAACATACTGTACGTTCTTCCGCTAGGTTTCCCTGAAAGACAACTTAAACTTTAGAAAAGGAAATCACTGAGTAGCATCCGTGAGCTGACTGTTGTATTCTGTTGAGGTAGGATTTCTGGTGGCAGTGATTGGGCACACCCTAGCCCTTGCGATCTGCTTCAGACTATATCACCAAACATTGCACCCTAGTAACGTATCTCAGCAGGTGAGTTTTATTACGAAATCTATTACATTTGCACCCGCCTGGGTGCTGGCTGGGGGAGAAGCGCAGTGCAAGATGGACAGGCTCTCAACACAAATATCAACCTTCCTCAAGAAAGGGAATGATCGATTGATAGCCGTTTCTTGAATCAGCTAATCCTGAGCATTAAGTGTATTCTTTGAAGCTTCAGGCGTATCGCCTTAACCCTTGGAAGGGTAAAATAGTCCATTTCATCACCATCTTGTTTCATTTTACCAGAGCCACTCATCCACTAATGTTGACCGTCCTGACGCCCCTTTCCCTTGCACTACTTCATAGGCAAAGTGAGTAATACCTTTTAAATATTAACCTTTGAAAGTTACATGTTTAGCCTTGCTTACACTATTGCTTCTGGAGGATAATCGACCAATGCCCGTTTCGCGAATCTGCTAACCCTGATCATTGAACTTTCCTTTTTTCCTTCAAGCATCATGTGAATGTTACAGGCTCATCGCCTAATCCTTTTGAAGGGGAAGTTCATGCCATCACCTCCTTAAAACTCGTAATCCCAATCAGCTCATACAGATCACGTTGGTGCAAGCAGAGAAACCAGCTAGGAGTTGGAAACAAGTCTGGAGTATAAATATGAGCAAGTATTCACAAAATCGAGTATTTTGGTTCGTTTTTTGTTTTTCAACTTATCTATTCGCCCATGTAGCAATAAGTGAGGAAGCTGTATTTGTTGTTATTACGTATTGATACTTGACTTGTGAAAACGATGTGAATATGAACGAGGGAAACTTCAAAAGTGGAAATGCTGAACAACAAGACCCTTAACCAAGAAACAAAGATTGCTGGCGATGTCGATAGTAAAACGGTTCCTGCCATTCCTGGAGACAGTGTTTGCTTTTTTCTCCCTCGCGAAAAACTCTTAGGAAAACCCAGTGCCGAAGTAGATGCCAATGATTAGGAGTGGTTAGAGAGGGGGGGTCTCAGCTTTGGGCTCCCTTGCATTTCTCCCTTGGAGCTCCCTTTTCTTTGTGCTCGTGTCTGTCAGGTGCAGGTTTCGCTCGGGTGTTTTACGAATCGAGCCGAAGAGAGAACGGGCGGGTTCTCAACAGCTGTTATTAAGGCCTCGCCCTTCGCCGAGCAATTTTCGAGGAGTTCCTTCTTTTCCTTGAAAGGAAAACGCATGAACTGAATTCGAATCCGATAAACTCTGTCAACATCTACTTTCGACCCCCCCCTCCCCCCCCGCGTTTGGTTCGTTATTCTCAATAATGGAAATTTATCATAGAACAGGAATAAAAGTCAATCCGACTAGTTTCATGATGCGTAGAATCCAAGAAACGATTACGAAGAATCCATCATCACTCCGCCTGTAGGACGAAACTATTGCATCAAATTTTATAGAATTGGGATCATCCACGTATGAGATTGATCATAAAAGGGAATGAGCGATGAGCAACGACCCTTAACGTACAGTATGCCTATTACTACGGTATATGAAGGGTTGATTCTCAAATGTATCTTTTATCCTTGGATCAACCCTGACGGGTAAAATGTTTTTTTTTTCGATTATCATTGATACATCCATCATTCTATGTGATTAAAATTATGCATTCAACAGTTTGGTTTTCCCAATTTGTCTATCAATGTCAATATCCATGTCAATTTCTATGTCAATCAAAAGAACGTAAACGCGATGTGACCTTACTGCCATTTATTTAATTTCTTCTCGGTACAAGCCTACGTCGAGTCGATAATAGATACATCTAGT
This sequence comes from Creontiades dilutus, assembly GCA_031894815.1. Classification (NCBI taxonomy): domain Eukaryota; kingdom Metazoa; phylum Arthropoda; class Insecta; order Hemiptera; family Miridae; genus Creontiades; species Creontiades dilutus. Next base: position 285,911 of record JAVIWC010002403.1, on the reverse strand, counting down.
TTCTGATATACAATTGTACTTGGATATCACTTCTTGTTACATGTAGAATGGCTATTTGGCTACTTGTGTTATATATAGGTCTCTTAATAGGCTGTACGTCTACTTTATGTGAAAACCCACTGTGGTTCATTATTTTCAATAATAAGCCTTTTTAATCGTACAGCTAACATTTTTATATCCCCCCTCCTCTCGCCTATCAAAAATTCTCACTATATGTTTAAGAAAATTCAAAATATGCAATATCCGTCAAAGTGTGCCTTACGGCCCGAAAAAGGCCTTATAATTGACGTAAAAAATCCGTTCTTGCCCACAGGGGGTTTGGTTAGTCTTAACTTTTAATCCACCCGATTACCTCATACGCAAAGATGCTTTGGGGCAAAAACAGAAAAAAATGAGGATTTTCGCGGTTTTTACTGACTTAGGCAAGTGATTTGTCCGTTTCTACTTATTTTGGATTAAAAATCTACTGCGAATTCGGAGAAATTTACCCATATCGAGGAAATGGCGGTTTCTCAACGTAAAAGTGACCCCCAGAAACCTCACAATGACACTCACGATCACGCATTATCAAAATAATAATTGGCAATGTGTTGGAATGTTTAGATTCCATGCATTTCAGCTATCCATTTCAGCCTATGATAGACATTGACTGCAATCTTTATAGACTAGGTAGAGACAGACGTTGGTGAAACTAAATCCTTTTTAGTTACTTTGAGCGTTGGACGTTTTCGAACGTCTTCAGTGTGAAAGAAGTCCATGTAGTCATATTTTAATTTGAATCATTCAGCGATTTCTTAAAGTAAGAGATAGTTTTAGAATTTCATTAAAAGATGTCAGCATCATGAGATGAATCGCAGGACATTTATTTAGTTGTCAACTCGTACTTACTAAAATTAATCGTATTTGCAGTTCCTCGAATGAAGTGATACTTAATTAAACGTTATCTACTAAAATTAATCGTATGCTGCAGTCTTCCTCTTTGAGTAGATGTTGAAGGATGAGTCAGTGTCACCAGTTTAGTGAAATTTTGTAATTCGTACCAAGTGGACAACAACTCTCTGCCAGTATACATGACGTTAAGAGATTAGCGGTGGGAATCCACTCGAGTCGGTTGCGGAGTATAGAGAGAAGTTCGGAATTCCAGCGAAGGCAGGATGGATGGCAGAGGAGGTGTGCGTTTAGAGTTCCCTGATTAGCATTAAGAGTTCATGGTTTCGCTCCCCCCCTCCACTTCTCCTGGAGTTGCGACTTTCCTCTCACTCCCGAGCCGCGAAGTTGAAATGAGATATTTCGGCTTCCAAGTTTGGATGCATAGCAAAGTAAAAGCAAGAAGGAGCTGAGGCAAGGTGACTCCGTACCTGGGGGATTTGCATATTCCTTGGGCGTTTCCAACGCCGACGGCAAGAGGCTGGAAGGGCGGCTTTTGAAACGTTTCTGGGTCACGGGTGTCTGACATTTCGCGAGTTTTCCTCGTCTCACTGCGACAGGATTGAAAATAAGAAATCCGCCAAGGTGTATGCGGCACATCGCATTCTCGTCACATCATTCACAACACTGAATATCCCACCTTTGAAATGCTATAACCGGAGTCTACCTTCAAAAATGAAAATTGTTTACCTTCTTGGTTTTCATTTTCCTATTTCTGTTGACATTTCAACGGAAAATTTAGAACAAAATTTTTGAAATTCGAATAAAGGAACTGAATTCTCAAATTTGGATCATTTTGCAATCATATTAACTTTGATACTCTTTTTCTGATTACCTATCCATTCGTTCACTCGATATTCTTCTTCTCTTTTACTGTCCGGGTGGCACCCATGATAATATTCAAGTAGAACGTGGAGATTATAGCATGATTATTCATTATCAAATCCGTAAAATTAACTGTCCAACATCAAACTTCCATCCATCACAAAATAACCACTGCCGTTTGAAATGTACGTTCAATTATTATGTTATGGTGACAGCCGAAATTCAAATAACGTGTATAACTCTTGAATCTTGTGGAAATAAACTTAATTTTTTCTAAGAAATCCGTGATTTTCTTATTGTGAACTTAGGTTTCCTTTTAAAATGCCTAATGAATTTTATTTTCTCTATGAATAAAAAGCATTTTTCTAAATATCTACCTTCTATTAACTTGCTGATTTATGCTTGAAGCATTTTAATGTCAGGTATCAGTCTTTGAACAGTCCTGCTTCATGGAAAATATTCTGGGAATTTCGCCAAGATTATCCGGCGGATGGCACTGAACACTTGAAACCCTGCTAATCCTGTCTTCGTTTGACCAATAAAATGTTGATTGAATTCCCATTATTGTTTTAGATACGTGCTACGTTCCGTCGTTCGCCATAATCATGCTGAACACGAGTCTTCACAATCCTAGCGTTAAGGAAAAACCAGCTGTGGAACAGTTCATCAACATGAACCGAGGTATCAACAACGGAGGGGGACCTTCCCAGAGAACTGCTTGTTGTAAGTTGTACATTATTCGCAATATTATAACATTGAGGAAAAATCTCTTCAGTAACGGTTGGAAAGTAGATAGCTGGTTCTGCATGTGACATACCCTTTCAACTTTTAGCGTGTAACACCCAACATAACCTATTACGTATCAGACAAGGATGTTAAAACGCTGCAAATTCTTTCACTGGGGTTTATTATTCAATCGGCTTGCGTTCATGATTTGAATTTCTACTAAGCTTTGGAGTGTGCGTGTTTCACAGGATAGGGCGATTATTGAATTTCAGGAGATATACATGGAGCACGTGAATCTGTTCTCGACCAAAACACCTATTTGGATTGATCAGTTGATCATATTTGTGTGCCTCCTGAAATTCAATAATCGCCCTATCCTGTGAAACACGCACACTCCAAAGCTTAGTAGAAATTCAAATCATGAACGCAAGCCAATTGAATAATAAACCCCAGTGAAAGAATTTGCAGCGTTTTTTTATTGAACCTCAATACCCCCCACAATAAAAACATCTATAATTTATCAAGTCCTTTGGCACTCGTATTGCGTTAAAACTTCCCCAAATTCAAATTTAAACGATTAGCCAAAGGTAGACAGATGTAGAGGGGGCACACAAATATCATCAACTGATCAATCCAACTAGGTGTTTTGGATGAGAACCGATTTACGTCGTCTATGCATATCTCCTGAAATTCAATAATCGCTCTATCACCTGTAAAACACGCACACTCCGAAGCTTAGTAAGATTTAAATCATGAACGCAAGCCAATTGAATAATAAACCTAAGTGAAAGAATACTTATTCACCCCAGTAATAATATTGAATAATAAACCCCAGTAATAATATTGAATAATATTTACCTATAGTATATTATCAGAATGCTTCAACCCGTGTATCGGCTACTAACTACACTACAAGTATTCACATCGGCTATCACTCCAGTATCCACATTCACTACAACTCGACGCTATCGGCCGGATCACTAGGTTACAAACAAACAATAATAAACGAAAAAACGCAAATGTTGGCACCATAAATTGGGCCATACATCGGGAATGGTTTGACCTACGGACGTGGGGAAGTTCTCATTCGATTCCTAATGGTATGTTCTTCAAATAGGAAAATATTTAGGCCGATTCAACTAGTTTTGAGGTTTTCAGGGATTTTACAAAACTTTTACACCCCTTAAAGGGCACTTTAAATTGAGTGAGAGAGCTCCCTCAAGAATTGGGGCGTCGTCGGAAAAAGATGGAAAGACGGAAAATTTTTTATTTCAGATTCGGATTTCACACCCTTTGAAACGTAAACCATGAAATTTTCAGGGAGCGTTAGAATTTTTTTCCAGAGCGATTACAATGGTTTATTATTGAATAATAAACCAAAATGACGATTACTCACTCTAGTGGCTGTTTCGAGAACCAAACGTTCGGAGGGATGAGCAGATATTTGTTTCTGTCTGGACAGAAATTATCAGGTATTTTGATGCTAAGCTAGTTCGGGGTGTTATGGATCAACATACTAAGTAATGATCCAAAGAGAATTAGAGAAAGAATATAGCTCTCTGATCCCCAATACAGTTCCAAAAACTGATAAGTTCTCTCCATTTATTTAGGGCAATAACAAATTCACAGACACTTCTTCTTTTTACTGATGCTGCTCATGCACACATTCATCCTTTGGAGAAAGAATGGATTCTCTATTTCAATTCAAGATATCGTTAAAAAGATCTAAATCAGTTTCATTGATGCTGCAGAGTGCACTGAAACAGAATTCCTCAAAGAAAATTTGGAGTGATAGCAATAGGCGATATTTTGCTAAGACCCTGAACTTACGACAGTGACTATTAAACCTAATTTTATCCGTTACACCGATGAAATACAGTTCGCCTTCGAAGCAACTCCGAAGCTCACAGAAGCAATTATGAGAGAATCCCTTTCCCTTCTAGCTCACAAGTTCCCGGTTCGCCGGCCCTTATTTAGACGCCATTACTTCCCCACTTTCCACGGAAGATATAATTTCAGATAATTGCGCCTCCCATTTGGCACAAAGCTCTCAATTACTTGATACTTGTAATTTACCAAGCCTTTAATAGCGGAAACACCTTCTTGCATGGTTATCGCCGGCAGTGTAAATGGGGTATATGTAGTTAAGAGTTGGCCGCCGGAGTAGCGGGAGGATCGGTGATTAGAATGGAATAATTAATTCCAAGGAATTCGTCAATGTAAGGATGGTGGACGTATCAGCGTAAGAATGAATGATGACAACTTGGTTTCGCATTTATATAGTAGCCAAAACTAGTAAGTAAGTTATTGTTACTCTAATACCAGCATCTTTCTGTCTGTTTACCCGTCTGGCCATCTAGAGACTTCCTGTTTTCATTAAATGGAAGTGGAAAACATCTATATCTGCCCATTATTACTAGTGGGTCCGGTGACCAGCACCTGGAATATTAACCGTATTTAGGAGAAATTGTTGTTTTCCAAGGGCAAGGAAGCATATTCATCGCAGAGAAGAGGGCAGAAGTTCAGAAACGGCGATTGCGTGTACAGCTACTCTGGGACAACAGTCGGAATGAAATTGCATGCTTCATTCAGAGAAGGACATCATACGGACCTGTGACTTCGCCCTAAAAATTGTCATGCCATTTGACTTTACTCTGTTTCGCAAGTGGATCTAATTTTCATTTCGCAAAGCCTCGATGAAACCACAAATCCTAGTTGGAATGGCTTTCTTTGGAAGAGCATCAGCAGAATCATTGTCACCGACACCCACATCAGTTGATATCCACTAAACTACTGGATGCGTCCGAAATTGTGGATGGCGATTCAAAGGGTCTTTGAATTACAAATCAGTTCTTAACAACCTCTTAGGTAGTTAGAAAGTAGCTGTAGATCACATAATTATCCACACACGAAACGGGTGGTAGGCTATGATTGAGACATTGCGATTTTAAGGCCTTTAGAAAATGATACTACTTGATGGATTTCACGTTATGCAAACACAGAATGAAACAAAGAAACTAACAACTTAACTTACTCTACAACACCAGAATTCGTTATTCAATAAAAAATATTAGCGGTTAAATTTTCAGGAACTGGAAAGTCAGATACTTGAAATCAGTGTTTTTAAGCACTCCTAGACGAGCATGAAAAATTCAAAATCAGGCCTAATATAGGTACAAAAAATTAGTTTTTAGTGATTTATTTTTTAAAATTCCATAATTACTTCGTTGTTCAATAAAAAATATTAACAATTGAATCTCCAGGAAGGGAAAATTTTGAAGGTCAAACACTTTAAAACAGGGGTTTTAAGCTCTCCTAGACGAATTTGATAAATTCAAAATTAGGCCTAATATAGGAACCAAAACTTGGTTTATAGTGATTAAATATATTTATTTATTTAAAATTATTACATTCAAAAAAATATTTTTGAAAAACCAATCTAATGTGATGTGCGTAATTGTTTTTTGCTTACATTATCTTTTAAGTTAGGATCAAAGTTTGTTGTCCCAATCATAAGCAAATTTTTCAAGTGTTCTTCTGAAAGCATCGCTCGATATTTGGATTTGACATGTGCCATTTTTGAAAAGGTTTGTTCGCAAATATACGTTGAACCGAAAATTGTTATCATTTGTCTGGAAAAACTCTTGACTCCCTTGAAGTCATCACGTTCTAAGGGTAGCCTAATTTTTTCCATCCATCCATTTTTTTCCGCGGGCGGTGGGCCGGACCAAATCCTTCCGCAGGCCGTAGTTTGGAGACCCCTGTATTAAATCATTGCAGGTATCCTGATATAGGTTTTTTCTCCTACAAACTGACGTGACTTTACTTAGTAAAGTTTGTTGTTCACGCAGTTATTTTCAAGCCAAGTGGCCCTGCAAATCAATTACTAATTATGGAGACACACTAATCAGCTGAAAAATCCTAAAACTTAATTTCATCCCTTATCGATCTACCGCGCTGAAATATAAATGGTTCTCTTTTATGACATCTAGTAAGCAATTTCGTTTTGTGGTAGTGCTTACTTTATACAATGTACCACAAACTACGTCTAATCAATATAGATAAGTGATTTTTGTGGTAATGTTATTCATCACTGAAATAACCTTTGTGTTGTAGTTTGAAGCGATTTGTGATACTTGGGTCGAATCGAAAATATGATCTATGCTAAAAAATGTTGAGTTTAATGGTTACAACGGTATAGGATAGGAGTTTCGTCGCTGGCAGTAATTCTTGTTCTACTTCTTATAATGAGCTCGCATGAATTCTGGCTTTCGGGCCGCGTTTAATTTCTCCGGAGCCGTGACAAGGAAATACGCTCTATTTCACTATCCTAATTGCGCGAATAACTCAGACGCGGGGTCAGGGACGGGCGGAGGGGCTCGCCAAGCCCCGGCTAATAGTTCACAGGTCGGACCCGGGGAGTTCCAGCGGCGTGGGCTTTCGCTTGTCTCCCTGCCTCCCTCGTCGTTCCAATTAGACGCTCAAGTTAGTAGTTACATTCGAATTATCGTCAGGACCTTTTGAATGTTGGCGTACCGGCTAACGGGAATATGTACGGCGGCGTTTGAATTCACGATTGGTTGTAATTGCTTGTTAGCTCTCCGGGTCATTCGAGGCTACGGACGATCTGGATTCACTTTCCTGGTGTGAATTACGTTGTGGTGCATTGGGTTCCTTGCACCACAAATGCGGCACTGCTCGTTTTCACCAATTAACAGTTCGAGTTTCTACTTAAATCCCTCTAAAACACACTAACACCTATTTGGGTTTTGTTATTCCCAATTAAGAACCATTGTAATCGATCAAGAAAACCTCTTTTAGAGATGTTCTTAGAAATGAAGCTGTTGAAATGGCTCCGAGATCGTAAAAGGCAAATTTAACGGTTCAGCATTACAATTATATTACATGTTCACAATCAAAAACCAACTTCTAAGGAGTCTCATTGCAGTTTAAACGTTCAACGTTAAAAAAAATTAGTTTATGATAATCCTTGAACAATAACTCTATTTTCTTAAAATGTACTGGAAGGTTTAAGAACTCAGATAAACACTCAGATTCATCCTAACGGCATGGTTAACTTTGCGATTCCATATCAATTTCATGAAGAAATTCCACTTTCAAAGGAAAAAAAAAGTTGGGCACCTTCTAAAACTAAATGAGGAACAACAGCGATAAAAGGAAAAACGCTGCAAATTCTTCCACTGGGGTTTATTATTCAATTGATCAAGTTGCCGAGTTTACTGGCACATCCTGGATGTTAAATGTTTGAGCCAAATTTCGTAAAATTGTGTCCAGTAGTTTTGTAATAATCCCCTGATTTTCAGAATCCAAGTAGCTTGAAACATTAACCAACAACTTTTGAGGGGAGTTAAACAATTTTTTATTCGTGGTCGGTTAGAAAGTTTCATTATTGAAAATAATAAACCAAGATTATAAAAATGAACTCACCGGCCGGACCTCAATGTCACTGCCTTTTCTTTACGGTTACTATCCAGTAGGTAGAATATCATGTGCTTACCTGAAACAAAACCAAAGCAGATGTTAACGATAAGACGCAATTTCATGAAACAATTTTTTGAAGTACGTACTAAGTGGTGTTTTCATAAATTAAAGTCACAAGAGCATTCAACGTGAGACTGTACACACTGTAAATTCAACAAATTTTTGCAATGATTGGTTTTATAATTTCGATGTTTTACAAGACATTCCTTGGAAATCTTCTTACAAGTATGGGCTCATTACTTGTAATAATTAAAAACAACCATGAGAATGTAACTCATGTTACCTCATTTTAAACATAAAAAGTACACCAACAAAAAGTTTTATGGGAAAAGGCCATAGTGTGTATATTTAAGGCATATACGGCAACTAATAGAGAAATAATTCCAAGCCTCCTCACTGGCTACCCTGGGAAAATGTCCCTTCCGATGGGACTCTGGGCTGACATTTAACCCAAGAAGCCCCACAAAGCGCAGAAAAGCAACCATGACCGCAAGGAATCCTGGGCCAGGATTCACGTATGTAACGATTCGAAAAAGAAAGATCGTGAATAGGAGATGATTTGGTTGTATCCTCCGTCAGAAAGCACAAATCCAACAACCTACTTAAAGATATTGAAATCGGTAGAGCAGTAATCAAAGTGATGCACCTATTTGTAATTTTCCTCTAAGTTTGAATTTTACTTTCGTACAAGTTAGTGGCCAAAGTTGATGAAATCAAAATGTGATACCATATGTCATAGACGTTCATAAATAATTATCTTCAAGATACCATTGGTAGCATGTAAACTGGCCGATCTTTTGACTGGCCGAGGACTGTGCACCCCATCTACACTGTAAACTGCTCACTCGCTTTGCACACTTTTCAACATTAGACAACTCTCTCTGTGAGATGGACAACTCTCTTAGATGCTAATGACAGAAGTTCTGGTTAACATATTTTAATTTTCCCACCGCCACCATATATTATACATTTATTATAGAAATGTTGTTAATACACAATTAAAACACTGAGATATGAATTGGAACACGAAAAGCTATCCGGGAGCCGACTTCCACGTAGCCGTAAGGTCTGATGACGTCAAACAACTGATTGCCCAATGCATTCCACGAATAATTTTTTAATTTGAATCATTTGAAATAAAATGAATTAATTTATTCAACATTTATACTAATAGGAGTAGAAATGTTTAAAGGAAGTCATGAATCAATAGCACGATTGCCAAGTTTTCTAGTTCCAGTCTGTGGTTCTTCGACCAGTCTTGGAACGAGAAAAAGAGTATAGGAAGCTTGTGAGAAGTCTCATGAGTGGTAAATGAGGTCCATAAGATAGAATACAATAGAAGACAATAAAAAAAAAAAACCAGTGAAAATCCGGAAAACCCCGTTTTTCCTCAAATACTAGTGACATTTTGTGTTTATTTATTTATTAGATAAGAACGGGCAAGCCCAGTTACAAAGTGAAAAAAAATATCAGGAAGTACAAGAAAAGAAATACAGAAATGAGATACAACTTCACATGGTACGAAACTTCAAAGGAATACAATTGAAATAATGGGGAGGGTTGTACTATTGTTTTCAGCATGGGAGGGGAATCATTAAAAAAGTCATACATTGGGTTATTCTGTATACACAAATTGTTGAGACGAGGAAGACGATGTAGGGGCCAATTGAGATGATAGTTTGTTGGAGAAAATGGTACATCAAAGAGGTGGGACGATCGTGCTGATAACCTTGGAATCCGAAGGTTAGCTTAGACTTAACGACTCGGCGTCCAAAATGCACTTTTAGCAGGATATTTTCCAGAAGTGACAGACCCTGCTTTGTGTGCCTCAGAATAAAGCACACAAAAATATTTAAAATGTTCAATCGAGAGATAACTCTTTCCAAGTATTCAAAATCTATTTTTGATGTCGGAGTTTATTTTGATTGAAAAAAGGGTTACAACATGGAAAGGAAGAGGTTTTTCTCTTTCGATAACACTGGCGCCTTTTTTGGTAGGTGAAGGAGTTCGGCATCAGCCAGGGAAGATAATCTAAACCTCAAATGTTCGCAAACTTGGACTGCCTGCGGTACAGGGGGAATGCCACGATTCTGGCTGAAGTATTGTGAGAAATTTGCAATCACCTAGCGGTACAACATACTCAAAGAATAATCAATTTCAGAGGGCTTAATTGTTTTTACTTCAACGTTTGACGTGGAATGTCCCATGCGTTGGATTCACCAACACCGACGCTCCACTTCTTCTTTTTGGTCCTCATGAATCGTTTCCAAAGGATGACAGAATATTTAACATCACTGGCCAAAACGGTTTGGCAAAGAGCCTGAAAGAGAAGCCCCTAGTGACCCCGATGCTGCTACAATCCCCTTGACTCCCGTTTGGGTAAACATAATAATGTACAAGTTGACGACGTTGCACCCTTCTGATAATAGTTTATTGCTCCCGAACACCTATGAAACAGGGATGGGAACTGCTCTGACAGTGTAGTCAGTAAAGTAGATCACTGTTTCTGCTTTTCATCACTTTTACCGGTTTACGAACCTCCCTCAACGGTTGTAACAGTTTAGTCGTTACAGTAGTTCACTGCTTCTGTGTTTCATTAGTCTATTCTACAGTTCAGTTGGGAGAGTAGATCTCTGTTCCTGTTCCTACCTATGAAACCCAACATGGCTATTACTCCTATTACACTTTGATTTTCGGTCCAAATCGCACTAACATGACCATTCATTATTGAATATCTGATATTTGATTACTACAATTAACGGCAATAAAAGCAGTTTCTCCGGAATATCCAACTTTGTACTCAACTGGTCGTACTTAATGTTCTAAATTATACGACGACCGAAAAATGATGTTGCCTTGAAATACCCATTGGTACTCTATCCTATGAATACTGAGCAGGATTGAATTTCGATTTTCTTCAGATGAACGCTTCAGCAAGTCAAACTAAAACAGAAAAGTCACGGAAGTTATCGCGGCTTGGATCCGCCGAGAGGTGAAAAGCACCTTTTGAGATGTTCTCAGGAAAAATCTCTTCCCGAATAATGAAACAGTGAGAAATACCTCGAGAAAGGCGAGAGTTTTTCTGGAAAAGCGATACTCATTTATATACCGAAAGCTCTTCAAACGGAGGTAGGAACTTAACAAGTTGAGATCAAATAAACGGGGACACGTGCATCTTGATGGAGACGAGGACACGTTTTGATTTATTGCAAACAATAAATATTTACAACATAATAGTCTTTCTCTTTATCTTAGATTTATTACAAAAATAATTAATAAGGTAGGAAAAAAATCCCCCCCCCCCCCTTATTATTAAAATATGTTGGTTCACGCTTAAAAACCCTCTATCTCCTCCAAATTTGGTCGTTTTGCGCTTCGAAAGAGATAGATTTTAAAAACTGTAGAATTAAATTCCTGAATTCTCAACATGTTTGTACGGCATCGTTTGCGGACCACTGTTTATCAAAACTTTTTCAAATTAGCGTTAATGTCCTATAAAACCCTTAAGAATCATCATGTTTTTGAAAAAAAAAAAAAAATTTCCCTCATTCAAACTCAATTTTCTCGAAAACGTTCCCCCTCAAAATGAAAAACTGGTTGTCGTTAAAAAGCTGATACTTTTGTGCATTTTTTGAAGGTGCAGGCCAATTTTGGCCCCAAAACTGTAGGAATTAATGAAAGTTTGGAAAAAGTTAATTTTCGAGAATTAACGAAATGAACTTTACGGGCTTTTATTTTAAGTTCCAGCCAAAAAGTATTGTTAGAGACTAAGAAGACAGGAAATTTGAAGGTCTTTCCAATGGTTTACTCAAATTTGACTTTACTTGATAACTTCAAATTAATAGAGTCGTAGTATTTTTAGTGACCAAAAGTCGAAAACATGACAAACATTTTTAAAGTGAAAAAAGTCGGATTTTTAATTCAGTAAAAAAAAATTCTAAGAGGCACCTTTTGTCGCAAATCAGTTGCAGAATAGTGGGTGAGATTTGACGGATATACCGTGGGACACGCTGCACAGCATAAATTCCGTTTAATAATAATTACTATTATTGCCAAGAAATTTGCTTGAGGATAAAAGCAAACACATCTAGATCACTAAAATACATAGATCTATGTATAATTATTATGTAGATTGATTACAGCAACAGATTCGTTGACTGTAATCGATCCCATGGCTGAACAGATCACATTACCGAATAGATCACTTGGCCATGTTGTGATCTATTATTATTATTATTATTATAATTATTATTATCTACAGGCTACCTATCGTTAGTAGATAATTATTATCTACTGGGATTTGGGTAAAATAGCTATCTAATACAGAAATAATCAACCTTTGTAAAATAATTTGGTTTTGCTCTCTCAAACATCTGTAGAACGAAGTTTATAAAATTTTATTTGCAATTTCCTATAAATTTTAAAAGTTCAATGATCCTGAAAACGTTTTATAGTTGTATATCTTTTGTTGAATAAGTTGGCTTAGAGTTGGGTGCCTATTTGAAGATAACGTTAAGAGATTTAAAAAAAAATATATATATATTTTAAGGTTTTTGAAAATTACGTGAAGACCTCGGAGTCCGTCAGAGGATGATTAAAAAAACTCCAATTTCGTCGCCCACGTTTCGTTATATTTATAGAACTTCTTCAGGGATAGAAGAACCATAAAAAAAAAACTGATGCTGAAAAAATTACAGAGAGGAATGGTTTGCACAAGTGTGATTTGAGAGAAAAGAAGAACAACAGATTTACTAATGTAATGGCTAGAAGGGAGAAAACATACAGTTTAGTTGTACAACATACCGTCTTCAGGCAATGCTTTTCGTGTATAGGAACAGTATAACTGTAAAGGATTAACATGGGGTAGCTTAGAAATGAAGTTGCCACAATCTCCAACCACTCTTATAAATTATAAATATTGTACGTAGCTGCTTGTATGTAGTTGTGTTCTATTGTACGGAGCTGCTTCATGATAAAGTCATCTTAGGAAGGCGTGGGAGGATGTTCTAAAGGATCAGAATGGTCTTGAGAAGTGAAAAGAATGGCACGGATTCACGCGCAAAAGTAACGCGACGTTGAAAACCACTCTGCTCGTTCAGAAGAAATGAACGCAACCCGCTCCGAGGGGGATGAAATGTTCAGGGTAAGATGGGAGCGGAGTGAGAAAAGAAGGAAACTAAATTGAAAGTGAAGGGCTCGGAATGAGAAGAGGCCTCTGATGTATGTCATCCATCTTTTCATTTGAAAAAATTAGGGAGAGAGAGACTTTTCCCCCTGAACGGTAGAATTATAGCCTAAGGGGAGGTTTAATTCTTATTATGGCGAATTCTCGACATTTTGATTAATCACTCTCACAATTCACTCATTTAGTTTAACGATATAAACGGAATGAAAGATTGATAATGATCAGAATTATACAGAATCGTGAATTGTGCATTTAGCATTCCAGATAACCTCGTTTTAAGATTCTTGTCTGTCTGTCGGTGTACATGTGTGTGAATGTACACAATAGTTTCGTGGTAGTGGATGTATAATTCACTCTTGCCAGACCAATCTCATTCAGGGTTAGGGAATGTTCATGCTTTTCAATGGCTCACCTCCGGGGTTTGGCTACACATTTTGGTTTATGACTTTCAGTAATGAACCGTTGTAATCTATCAAGAATAAAGACGGTCGAGTTGTAGAATCCGAAAAAAGAAGTAAAGTAAACTAAACAAGGAATTTCACCTTGGATTTTCGTCCGACTACCCGGAGGTGTCGCGGATGTCGCCAGCCGTCCTCTAGAGAGGATCGGAACTAGGTCTGACGAATTCGCTCGTGGCTTCCCATTGCCTCACGCCCCTGGGTTGGGAGCGATTTGGATTCACAACGACAGGACAGGCATACAACATTGATAGGATTTTGGCCCTAATCATTGGTGCTTGCCGGATTCGAACCGGGCAAATCAGTACTCCCACTGAAAGTAAACAGCCAAAGGACTGATGCCTTAGCTCGCTCGGACAACCTGTCCCCAACTCGAAAATCGAATTTAAGAAAATATGTGCACCGTCCACCGTCCAGGGCTCTTCTCCGAAACTATATAAACAAATCTAAGTAGCCTAACCTTTACAAATTTGAAAAGCAGTTTCTTTCAATCCATGGACTCTTCTACGACTGCTTGCGTAGGATTGGGAAAGTGGATGACCCAGCATGCCCGTATTGCAAGGAAGAGGATGATGACGATGTGTTCCATACTTTCTTCAAATGTGAATACTGGGCTGCCAACAGAAGTTGGCTTCAGCAGACACTGGAGCTATCACCTCAGGACATGACACCAGAATGTATCTTAAGTAAAATGCTTGAGCGTGAACAGAACTTTACCGCCGTAGCATCCTTTTCTGAAAAGATCCTGAAAATAAAGGCTGTGAAGGAACGGGAGAGGCAGAACAGAGAGAACACGGACCGAGAGGAGTAACAAATCCCTCCCTAGAACCAGCCTGAAGTAATGTGTCAAACAGTTCCAGGCTGAGTTTCATCGTGGGAAATGGAAGGTGAGGTTTTAGTGGGTTAGAATCCCACATAACCCAAAGTGCGGTCCCTTTTGGGTATCTTAAGAGATCCGATTTCCACCTAAGGATCTCAAAGATTTCCTCACCTACCACCGAAAAAAAAACCTTTACGAATACCAACAGACAGACCATTACCATACCAATGACCACTCCGCAATAACAACATAATAACCACAGAGATGGATGCACATCATGTGAAGTCAAGTCGTCGTGTTGGGCATTTCGTTAGGAAAAACAAAGAATGAAGGGTACTGAGCAGCGAGAGGTCCCATGTTCAATTTCAGGTTGAATGCGGTGGGGTGAACTTCGTAATTACAAAAATCCCTCATAAAGGAGGAGGAGAACGCTTCAAGACCCGTTGACTGAGAAAACGTCTAAGGGCACTTACAGATGGAGCTGCGATAAGAGCGAGGAAAGAGAGCAAAGAGAAGAGCGAAGAGAGCAGAGAGTTGGTCATTTCAGAGTGGAGCGATACTACGAGAGAACGGTTCAAATCTTTCTCGACGATGGACGACGATTATTTCTTTGCGGAAAACCCGTCATTGAGAATCTGGTATTTACTTCGGGGGCAGAAAAGTAGAAGGGATTCACGCAATTAATCAATCGCGACAAGTTCACGGGAAATTTCATCATTTGTACGACGAACTTCGAGAAGATTCCAACAGGTTTTACGAGTATTTTTGGATGAATATGACGACATTCGGCCACTTGCTGGATAAAGTACAGCGCAAATTGCAGAAGAGGTGGTCAAATTGCATTTCAAACCCAATTTTGCCTGTTGAACGTCTTGCTGTTACCTTAAGATAAACACCTACATACTTTTAAATGTAAGAAATGTTTCTTTAATAAGCGTTGAGTTGATAACGTGAATGTTCAGTTCTATTACTTCAACATTAAAGGAGACTATTTCGGTTTATAAGGTAATTAATCAAGGAAAATATAGTATAATTAATGTCCCATAAAGGTTTTTTCATGAATACTACATGAATTAAATCGTCAGGATTCATATTTCATAGGAGCGATAAGATCGACGAAAACAAACTGGCTTGGTTTCTTCGCTCTTAGCTTAGCTCGCAGCTTCGCTTGACCTTGGAGCGCTACTCCACTCTGCGCCCCCTCATTTGTCTCTCTGTGTTTGGTTTCTTTGCTCTATTTCCTCGCTCTTATCGCAGCTCCAGTCTGTAAGCGCCTTAACTAGCAGAAATTTCAACGTGCAGGCTTCGTTTTGGTCCAGACATTCTCCTTATTAAGAGTTCAGTAAGGAAGAATCAAATTTTTTATAGTAGCGAGGACTATTCCAGGGCAACTAGTTGCCAGAACGTTTCAAGGGATTACCCCAAGACAGCTAGTTTCCTGAACACTTTCCGGAGGATATGTTCTCAATAAGGAATTGAGCCGATTACACTGGGACCGTTGGTGCAGTTCAACTCACGAAGCACCGAGGACTTCACCTACTTACGTGGGTACATTATAAGACTTTAAACTTGAGACGATTGAACCACGGGTTATTAGAGCCGGCGGCCACCGGAGCCTGAGGGAAACTTCCCGAGTTAACCCCCCCCCTTCTCCATCGCGGCGGAGCGAAATAGAAGGTCGAGAGAAAACTGCCTCGTTTATTTCAAGGTTTACGGCATCTTTTTCCCTTATTCCGAACGAGGAACCAGGAAAGCGTTAGGGTATTTCGAGTCTGTAGCCTTAGCAAGCGGCGTCTGCTAAACGTTTCCTGGGCCAGGCTACGGTAGTAGATTGTTCCGGCGTCATTCTAAAGAGCAGTTGCGAACCCGCGGGAGCAGTTGGGCTAAAACGGTTTTAGCATAACACCATTCCTCCGCCACTCTATAAACGGGGAGGGACGGAGTTTCCGCATGTTCCCCTATCCGATTATGCTATCGGGGCGTTACAAAGGAGACGCAAGCAGCTTTTCTTACGAGCTTCGTTTTTTTCTATTTCAGGCTTCACACTTTACTGGAACCCGCGGAATCTACAATGAACACAATTTCTGATGCGTTCAAATAAAAAAATTCCTTCTCTGGAATTGTTAACTTTAGTTTTATTTGTTTGTTTTAAACATGCAACTCGCTTACTTGACCAAAATGTTCGGAAAACTGGGACATATTAGATTGAAGTTTGGACACATTTTTCCTTGTTAAGCCCAAAAAGTTTGATTAAGTGTATTTTTGGGAATTTTTTTTTTAAATTTATTTAAATTACAATGAAGTCAGTTTCAACAACTTATTAGTAACTTATTTCTAGTATTATAATTTAATATGCAGTCCTCTTGTACATAACAGGAGTTTCTTTTGTTCTAATAATAATAATAGTTTGTTCGCACTTCACTCGCGATAAGTTACTTTATACGTCAAGTGTCACTTCGAACGGCTTTTTTCTCTTTAGTGTTTTTTGAAGACATTTAAAAAAATATTTTATTGAATAAAACTATTAATTGTTTGTTTCAGTAGTTTATTTTTTTTATACTCCATTTATTGAGCAGTCCTGATAAAGCTTTGACGTAAAACATAGGTACTTTTATAGTTGCAGGACGTTTTTGTAGGTCCTGAGGTCGTTAGGTTTTCATATAAGACCTATGATCCGGATTATTTGGATAGATTGAGTAAGTTTTTTTAGGGCTATTGGGAAGAATTGTGTCTGTCAAAGATTTTGGGGAATTTTAGTATGTCACGAAACGTGTTTTAGTGAGTTTTGAATGTTGATTTAGTGAATTGTGAAATTCTGTGTTTCAAAGTTTAACTACCCTTTGTTTTATATATACTACTATCTGGTCAGGTGAACTTCGTTCCGCTTCAGGGGTTATAAATGAGCAGACCTTTAATTTTTTGAAGCTACTGCAACCGCAATGTTAGATCTTGCACGAACAGTGGCTAAAACTACTGACATGAGAAATCTCTCACCAGTTTCACCAGAAGCATCCAGGAAATATAAACCACCATTTCCATCATCAATTGCCGTCTATGTATCGTAAACTTCCTTTTGTTGGTGATTCAACAGGGGTAAACTAGTTTGAAGGAGTAAATCTAACTCCTAGTGATCGTGTTCACTTTCACGTTCAAATTCTCGATTAAATTCATTTCACGATTTGGCGATTTCATTCCTACTACATTCCTGACTAATAAATTAACGCACATAAGGTAGCACATGTCTTCGTTGTAGGTCACGTCCCACGTTAAGGTAAAAAAAGTATCTTACGTCCTTTTTCTAATTCTGGTGTTTAACAAACATTTTTAACGTTTTTTCTTCGAGACTTTTGAAAAAAAACCTCAATTTCAACAGAAAACACACGTTTTTCTGCAGTTAAACACCATTTTCTTAACTAAAAATATTTGTAAAAACCAAAACGACTACACCGTTGGAAAGCTGACATTTCGGCGCACGTTTTGCCTGGCGTGCTCAGTTCTGCGTCAAGCATTGATGGGGTTGCTAGGCGAGATGAAAAGAGGGAGATTTCAAGATTTTGAAAAAACTGCCATTTCGTGCTGCAATCGCATATCTTTAATGCGATTAAAAAATGTTTTCTGACATCAAATAGATGGGAATTTTAACATTTCTTTCCAACGGTGACATCAAATTTGGGATATCTCCAAAATTGAGGGAGTTACGACAGTTTTAATGACATAAGATCGAAAACACGAAAAAAAATCTGAAATAGCGAATAACTCGGAAACGAGGCCTTTTGCTATGAGAAACTTTTGGTCAGAAATGAGTTGTAGAACACGTAGGAGTCGAGTTGTGCATAACTCATGTGTGCATACATAGATATATGTGTGAATAGAAGGGCTATCTACTACAACAACAATAAACGTATTCGTGATAATTTGCTCCATTTTTCATTTTGAGACGACCCAGTAAGAAAGACATTTCTTGCTTAAAGCCAGGGACTGAGTGATTCATGTGGATGAAAAATGTTGAGGGAGGAAATCCCTTGAAGAGGTATAGAGGGCCTCTCAAGTGTGGGCACTAGACGTATCTCTCGCGGATTGAAGCCTGCTGCATCTCCAACTGTAGTTTTGCTTGCTCAAGAGGTTTTTGAAATGGTTTCCCGATCGAAACCCTATTGTGAGCCGGAGAAAAAGAATTTATTTCCCAAGAAAAAAGATTCCAACCCGGATTGTCGGAGGGTACGGGCAATCCGCAAGGTATTTATGGCAACTCCTAAGTGCAACTGGCTCCCTCAATATCCTCTCCATATAAGAAGAGGTCTCCGAGTTATTGTGTTCCAAGAGACGTATTGTGCGAGATGCCGGAGGGTGGGGAAAAATATCGCAGAGTCGAGGAAGTGGATGAAATTTTATAGTTGGAGTCAGTTCCTTCCTTAATGCCCTCTATCCGCCTTCCTGTCGTAAATCTGAACGTGATGCGAGGTGAAAGTCCCCCACTCCGTCAAGAGAGCGATATAACGTCTCAAATCACCACCTTCAGCGCTTTACTCCCTTCTATACTTTCCCCACAACCCGAAGATGAATGGTATGATCGGTATGAAACAAATATTCCAGATCTCGTCCTATTGAAAACAGATTTAAAATGTATTTATTATCCATAGAAATTGAAGATTTTACATTTACACATCCACAGGGTGTAAAGCGATTTGTGTCCGACCTCTCTTCTACGTGTTCTACGATCTACTTCCGATCAAAAGTTAGTTGTTAGTAGTAATTATGTTTTTCCGAAAGATTTCATCATTTTTCAATTGAATTGGTGATGGGGTGATGGAAGTAGAAGGACAATATGGACCTGTCAGATGGCCTCCTCGCAGTCCTAACCTCACACCCTTGGTTTTTCACCTTTGGAGAAATTTAAAAACCAACTTGCTCGAGGTCGGGGTTGAGCCGGAAAGCCCATCTGATCTATTCTCGTGATTGACATTCGAAGAAATTACAGACAGTCCCGAGATGACGTCAACGCAGTGTTCCAACAAACAGGCCTCTGTGTGCCTACGTCAAAATGGAGGACATTTCTAACAACTTAGTTTGTAATAGAATACCTACAAAACTGAAAACTTCAGTTCCGAACACCCGTTCTAAAACGAAAGAAAAATCACCAAATACTTTATTAGTCTGGGTTATTAGGCGGTCGGGGGGAAAGTGATAGTGTTCCCTTTCAATTCCAAAAAATGCAAGAATTATCCTAAAAAAACGGTACAAATTCTTTCACTGAAGTTTATTATTCAGTGATTTATGATTTGAATTTCTGCTAAGCTTTGGAGAGTGCGTGTTTCACAGGTGATAGAGCGATTATTGAATTTCAGGAGGCACACAAATATGATCAACTGATCAATCCAAATAGGTATTTGGTTGAGAACCGATTTAAGTGCCCTATGCATATATCCTGAAATTCAATAATCGCTCTATCACCTGTGAAACACGCACACTCCAAAGCTTAGTAGAAATTCAAATCATGAATCATTGAATAATAAACCCCAGTGAAAGAATTCGCAGCGTTTTTTATGTGCCTTAATTCTGCTTTGAAAAAATGTTTAGGCATTAAAAAGATAGAAAATATACCGCCCTTTCTAACGGTATCCTTAAATTTGAATTTTCCCAGCGAATTGAAGAAGTTGTGGCAATTTCAGTGCAGTCAGAATTTCAGTATTTACGTTCTTCTGTCAGTCAATGTTATTCATTTTGAAGAAATATCTAAGCCATTGTTACAGCGATGTTTTATGTTACGATATGTGAACGAAACAAAAACTATTTAATTAATACTTTTAATGTTATTTCTTTGAAAATTGGATTCAACAGAGATCTTCGTTGAAGAGTAATCCGGTACCAAATAATTAAACTTTGTGTAATCACTTGCAGAACTTGTCCGTGAGTTGAAAGAATTCAAGTGCCTACTCATCACCGTTTTATAACATTGAAGCATTACGAAACATTTTACCTCACCTTCCTAAATGAAATTTTATCCGTGACCTACCATAACTCTTTCTTTATTCACCAGGTAGGGATCATTCTCAAGGAAACAGTCTATCTCCCGATATTCCCGTCCGAGGTTATTATTCTTTAATTGCATTATGTGGAGCTACTTAAATTAAAGCTAAGGGGTAATATAGAATGAAATATTAGCCAAGAATTCACAGTGGTCCGCAATTTATTGTCTGAGGGATAACAAAGCCCTTGCCAGACCCTCACTTAAATAATTAACTGAGAATAATGAATTTTTCTGACCGCCTTTCATAACTTTCTGGATCGTAAACTGTAAAGTTGAAAATAGCTTTTCTTCTCTTTACTCATTTCTTTAATCGTAATACAGTTCGTAGAAGGAAAAAAAAAATTTAAATTTGGGTTGTGCGGCGGTTGTGTATTCTGTTGGAAATTAGAGGTCTGTCCAGACTAATCTACTCGATTAACGCTGAATTGGACGTCCGTTGTTCCATCAATAGAAGTCAATTTTGGAGGCGGTGTAGTGGCTACGTCATCACGCATTGACTCAACGGTTCGACAACTTGTTTAACATAATTATTTAATGGTGTGTATTCAATACACTAATTATGCATTAATAATAAACCTGATACATGTAGGTAATATACATTTATTATATATGCATACACACGGTGATTTGCAAGTCTAAATATGTTTACGAATATCTGAAAGTGACAGTCGTGCGCATGATCGCTCGTGCGAATTTAAAAAAAATGATTGCACTACATTTATGCGAAATAGACAGGATATTTGAACGTTTTGTAAGCAAAGAAATTGTTAACTATAAATTACATTACGAAAAAGATTGTTCTCAATGAATATTGTTAATATATTCAATGTTTAAATATTCTTATATTTGTTGCATTAGCAAATGTTAACCACTTACAAAAAATATATTTTCAAATATTTTCATAATCGAAATCCGTTTTGAGGCATTTTCAAATGATTTCTGGATTTTGACGCTTTTATGTATGTGTATGTATTGTACGTGTTGTTCCGGACGATAACTCTAAAAACGTAGGTTTGAGGTAAAAACTTCATTCTTCAGCGAAAAAAAAAATACTAATGAAAAACGCTGCAAATTCTTTCACTGGGGTTTATTATTCATTGAATAATATTCAATTGGCTTGCGTTCATGATTTGAATTTCTACTAAGCCTTGGAGTGTGCATGTTTCACAGGATAGAGCGGTTATTGAATTTCAGGAGGCACACAAATATGATCAACTGATCAATCCAAATAGGTATTTTGGTTGAGAACATATTTACGTGCTCCATGCATATCTCCTGAAATTCAATAATCGCTCTAATTAGTCCTGTGAAAATAAACCCCAGTGAGAGAATTTGCAGCGTTTTTTTTATTGAACACACTCATCTATAATTTATCAAGTCCTTTAATGGCAGTATTGCGTTAAAACTTCAAATCAAATTTAAACGATGTAGCCAAAGGGAAAGATGTAGAATAACAAATATCATCAACTGAAATCCAATTGTTTTGGATGAGAACCGATTTACGTGGTCTATGCATATCTCCTGATTCTACGCTCTACACCTTACAACGTAAACCATGAAATTTTCATGAACGTTAGAATTTAATAAACCCCAGAGAAAGAATGCTTATTTACCCCAGTAATAATATTGAATAATATATTACCTATATATCATCAGCGTTTCATGCATATCAGAATGCTTCAACCCGTGTATCGGCTATAAACTACAAGTATCACATCGGCTATCACTCCAGTATCCACATTCACTACAACTCGACGCTATCGGCATCACTAGGTTACAAACAAACAATAATAAACCAAAAAACGCAAATAGTGGCACCATAAATCGGGCCACACATCGAGAATGGTTTGACCTACGGACGTGGGGAAGGGCTCATTCGATTCCTCATGGTATGTTCTTCAAATAGGTAAATATTTAGGCCGATTCGACTTGTTTTGAGGTTTTTAGGGATTTTACAAAACTTTGACAGCCCTTAAAGGGCACTTTAAATTGAGTGAGAAAGCTGGCTCAAGAATTGGGGCGTCGTCGGACCAAGATGGATTTTTCCTGAAAATTTCAGATTTTTTGCTCCAGCCGTTTGGGAGAAATCGTGCGTACGGCGTACGGCGGACGGACGGAAAATTTTTTATTGCAGATTCGGATTCTACACCCTTTGAAACGTAAACCATGAAATTTTCAGGGGGGTTAGAATTTTTTTTTCCAGAGCGATTACAATGGTTTATTATTGAATAATAAACCAAAATGAATAAATAATAATAATAAATAAAATAAAATCAAGCATTTCAGAAGAAAGGATGAGTTTGTTATGCAAACATTTTTGAGCATATTAAATTGGCATATTTTCAAACAATTCAAGCACCTTTCAAACAAATCACAAAAAATGACATACAATTCCTGAAAACTGTGAATTTTCTTTAAAAAAGCATTACTGAAAACACATTAATCAAACGTGGACTGATTCAAAAATTAAAGCTTAAGCGTATGCTGAAAATAGTTTATCAATTTCAACAAAATGTGCCAAAAAATACAAATAAATCTCAAATTATATAGAACGTATTATTTCTTACTGAAATTGTTGATTCACGAATACTTTACTCAGAATTTGCTCAAATTTCATCTCAACGAAATATAAATGTAGTCCGGTTGTTATGGAATATAGGATTATGCTGCTATAATTTTATCGATTTTATAGCACGGTTGTTGGTTAGTCGGGAATGAACGCGATGGTTAATTAGGGTACAGAACGATGAACCCTTCGGATTGGTTTTCCGTGGATTTGTCTCTAGTTTTTCAACATCACTTGAAATGTAAAATGCTTTACAAGGTTGAGCTTTTTACAATTACCCCCCCCCCCTCCTCCTCCTTTTTCCATTAACTGTTGTTAAGCCTTTGAAAATATTACCAATCTCTCCCAAGGAGCGTATTTAAGGCTTTTCAAACTTGTGATTGAATCCAATTTTTGAAGTTTGAATAATTTAGTTTAGAAAATATAACGTGATTGAGAGGAATGGCGAGTTTGAATCGGATCATTAAACGTAATCCGTTTGGGCTACTCGGTTTCCCCCTTCTGAAACGGGAGAGAACCTTCGGATGAGCGGGTTTCTCTGAAAGGTGGGGGATATCCCATTCAATGGTGATTTATGATGGGGATCGCAAACCCCTCATCTTTCGTAACCCTTGCGCGCCTGCACATGACCCACCTCTCCGTACGAAATCGATTGAAACGTTTGAAATGTAATGACCCGGTCGGTTGATGGGGAAAAAGAACCCGCTCAACCTCCGCCGATCTATATGCTGAAAAGGGGCTGTTAGCATTAGCATTGAGTTGAGAGCGGGAAAAACGTTCGGTGCTGAGCTCAGCGCGTCTTCGGTGGGCGGTCGATGATCTGACGGCATCTGCCTTGATCTCTTCGCCTCATAGCGTCGAGACGATGTTGAGAGCTCACCAGACCTCAAGCACATTCTTCTCCTTCGGTACATTGAGCTGTGGGACCATCGCATTTGGGAGGCAATAAATCCTCTCGCGGAAAATGGCGCTAGCTCGACCGATCCCAGAACGTTTTAGTGGTCTGAACCAACTATAAACAAATCATAAACTCCAAGACACATGCTTCAGAAAGAAAACACTCCGTAAAGGTCGAGATATCATCACGAGAGAATGTGGATGTTATCCTTCAACGTGAATTACTGAGGGCCAGGAAGATTGTTTGTGGCTGAGACCAATAAAAGTCTTCCGATCACACTATAGCATTAGGATGACATAGGAGAGCGTTATCTTCCAGAAAACCCAAATGGGGGTGTTTATCTATAAATAGTGGAACCCTATCTGGAGTTTTAATTTATCCGGAGCCTGAACAGCTAGATAACAATTACAACTACAGATTAATTAGATAGTCTAGGGCTTTCTTAGCTCAATAAAGTACACCAGTAACTTGTTGATAAATTTCATTTGTTATTCGTATTTTGTTGTAACGGATATGTTTTGGGGTTTGTCTTCAA
Source organism: Creontiades dilutus (assembly GCA_031894815.1). Taxonomy (NCBI): domain Eukaryota; kingdom Metazoa; phylum Arthropoda; class Insecta; order Hemiptera; family Miridae; genus Creontiades; species Creontiades dilutus. The sequence goes on along the minus strand of JAVIWC010002403.1, from coordinate 261,441 downwards.
AAAGCAGCGGCGGTAGAGATTCTATCGTACCAGAATACCTACAAGAAGAGTATCCAATGTTGATCATTGACTAAGATGGGGCAATAGCGAATTTTGATTCAGGTTTCGATCGGAAAAAGAGAATATTTTTTACATTTTAACGGAGGTCGAAGTTGACATTGAGTTCTCAACTGATCGCAACCATTCTGTACCTTCCATTAGCAAATCGCTGCCGACTTGAAGGTTCTATGCCCTATGGACTTTGCTGGCATTAACAGGAGATTTTTGTCGAGTGATCAAGAGCTTATAGAATCATGAAGCAGATGGATAGTCTCGTTTCATAAGAACTTCATCTTCCCTGGTGTTATGGGCGGTATTCATTGTACTCCCGTAAGAATACAGTCATCAAAAGGGCCACACCCTCAGAATTTCAGGAACAGAAAAGGGTACTTTCCATTAATTATCCAGACGATCTCTTCAACGGCACTGAAAATTCTGGACGTTGTTGCGAGGTGGCCACGATCGTGTCATAGCCAAACAATCTTGAATAACTCGAGGGTTTAAAAAGTTGTGGCTTTTTAATTGCCAAGCTTGATTGTATGGTGGAGACTAGTGTGGAAATAACGTCAGGCCCAGTTTTTTGGTAGTACATCCATGAAGAAATGTAGCCCATGAGTAAATTTGCCCTAATTTTGTTGCCTATCCTCATCAACGAGGTTGTTAATAGCGCTATCTGAGAGACAATATTTATCAACGACTTAATTTTATCCACTAGGTGATTTGGCATCGATAAATAACATAAATTCTTCATCCTGTTCTTGTAGGTAATTGATTAAATGGTCCAAAAAAGAGGATCCATTCTATCAGAAAGAAAATATCCAGCGAAGGTTGAGTTAACCTTCACTGTGAAATACTGAAACTCAAGAAGATGTTTGTCGGATCCGCTTTACTGACACCAATAAAAGTTTTCCGATAAGGCCCGTTTATCAATCACACTTACCCAATGGATAAGGGGGTTCGCATCCATAGCTAGTTGAACCATATCTGGAATTTTCATTTATATGGTGCTTGAATGCTGAATAACGATGATGCTGAGGGTTAGGAGATTCCAGGGCTTTCAAGCCTCAATCAGCCGTGGCATTATTTTGTCTATACATTTTATTTGAGTCAGAAGTTTGGTTCCCTTTGATGTTCGTATCTTCCAATAGATATGTTTGCCAATGTGGCATCAGTCGAAGATTTTTGTGGAGTGAGCAAGAGCTCAGGTTGTGAAATTGTCACGAATGTGTCTCCGGCTGGCTAGCTTATCACGTTGTTGCAGAAAAATGTCAACATCTGAGGAAGAATTAGATAAAATCTCCAATGGTATTCTATGAAAAGGGTAGGTTCCCTGGAGGTATGGGGTTGTTGATTGTACTTAAAATACAGTCACCAAGAGAGCCACGAGTGGAGATTTTTCTAAACAGGAAACGGTACGTTACGTATCATGTTCAGAGATATTCCGGATGTTGTTGCGAGATGGCAGAGCTAATGATGAAGAGCTAACTGCCAAAAGGTGGTAGCCTCTTGTTTGCTATGGTTGATTATACGTTGGAACTGGTATAGAAATAACGTCAAACCCAATAACGAAAACATGTAGCTCTATGCGTAAATCGCACTAATATTTGTTGCCTGTCCACACCAACTAGGATGTTAACACAATATATATATCTGAGAGATAATTTTATCAGCTAGGTAAGGTAATGTGGCCTCGATAAACAACATACATCCGTTATCTAGAGTACAGACCTATACTCGGCATTTCTGTGCTGAATTTTTTATAGAAAATTAATTCCGAACGCATGTATTGCTGTCGCTAGTGCTCCCTCAAATATATATGTAGACGATCATATAGGTGTATCACGTCCGAAATTGTACTTTTAAAATCGGTAAAGGGAAAAACGAAAATATAACAGGAATTCCTGAGCATCTTAAGTGTCCTCCATGTAAAACGCTGCAAATTATTTCACTGGGGTTTATTATCCAATTGACTTGCGTTCATGATTTGAATTTCTACTAAGCTTTGGAGTGTGCTGTGCTGTGTGTTTCAGAGATGATAGAGCGATTATTGAATTTCAGGAGGCACACAAATATGATCAGCTGATCAATCCAAATAGGTATTTTGGTTGAGAACAGATTTACGTGCTCTATGCATATCTCCTGAAATTCAATAATCGCTCTATCAGCTGTGAAACTTGCACACTCCAAAGCTTAGTATAAATTCAAATCATGAACGCAAGCCAATTGAATAATGAACCCCAGTGAAATAATTTGCAGCGTTTTTTATGGTTTTCAGAATGCTTCAACCCGTGTATGGGCTACAAAGCCTTTTAGGAGTTCACTCCAGTTTCCACATTCACTACATCACTACGTCACTAGGTTACTGACATCAACACAAAAACAATAATAAACCAAAATAACGCGAATGTTGGCACCACAAATCGGGCCATAGATCGGGAATGGTTTGACCTACATACGTGGATAGGGTCTCATTCGATTCCTCGTGGTATGTTCTTCAAAAAGAGTACAAATTTAGGCCGCTTCGACTTGTTTTGAGCTTTTTAGCGATTTTACAAAACTTGGACAACCCTTAAAGGGCACTATAAATTAAGTGAGAGAGCTGGCTCAAGAATTAGGGCGTTGTCGGACCAAGATGGATTTTTCCTGAAAATTTCAGATCTTTTGCTCCAGCCGTTTGGGAGATATCGTGCGTGCGGCGTACGGCGTACGGCGGAAGGACAGAAAATTTGTTATTGCAGATTCGGATTCTACACCCTTTGAAACGTAAACCATGAAATTTTCTGGGGGGGTTAGAATTTTTTTTCAAGAGCGATTAGAATGGTTTATTATTGAATAATAAACCAAAAAGCTACATCCTCTGTAAGATCCTAGGAGTTGAAGGGATCCAGGAGCATTAGGTCATTGTTTAGAATATTCAGACATGAGGAAAACTAAATTGCGAAGCAACACTTGTTGAAAATCTGTAATTGAAAGTCATCTCTTCAATGAATCACATGATTCCACTTAGATTGCTTTACGTACATCTGTAGAACCATCTACTTCGTCGAACATAGTAAAAATCGTCTTGCAACCGATTTAAAACATAGGACCATTTGTTGCCACAACCGCAGAGCTGAAGATAGTTTTCTCTAAGCCGACATTGCATTCAATGGAAAGTTTTCAAAATCGTGTACAATATAATGACGGCGCCAGGTTATACAGTACCCGCACGACCTTCCGGTCTTGATGGTACTGTAGCTCCTGCACCTTCAAATATATACATAGACGATGGTGTTGGCGTATTACGTTCAGTATAACTCTATAGCAACAGATTAGTTGACTGAATACATCACCTGATTACGAAACTTTATCAAGATTCATTAGAAGTTATGGGTACATTCAAAATTATGAACATGACTGAATTTTAACGAATAAACAAATTTCAAAGTTTGTTACAAGACCTTTCGGATAAGATTTTCATGGCAATTATCTTCAAATGAACCATGAAAATATACTTTTTTGTGATAATGTTGATCTAAACTCATCTCAATTTGAAACAGTTATACAATGAGCTACAGTCAGAATGGAATTTCTTGTTAAACTTATTTGAATAAAAGGTATAAAACAGAAAGGGTCGCTGTTCCTAGATTTTCTTCTCGTGAATTATGCAAGTTGCCTCGTCTTACTTGCGCCTAAAGGGGATTCCAACTTGAGGACTTGGGTTGATCTCGTTTGTCTTCAAACTGCTCTAGCAGTGTTTAGCTTTTAGAATAGCCGTAAGTTCGTATTCTATTATACGCTCCTATGAATTTGCCGGGGAACTTCGAGCGGTGGGAGAGAGTTGGCGTGGCGACATGTTGTCTTATCTCCTTTCTCGCAGGCCGCGGACCGACTCCGAAGCCCTTGTCCTTTTTGTTGCGAAGTACGACTCGAAAGAACGCACTCTTTCGTACAAATAGTTTGGTTATTCGGTTGAACATTATTTTCAATGGATTTCCACTGGTAGGCGACTCACCTTGATTTCCTTGTCTGGTCATAATATTAATTAATGGCGCAGTTCCATCGTATTGGCATCCTTGGTATCTGAATATAAATTGGCATATTGTTATGAAGTGTGATACACCATGGAATGGAATAAGTGTATGTTTTGAATTAAAATGTAAATGCGTTATTCGAAGGTGGTACAGTTATAAAACATTACATAAAGTGACGTGAATATAATAATTTGTGCAGCATGGTTTTTGAGCTGATTAAAGTAAAAAACGTATTGATAAGTAATGCATGCGTTACAAAGACGTCCCTGAGTTCGGTTTTTATTTGATCACATTTACAAACACATAAAAATAGTTTTAAAAATGAGACCAAATCCTTAATTTAACTAGAAAAGGACGAAAATCCGCTGATAATTCCAGTAAGCCATCCATTCCCCTCCGACATCAATTCAAAATCTTATGCAAATTGTACAGAAATTGGGATCGAACTGAAATAATTAACATAGAATGATGATATAAATAAAAAACATGGAAATTGTGAAGATATAAGGATTTATTACTACTACCACCTACATTCACCTTTCCATGATTAGATTTGAGAAGGATGAAACGTGTTTAAAAACTATATCGATGTTGTTCATCGAACCACAAGTTTTGCAGGAAATTGGACAGTGGAAGCGATATTCTTAAAGATAATTAGGATTAGGATAATCAAGGACAATGCTACAATGGAAAACCGGTAAAAATCCAGAAAAAGGTGTTCTGCCTAAAATATCATGATATTTTGTGTTTGCTACGACTTAACAGCTTGATGTTAAAACATGACCTTTTAAGAATACAATTCTATGGAAGTGTCTTAGGTAGCAACGCGGTGTCGCGGTAGTCACGTTTGTCGCGGCAAACGCTCGCGTCGCATGGTTTGATTTTCGTCGCGCAATCGTGTAATCGCGTTATTATTTGTTTACAGTTTGTAGGTTAACCTGCTGTTGTTGAGATTCTATCATTCTTCTTTGACATTGCTTTTTTGGTTAATTATTCCCTTTGTGGTTTACTTTAAATTTCATCATGGAAGCAGTAATATCAGAAGTTCAAAAAACAGAAGTTTTGTGGAACAAAATAAGCAAGATTCAGACCAGGCTTGGGATGCTGTGGCGAAAGAAACGAGTTTTTCAAGTATTTCTTGTAAATTTATAAACCACTCAATTACTCAATAAACTCTGGAGGAATTGATGGAAATTTGGAGTATCCCGCTTCGGCGACAACACGATGTGTAACCTCACGTTAGACACACGTTTTGGAATCGTAAGCGATTCGTCCAAATCGCGTCGCTCGCTTGCTCGCGTTTGTTCTCCACGTAAGATACGGCCTAAGATATAGTTCTTCAGCGCATTGGTTGTAAGTGAAAATCATACTAATGAAGTGAAACCTTTGCATTTTTACAGTGGATATTTTTGTACTCATCTCCTCCAGCCTATAGACATAGAATCCGTGTACAAATAGTGTGGGCTTTACAAGGACCTACGACTAGCAGTAGCGGGGTAGCTCGAATGCGATTCATGATATCGTAGCCGAAACCTGTTCGTTCACGCTGGTTGGTTTTCCTCCACTTATCATCTGTACGCCCCAGCAGATCCTATTTCCCCCGTGGAACGGAGGCGTATCTTGGTTCGCGTTACTTCACTTCTTACAGTCGCCTGAGGCTCACGCGATATTTCTTCCGACGGCCGCTCACGCTTCGCTGCTCTGACAGCTATTTGCTCCGAGAGCTTGTAGGTCTTCGTAAACGCGTAACATTCTTTCATTACGGGAGAGCTCATTCTTGCTAATAGGAATTAACTTTCGGAGTAAATCGAGAGAAACTGATCAGGAGAAACAATGGATCCTTTCAAGAAAATCCTTTACCTTACTCGGGGACGCCCATCCCCCCCAAGCCTCATGACAGCCCCCTCCCCCGTATAAGTTGCTACCCCTCCCAAAACAAAAATGTAAAAAATACACGTAAGCACCCCTTATTTTATTTAAATCCAATACGTCCATAAATTGATATGACTCAGTTCAGGTTTTTGAGGTATATCTGCTTCATCCACATCTTCCTTTTCCTCCTTTCTTTCTTGGTAAAAGAAGATTTATATAGGTATTTAAAAAAATTCAAACCCATTCGGCAATAGACAAAACGTGTATATAGCAAACCAAACCATATTTAAATGGATTACTAGGTTCATTATTATTTACGTTCTGTCTAGTTATGTGATATATTTTTGAATGCCCTCACGTTGAACACTGTTTCAATCAACTTTACAACCCCCCCCCCCCCGACCCCAAAAGTTTTTTTGACCCCTCCCCCAAGAATTCCAATGACGCACCCTGGGTACCCCTGGTTTACTGTTTCTTGGAGTCAAGGGTACGAATCAAGGTTCAAACAAAGACACAGTAAAAGTGTCTGTTTGATTATGAAACCGATCATTTTTGAGGAATTAGAAGGTTTTTAGACTGTGGTTTAGGAATATGGAGTTTAGAAGTCAATGATGACAAAGAAGAGAAAAATGCTGCATAAAAGGAGGGAACGGCAACGATTGGAGTCAGACATGATGCATCCCGGCCCGAAAATCTCCGACAGTACGGATATAAAAACCACCTAACTCACCCAGAAGTTGTGTAGGAACCTTTAACAAATTTGCGTTCAACACCAGACGAATACCAACTTTTTTACTTGGAACTGACAGCACGTGTCTGTAGGTGTGATTAAAAATCGTCCAACTTGCCTCCTTAGCGACTTATCTCCCTAACGCTGTGCTCTCAACAGTGAACTGCAGATAATTATATAATTATAATAGATTATTATAATTAGAGTAGTATATTATCCACCTTGCACAGGGGGATGTCGCCAGCCACTCATTCTAGTGTCAGCTCTCAGTCCTTGCATTAAGAACAACCCTCTCGATTTCTTTTTTTTTCCAATAATGGTCAAGCAAAAATGTTTGATAACCCCTCAAATTGTGCCTGTTCGTGACTCATGCATTCTCAATCTATAATATCTGTAAGCGTCTGCCGTAGGGGCCATAAAAGACCTAATTGATTTGAAAAATCCATGTTTTCGCGCATGAATCAACTAAAACGTTGTTTTTCGAGGTTTTTACCGACATAGGATGGTGGACTGCCATTTCCAAGAAATTTTGAAGACAAAATCGACTGGAATAGGTTTAAAATCCGTAGAAATTCACCCAAAGTAAATAATTACAATTTCCAAACCCAAAAGTGAGCCAGCAACCCTCATAATGGCACTAGCAATCACGCATCATTCAAAAAAGAGTGTAGCCATGTGTTAGAATTGGCTGCATATCCATTGTCGAGTGAAAGGATTATCACACTGCAACTTCACGGAATCAAAACTTCACGGAAAAAACTACTGTAACAAACAAAAGTTTTTTGGGATTTCGAGCTTTTAATATTTAGACTCTTAAATATTATCTCTCAGGGTTGATTTTTCATGACTCCGACAGTAATGCATTTCATGACAGTTATTTCGGAAAAAACCTTGGAACGGCCGTTTTTTTTTTTTTAATTCGATTTTTGAAATCTAGGTGTCTTGAAACGGTAACAAACATATTTTGGGGGGAGATTCAACTTTTTTTCCGATTACAATGTTCATTATTGAAAATAGTACCTTAACCCAAATAACCAACGACTTACATCTCTTCAAAAGGAACTTCATTCCACTGATTTCAGAGGTCTCTATCCCGCTATCAATCGCTTTCCTTTATACTCCCTTGGAAATAAGCTGGCAAAAGATGAGCTGTTCCGAACTAGTATTTACTTGGGGAACTTGATTCCGTAGTAGCCCGTAGTAGTAGTAGTGTGAGGTCCTTCACTCATCTCGCAACTACTTTAGAAGTACTAGTTCGAAACTATTTGAGTAAAAAGTGAAACCATGAAAGTTAGTCAAAGGATTCGGTATTCCAATTCACCTATTCACGATATTCAGATCTAGAGTTTCATACTGAACATGAGAGGGAGTATAATATCTGTCTTGTGAGAGCCAATGTTTTATTGGCTCTACTATTTAACTTTTCCTCGATCTGAAGGATGCGAGGTACTAGCTAGTTCTGGTCTAAGGAAGGTTGTTGGGTGAGAGAGGAATATTCGTTGGTCCCAGGAAGACACACTCCTGCCCAGTGCCTATGTAGGTTGAATTAGGTTTATACAGGAGGTTGCCGGCGCCTGCCCCACCAATTGAATTGGATAGGTGTTTTAGGTGCGTTCAAATTGATGGTTCCAAGTATATAACTGCCGAAATAATTTGGAGATGAGGAGGTTCAAATGGCCAGGATTCAAATGTTGGTTCCAGGCGCAGGCATCTGCCCCAGCATGGGAATCTGAGAAATGTTCCGTTGGTCCTAGACGCTTGCTCCGCTCCAGTGGGGGGTTGGATAGGTTTGTAGAGAAAGGAGAGGAATTGATACCTACCAGATAGTTATTTAAATACCTGAACTACTTAGGTATCTATCGTGAAGGGGGTTTCGCAAAGCAAGAAAAAAGAGTTGGTTCGGAGTATGTAACGGACTCGGGTTTCCACCGGGACTGACTTGACCTTGTCTGTGGCTACTGCCTTATATAAGGAAGGGCGCGATTTCCTGTCTCCAGGCGTAGTTGTCGAAGAAGGTCCTTGGTCTTATTTGGTCGAAAGTGAACAAGGAAATCAATATGTCAGAAATGAGTGCCAAATTTCTCCGCGAGGTATCAGTAACGACCTACGGGAATCCCCTAGGTTGGCAACTGACAGCTTATCTACTGCTCCAGGGCCTCATGCAAGTCGTCCAAGTCTACAACCTGCAAGTAATATCTCAATGGTGCATGGTCGAACTACATCTCGTCGCCAAGTTAAACCCCCAAGAAGACTATAGAAGAAATGTGATAGTTTGTTCCTAATTGAATTTTATATATATTTTTTTAAGGGGAAAGATCTTGTGTGAACAACAGTGGAACCTACCAAAGGGGTTGTCTCATTAGGTCTTTAACTTGTACTGATGAATATGTTCTTGATGTTCTTAAAATTTGAATATAATCTTATACAAATTTGTGTGTTGGATTACAAAACAAAGGGGTAACAACCCTTGACCTCAGGGAAAACCCGTCGGTAATGTCCTTGGTGTGCTACCTTCACCAGGGCGATGTATTGGCCTTTATTATACATATCGGAGGCAGTTTCCCACATAACTATATCGAATTGATCAGAGTTTAGATAACGCATATGGGCATAAACGGCTTCACCGATTTTGATGAGGATTTTTATGAAAATGATCATGACTTGCCATGATCGAAATGAGTTTAGCCGCATTAAAACCATCAAAACCTCCCGTGACATTCTACTCCGAGAAAAGCGTAACAGCGTCATCTGAATAACAACGTAATTAGAGAAGTTGTTTCTCTTGTTGTACTTTCACTCAGTTGTTGGACTGCTCCACAACTGTAGTTAACAAAGTTACTCCACACTACGCGAGTGTAGGGTTTTACCAGTAGAGTAATTATAATAAATCAATACAGGGGAACGGCCGAGAAACAGTTGCTCCCGAATTTGACCCCAAGAGTAGGACAAATGTTTTAGGGTGGGCGAGCTTGATTCTTCCCTGTTCATGAAATTTAAGGAGTTTGCTAAGGGGCAAAAGAAGTAAGAAGATGTCCAATAAGGCGTTCCGTCCTGATCACTACAGCTAATTGAGCTAAATTCTCTTTAGTTCACCCTGGAAGGTTGAAAACTGGTGGGAAGCTTCTTTGGGTTAACTAAAGATGCTTGAAATGACGTACCCCCTTCTGATAAGATCCTGCAGATTCTGTGAAAGTCTGCGAATGGCCAAAGCCTGTCAAACATTAGCCGGCTCTAAGTGGTACCAAACAGGTGATCTTGGGTTCGGTAACCCAAATTTTCCAAGTTTGGTAATATTTATTAAATTATGAGCAAATCATTTCTTGAAAAATAATTCTGAATAGCACTACATATCAAGCGAATGGTTTACCTAATACTGTTACGACCCTAATGTGGGAAGTAAAGAGGCCAAATCTGGAAGTGGTGCGTATAATTAATCAATTAGGCGAATTCCAATACCAATATATTGACAACCGAAGCTCCATAGCACATCAGAAATGCAACTTTGCACATACATGTACAAATTTCTTCAGTTTAGGAATCATTACTCAAGTAATTAGCTCGATTCCACCAGGGATTGTCTACCTCAGTCGTTGACAGCTGATTCTGGGCACAACTCCATAATATCGTGAACGTGGAAGTCTAAAGTGAAAACTGTATAAATGATCACTTCTGAACATATTAATTCTTATTAGCCGATTTTCGAGAAATGGTAGGAAAGTTGGAAGATGGAATAGGGTGTCTTACAACCCAGTATTTGACAACCTCTTGAACCGTTTTCTCGGAGGAGCCAAGGGTGAACCTTTAATACAATTGGAGTGGTGTGTTTATCAGATCGAACTTTTGAAAACAAAAGACAAAAAACGCTGCAAATTCTTTCACTGGGGTTTATTATTCAATTGGCTTGCGTTCATAATTTGAATTTCTACTAAGCTTTGGAGTGTGCGCGTTTCACAGGATAGAGGGATTATTGAATTTCAGGAGATATGCATAGAGCACGTAAATCTGTTCTCAACCAAAATACCTATTTGGATTGATCAGTTGATCATATTGGTGTGCCTCCTGAAATACAATAATCGCTCTATCCTGTGAAACGCGCACACTCCAAAGCTTAGTAGAAATTCAAATTATGAACGCACGCCAATTGAATAATAAACCCCAGTGAAAGAATTTGCAGCGTTTTTTTATTTAATCTCAATACCCCCCCCCCCCCCCCCCACAATAAAAACATCCATAATTTATCAAGTCCTTTAGCGCTCGTATTGCGTTAAAACTTCCCCAAACCCAAATTTAAACGATGTAGCCAAAGGTAGACTGATGTAGAGGAGGCACACAAATATCATCAACTGATCAATCCAAATAGGTGTTTTGGTTGAGAACCGATTTACGTGGTTCTCCACACTCCAATGCTTAGTAGAAATTCAAATCATGATCGCAACTCAAATGAATAAAATTTAATAATAAACCCAACTGAAAGAATTTGCAGTGTGCGTGTTTCACAGGTGACAGAACGATTATTGAATTTCAGGAGGCACACAAATATGATCAACTGATCAATCCAAATAGGTACTTTGGTTGAGAACAGATTTACGTGCTCTATGCATATCTCCTGAAATTCAATAATCGCTCTATCACCTGTGAAACACGCACACTCCGAAGCTTAGTACAGATTCGAATCATGAACGCAATCCAATTGAATAATAAACCCGAGTGAAAGAATAATTATTTTCCTTAGTATTAATATTGAATAATAATCCCCAGTAATAATATTTACCTATATATTATCAGCGTTACATACATATCAGAATGCTTCAACGCGTGTATCGCCTATAAACTACAAGTATCCACATCGGCTATCACTCCAGTAACCACATTCACTACAACTCGACGCTATCGGCTTCCCTAGGTTACAAACAAACAATAATAAACCAAAAAACGCAAATGTTGACACCATAAATCGGGCCATACATCGGGAATGGTTTGTCCTACGGACGTGGGGAAGGGCTCATTCGATCCCTCATGGTATGTTCTTCAAATAGGTAAATATTTAGGCCGATTCGACTTGTTTTGAGGTTTTTAGGGATTTTACAAAACCTTGACAGCCCTTAAAGGGCACTTTAAATTGAGTGAGAGAGCTGGCTCAAGAATTGGGGCGTCGTCGGGCCAAGATGGATTTTTCCTGAAAATTTCAGATCTTTTGCTCCAGCCGTTTCAGAGATATCGTGCGTACGGCGTCCGTCACGGCGGACGGACGGAAAAATTTTTTATTGCAGATTCGTATTCTATACCCTTTGAAACGTAAACCATGAAATTTTCAGGGGGGGTTAGAATTTTTTTTTTCCAGAGCGATTACAATGGTTTATTATTGAATAATAAACCAAAAACAATACTTGAAAGTGGAGCCTTTTGGAAGTTCGCCGACCCCTCCTCTTTAGTTCATGACGGACAGAAGCACATTTCTTCACCTGTTGATAAACCGAAATGCTTTTCTGAGGTTATGTAAGAAGCCTATTCAGTTTAATCTGATTTCGACAAGCTTATCGATCTCCAACAAATTAGTTGAATCTGAGCCTGCGAGTAGGTATTAGGTTAATCCTCCTAATTATGGAAATCTCTAATTGAGAACTATCAGCTTTGAGCGTAATTGGGCAACTTCACGGCATTCTGGGGCTAATGACGGATTACGAACGCAATGAATTTCAAAAAGAAAATCAAGCTACACAAAACTTTCCACAGTATTGTCAAGTGTGATAGCGTTTGCCGAACAATCTTAAAACTGTTTTCTTTAGCGTCACCATAATTTTCAACAATATTCACGTAACTCAAAATCATTGAAAAATTTGCCGCGTCTCTTTTTTAATCAACCGGATCCGCGCATTCTCAAATAGGTTGTTTGGGTGATATTAGCCTTCTGAGAGAGATCTTAATTCGAACTGATTTGTAGTTGAAAAAGAAGTTATTTTATAAGCCATATGGTTTGTAAATAACTTGGCATGGCTGTGTGCAGTTTCTAAACCCAGCTCGTCTGCCGACTGCAGCTGCTGCTGCTCTGCATGATGGTGGATGGAAAAATAACTCCAACAATCCCTGAATCCTCCATTTCATCGTAGTGAGTGGAATGGGTTTCACAGCTCAGAGGGTATTGGGGTCCGCGATATTTTCGTGCCATTCGGGCGGCTAGGCGTTGCAGAGGTTTTTGTGGGACAATGGATATTCTTTACCGTGTCAGTTGAGGCCTAAATGAGAACCTTTATCAAGTGGTGCAGGTTTGTACTTGAACGGCTACATCCTTGGCTTCATTCTACTTCACGGTGTAGTTGCCAAGCAGATAGCAGGCCGACTGACCGGGACATGAACAGATATAGTTGGTTATCATGCGACATGGGTTAGTTAATAATCCTGGATGTCCAGGTTCTCGGTGGAAACGTGGACATGGATCAGACCTCGAGGACAAAAATAAGTAGTTATGCTGGGAATTATAAACCATAAGAAAGCTATCTGTGGTAGATTCATATTTCAGATATTTCATTTTGTCTCTCAATAGTATAAAGGGGCCTGTGCATAATCTTCCAAGGAGGGTGGGCACTATAAAGTCCCCAAGAGTAGTGTCCTTCCCTGTTATATTTCATTTAGTCTCTCAATAGTATAAAGGGGCCTGTGCATAATCTTCCAAGGAGGGTGGGCACTGTAAAGTCCCCCAAGAGTATGAAGGTGCTCTTCAAAGACTACCAAGAGATGCGGGCAGAATATAGTCTATCAAGACTATAAAGAGGACTGTGCAAAGTCCGCCAAGGAGGGTGGGCAGTATGATACCTCTCAAGAATTTAGAGGGGACTGTACAAAGACTGCCCAAGGGGTGTACAGCGTAGTGAAGGTGAAAACAAAACACTTCCTTCTATGGTAATATTGAGCGCTGCCAAGCGCATTCCATGTCCTTTGAATCTTAGCAGTAAACTCTAATCACAGGAATCCGGGGCTCCAAGGGGTTTCCCGAGGGTTTTTTTCGATTTTATTAATATTGCGTCCTTTTCATCTTGAGGAGAGTTGTATTTAAACAAAATCTATACATATTTATACATGTAAAAAGTGTTAATATACGTGCATGTGTGAAGACTTGGTGACAATGTATCTACGTAAATCATGGACACTTGATAGTTCAATAGATGATCTTGTCTCTGCTGCAATTATTGTTTGATGCTATTTTCCGATTCGATTATTAATTAAATTGTACGTATTCCAAATACTTTTTTAAAGATAATCATATTACAACTGGTTCAAAGGTGGTCTCTTACAAAATGTGATTCTTACAATCGTGAAAAACATCATACTAATCGATAATGACTAAAAAAAAGTGGGATATGGAATGGACTAGTGGTGATGAGGCGATATGCCTGCAACACCCAGACGATAGCTTTCCAACAGAAATAATCTCCCTCAAATAACCGCTAGAGGAATAAAAGAATCGCGTTACGTGAAAAACAATAATGTGGATTTTCCGCCGGTCACGGTAACGAAAGGGAGTTTAGATGAAAGATATCAAGTCAATTCAACTTGCCAAGAAGAAAAGTGGTCGTAGGGAAAGACTCCCTTAATTGCCATTCTTTGGAATATCTGCGATGTTAGATAAAGCTTAATGTAGGGGAGAAGGGGATTTTCTCCAGGAAGTGAGACACTTTATCTTACCTAGTTATCTTGATTTAGTTAGTGAGGTCACTGACGGAATCCCAAACAGTAGCTTCCTTTTCTTTTTCTTTTTTTCTTTCCTTCGTGTTTCTTCCAAACGTGTTTCTCACGGGTCCCTTTCGTGCCACGAGGGGGGGAGCGGTGATTTTAGGGAGTTTGCGGACACCGGTGGAGATAACGTGATGACCGAGATTTTCGAGGGGTTTTTAGTGGGGTCACAATTTCCCTCGGTCTAACGAAAATAGATTTGTATTGCCTGGACTACCTAGAAACTCTGGAAATTTACCTAGTATTGGTCGGCTTTAATTTCATTAGGCACACAAATATGATCAACTGAACTATCCAAATAGGTATTTTGGTTGAGAACAGATTTACGTGCCCTATGCATATCTCCTGAAATTCAATAATCGCTCTATCACCTGTGAAACAGGGACACTCCAAAGCTTAGTAGAAATTCAAATCATGAACGCAAGCCAATTGAATAATAAACAACAATGAAAGAATTTGCAGCGTTTTCTTATTCCAGATTCGGATTCTACGCCAAAAGACCATGAACAAATAACCCCATACACGATTTTTTCTGTACGATACTTCTGTACGTTTTTCATCGGCAAATCCTATTTTTACTGTTCTACGTAAACATGCATCTGCATCTGCAGATATGAATCACGTTTCAAATTTAATAAATTTATACGAAGACTCTGAGACAGACAAGAGAATCGATTGGTTCACTTCTCTTAAGCTTTGGGAACTAAATTCTCTCATGTTCACCTTAGGAAATTAAAATTGGATGAAGATACCCTGAAATAGGAAGGGACAATATTGATGGCTTCTGTAATCTGATCAGATAAGAGAGCAAACTTCTCTATTCCTCACCATAGATGGTTAAAATTTGAAAGGGTGAAAGGGTTGGTCTGCGACATGAAGCAAAAATAACCATTATGGGCAGGTGACATGATTTCGGGGGCAGGTCTTGTACCATCACAAATTAAATCAAATTGTTATGTAGATTTCTTACAAAGTGGGGATGAACCCACTTTACCGAAATAAAACAATAAAATCGAGCTTTCCAAATGAGTGGTAAAATAACTATATTTATCAGGGTCTTAACGGCAAAGCGATAATGATGCGATACGGGACACCAACAAAATTCATAATATAGGCCATATCAAACTGGAATACTAATATACCAGGTAATTAATTATCGTTGTATCATATCATTGCATATAATTACATATCCAGGATTCAATGTTTTTGAGTGAAGTGGAGAAATTTTAAATTTAGTTTTTGTATTATTATCATAATTTTTTGAACCCTATACTTTCATGAAATCATAAGTAAGTAAGTTCGGCTTACACATAACAGAATATTCATTGACCGCTGAGCGATATGAAGTTCGCTAAGTCAGTTGGTAACTATTTGGTTGTTCAACCCTTCAGCTTTGAACCCTGTTAAAACTCCTTATTTTTACATTGATAGGTTTCCAATACTAGGTAGCGTGAGAACTGTAACCAGCCATAACTAATTTTTTCCCCCGATTACCAAGTCAACTTTTTATTAACATCGTATGTAACTGAATAACATCAACCTCATTCTATGAAGTTGCAGGAGCAAGACCTACAGTACCATCATGACCGGAAGGTCGTGCGGGTACTGTATAACCTAACGCCGTCCGACCATTGTTCACATGACAATTATGGGGATTCGCTTACTACTTTTTGAAGTTCATGTTCAAGCGCCAAATATTGAAATTTTGATTATTTTTAAACCTTTTCCAGTTTTTTGTGGACAGTAAAAAATTGTTCATGGTGGATAAAAACTAGTATTTCGTAATTTTCGAAGAGAAAAGTGCTTGTGCAAAAAAGCTAAAAAGTCGTGTATGAGGTTATTTTTTCATGGAATTCGGTAGAATCCGAATTTGGAATAAAAAATAGGGGTTTTCATTTGAAATAAGGAAGTTAGTGAATCCTCGTCAGAAATCATTGGACACGTATTTTTTGGATTTTCAAATAAACTGTTTGTTTTGAAAATAAAAGGGGTGTTCATGTTAGGTGGACCGCCCTGTATATACGTGGGGTATATTCGGAATCAGCTCTAAATTTTCTAAGCCAAAAGTTCTTGAAATTATTTTTTCCTCCTAGAATCACATTTGGACCCACTGTGCCAATGGTTTTCACAGAACAAAAAGAAAAGATTGATAAAATGGGTCACCATGCGGGCGGCTGACTCGTGGACTACACGGTTTTTTAAAGAACTGTTTACAGTCACTGTTGTTGGTTGCGAAAATTGCCAGCACTGAAGGAGCATTTTTCTCTTCTTTCCCGTTTCATAGCCTCTCTGAAAGACGTTGTTGCTGAATAAATCATCGACGAGCGGTTGGTGAAAGGACGAATGATTGAAAATTGACTCAACCCTTCCATTTTAGAATATAAGCGCCGCGGAGGGGTCTTGAAAGCGTAATACGCGGAGAGTCTATTAAATTTTACATACACGGTCTAAGCCCTTCTACACACACCCTGAAAGAGGATATGTATTTTCGCGAGTAGTGAATAGCTTTGCTGGCATAATCCGGCCTTGTTATAAGGGAGATTAACGTTCCTTTAGGGGATCAAGTTCTTAGGGCTTTGCCCTCCGATCATTATTCTTTCTTTACCCTTTCGGTGATACATGGGCGAGTTCGTGTAGTGCGGAAAACCCGGGGGAAGGGGGTTCTTTCCGCGCCTTTGTACGGAGCAGCGGACTAGACTCAGACATTGGTTATTTGCGGAGCGATGTTCATTCAATATTCACCCTGCGGCGAGGCTGTGAAAGAACCCACATGAGGAAAAATAATGGAAACATAAGTATAAACGCGTTACAGGGACCTCCTTTTGTGCGGTTCGTATATTATACAATCTGAATAATATGATATATGTTGTAAATTTGAATGGATGAAAATTTGGTGTTGAGTTACGAATTGAACGGGTGAACTAATTTGGAAGAGTTAAATTTAGATATTGATAAATAAGATTTAGATTTACGTATTTCCCGGAAGGTGTTTTTTTAAGCGTATATTTATATGTATTGAACATAACCACTAGTTACATCATGTAAACAGTGAGTAACTATCAAGTTATTTAGCTTTAACATAATTACGCATTTTTATGGTGAGAGTTGACTAACTAGCACCACACTACACTAACACATCGGTATCAGCATCCCAAGTCCAAGGATTTGGTCCTCTTCAGGCGCCGAATAGTACAGGAGTTGTCAAGAAGCTGAATGGCTTCCAAATTAGTATCAGCGTGAAGCCGCTGTTCATATCTTCGAGCTAATTTTTTCGCAGCATCTCTTACGGTTTCCGCTCTGAGATCTTTATGGAGGTCGTCATTTTTGATGCACCAGGAGGGCATGATTGGTCGTTATAGAAGATAACCAGTTTTCTCTCTGAAAACACAGTGGACATTGCCGGTTTCTTTCTCACTGTAGTTTTCGCAAGCAAATTTGAAACTCTTTTCAGATATTTCGGTTGGATAACAATTGTGTTGGTCGATCACCAACTGGTCGATACCAACAACTCATTTTCGAAAAAATAGGGACTGCTGGTTTTGACACTAGTTGAGTGTGTTTGGAGCGTACGAGTCAGTAGGCCACAATTGTACCTACCTGATTGTACAAATGTAAGAGAGTGACATTTTCACTTCGTGTAATAGTGAAGTTCGTGTGAAAGTTGGGGATACAGTTGGTTCTAACTTAGATATTGTGAGGATGCCGCTAGGAATTTCATAATGCGATGGGTCATCTGTCATGTCAGTGCGTCCAACTGATTTATTTTGTCGGCTGTACACGGGGAAGCTCCATAATTCTAGCCGCCTCTCCACTGTCCCCGAACGGCGAATAACGGTTTCAATTCGAAAACGATCTGAACCGAATAGAACATAATGTACCGGGTTATAATCAAGGGAATCGAGGCCCCGTCCCGGTTTTCCTGGGAGATCCGCTCGAAAACCGGTGGTTCCGACCCGGAAGAACGGGGCTTTCACACATTCGGACCTCCCCATCGGAGCTCCCCCATACAAGCGGCTCTTTCCCGCACACCAATCATCCGCTCGCCTCGCTCGAGCGATCCGTTTTTGCGAATCTCAAAATAGCGAACCCCTCTCCAATCAATCAGCTCGTAAGTTCACACTCCGCTTCACTTGAGTTTCCCGCCTGCCCCGGCCGCTTCTCGAACCGGCTCGCCATCAATCCGTTATCGCTAGATTCGTCTCCACCCATGTGGAATTGCTACCGGACAAGAGTGTTTCAATTGAAATCAAATTACTTGTATTCATTTGTTTATTCAACGATACGGAATAGCCCCATACATAACATGAATGTCAAGAAGAAAAGTAATTACAAAAAAACCTTTTCACACACATATTGTCCGCTTGAGAAAATGTAGAGGATAACAAAGGATAGGAAGATGCAGAGGAAAATGTGTGAACAAATGTGATGGAGTTTTAATATTGTTGTGCAAAAAGCAACATGAGATTGGAAAATCTAGTCAATTTCACGGCATTGATTTACGTTACCTTTTGGTGTATTATTCAATAATAAACCATTGTAATCGCTCTGGAAAAAAATTCTAACCCCCCTGAAAATTTCATGGTTTACGTTTCAAAGGGTGTAGAATCCGAATCTGCAATAAAAAATTTTCCGTCCGTCCGCCGTACGCCGTACGCACGATATCTCCTAAACGGTTGGAGCAAAAAATCTGAAATTTTCAGGAAAAATCCATCTTGGCGACGCCCCAATTCTTGAGCCAGCTCCCTCACTCAATTTAAAGTGCCCTTTAAGGGCTGTAAAAGTTTTGTAAAATCCCTGAAAACCTCAAAACTAGTCAAATCGGCCTAAATATTTTTCTATTTGAAGAACATACCATCGAATGAGCCCTTCCCCACGTCTGTAGGTCAAACCATTCCCGATGTATGGCCCGATTTATGGTGCCAACATTTGCGTTTTTTCGTTTATTATTGTTTGTTTGTAACCTAGTGATGTCCGGCCGATAGCGTCGAGTTATAGTGAATGTGGATACTGGAGTGATACCCGATGTGAATACTTGTAGTGTAGTTAGTAGCCGATACACGGGTTGAAGCATTCTGATAATATATAGGTAAATATTATTCAATATTATTACTGGGGTAAATAAGTATTCTTTCACTGGGGTTTATTATTCAATTGGCTTGCGTTCATGATTTGAATCTTAATAAGCTTCGGAGTGTGCGTGTTTTACAGGTGATAGAGCGATTATTGAATTTCAGGAGATATGCATAGACCACGTAAATCGGTTCTCATCCAAAACACCTATTTGGATTGATCAGTTGATGATATTTGTGTGCCCCCTCTACATCTGTCTACCTTTGGCTACATCGTTTAAATTTGGGTTTGGGGAAGTTTGAACGCAATGCGAGTGCCAGAGGACTTGATAAATTATAGATGTTTTTATTGTGGGGGGGGGGGGGGGTATTGAGGTTCAATAAAAAAACGCTGCAAATTCTTTCACTGGGGTTTATTATTCAATCGGCTTGCGTTCATGATTTGAATTTCTACTAAGCTTTGGAGTGTGCGTGTTTCACAGGATAGGGCGATTATTGAATTTCAGGAGGCACACAAATATGATCAACTGATCAATCCAAATAGGTATTTTGGTCGAGAACAGATTCACGTGCTCCATGTATATCTCCTGAAATTCAATAATCGCCCTATCCTTGAAACACGCACACTCCAAAGCTTAGTAGAAATTCAAATCATGAACGCAAGCCGATTGAACAATAAACCCCAGTGAAAGAATTTGCAGCGTTTTTGTTTTTGGTGTAGGATTCTTACCCCCTTTTTACGGAAATAAAAGGACATTTATAAACAAAAAGGATCCTGCGGTTTTTTCTATTATTTTCCAAGAAAAACCTTACATACTCCAAGCTTCTGAAAAAGATTCCACTTTCAAAACTTGAATTTTCTACCATAGAATTTTCTATAAATTTACGAACCCGATTGGTGCTCTGTTCTGCCGGACAGGTCTGTGCTCTCGAGAGAAGTGTGACGGAAAGAAATGAAGCGTGGTAAAGGTTTTAGATTTCTATAAAATTAAGAGGGAGAAAAAAAGTAATACGATGAATAAGCCAATATTATGATTCGAAGGGCCTCAGAAGTTCTAAAGTACAGTGATGGGATGGAATGGCGAGGGGGAGAGAATACCAATGAATTCGTCTCTTAAACTTTGCACAGTATGAAACAGAAAAAAGACGAAGGGCCTTTGATGGATCCTCTCATGGAAGATGGAAGAGGCGGGAGGAAGGAGATGAAATTTGTATTGAAGAGGAGGAAACCAGTCGGTCGGGAGAGGGAGCCCCATAAAACTTTCATTGGATTGACGCCCGCGGGGCGGCCTGTTGCTCCGGAAACTGCCGCCCCTCTCATGAATAAACAATAGAAAAGGAATGAGAGGAACCGAATGATAGTTGACGTGCTGTTTAGATAAACAGTCGAGATCGGGAGCGGTGGGGGTTTAACGTGAGGGCGAATGATTCATGGGGGAAACTGGAGGTCGGATTTGACAGGGAATGTCAGCTATAGGGATGTCCGGCGGAGTGGAGTCCGAACTAGACCCGACAGGTTCTGACCGATCCGCCGCAAACATGAAGGGAAAGTTCGATGACATGTGGATTACCAGTGGAAGCTGAACGGTGTTTACTAGAACCTCCGGTAAATGAGGTGGGAGGGAGGCCTATCCCAAAGGCAGTCGAAACATGTAAACTGTGAATATCTCGTCACGTCAGTTCATAAGCTGATGTCAAGCCAAATTGACTGCCTCTTGAATCTCAGATAATTAGACATCTAAGTTCCCCCACTAGATCCCTCAGAACAGTCCAAATATTTAATCAAACCCACCAAAACATTACAGTAGGGCAAAGTTGTACATGTAACTGTACAACTTGATGGAGGCAGTAACTTTGAATGACAACCAGTTACACTTGGTCAAGCAACTGCAGGATCTTTCAAACGTGCAATGATTTTTTCAATATCGATAATATTCTTGATCTTTAGGTCTTCCCTTTGAATAGAGGGATGCCTATTAGAATTGGTCCAGCGGGGTGTGGGAAAACCCAAACATGAGTAAAACTCAAGCTTCCATATCTTGTAATTGCATTCAAGATGCCATAACAAGAGCCCTTTTATATTTCAGCACGGTTGGTCGATTGAAAACAAAATTTCCAGCAACTGCCTTTCAGCTGATCAGTGTGTTTCTCCACTTCGCAATTGACACATTTAATGACTTCAGGTTAAGTATTTATACTTCTAACTCCGTGAATTCCAACCTTTACTAGTCTATTTGGACGAAACGACTATCCCTAAGGAAGTTGAAACATGTAAACTGTGAATATCTCTCCACGTCCGTTTATAAGCTGATGTCAAGCCAAATTGATTGCCTCTTGATTCTCAGATAATTAGACATCCAAGATTCACCAAACTCCCCTAGCTCCCTCTAAACTGTCCGTGTGCAAAACTTTCCATGGAATTTTCGATCGAACATACGCGCTAAGTTGTACATGTAATAGTACAAGTTGGTGGGGGCAGTAACTTTGAATGCTAACCAGTAATACTTACTGAAGCAACTGTAAGATCTCTCAAATGTGCAATGAGTTGTTCAATATCGATAGATAGATAGATAGATAACGTGTATTTATTTAAATAAGAAGAAGAATGCAATAACGAAAGGTGCAATACACATATACGCCATGACAAAAGGGTCGTTTGGCGGAGGCCGGCCGTTTTATACATGTAATATACGTTGATTACTTGAAAGTAACATATTTAAGAAACAATGCTTAATTCATAATAATTATTGTTCACAACGGAGACTAAATTTCTCTTAACAAATAAGTTTCAATTCGCAATTTAGGGATTACGGGCAAATTTGTGCATAACATTTATAAATTGATAGGTAGTGTAATTTTATCTTTGATTTTAATTCATAATTTAACTTTAGGTAATTCGTTTTTAAAGAAAGTTCTCCAGGTAGATTTATAAGTAATTAAATTCGGCCACTAAGAGTCTCCTGTAAGACCAAGCTGCTTTATAAAACCGGATCAGGTCAGCATAACTATATTTATCAGGTCACATCAACTATTTTTACTGTGATTAAGTTGGAACCAGAGAAACTAGGATAGTACTTATTTTCTACATACTACGAACCAAATAAAGGAACGCTCTTGTAGTGCTTAAGTAATCCAATTGTTTTCATCAACCTTTCCAATTAATGATTTTTAAGGAAGTTTGCGGACACCGGTGGAGATAACGTGATGACCGAGATTTTCGAGGGGTTTTTCGTGGGGTCACAATTTAGCTCGGTCTAACGAAAATAGATTTGTATTGCCTGGACTACCTAGAAACTCTGGAAATTTACCTAGTATTGGTCGGCTTTAATTTCAGGAGGCACACATATATGATCAACTGATCAATCCAAATGGGTATTTTGGTTGAGAACAGATTTACGTGCTCTATGCATATCTCCTGAAATTCAATAATCGCTCTATCACCTGTGAAACACGCACACTCCAAAGCTTAGTAGAAATTCAAATCATGAACGCAAGCCAATTTAATAATAAACCCCATTGAGAGAATTTGCAGCGTTTTTTGCATCGAATGCAACTTTTTTCCTTTTCAGTACCTCTTTTTCACATTCAATCCAAATTTATGTTGAAAATTGCGCTTAACTTTCATTGAAATGTGCAAAAAGATCGATATGAATGTCAATATTAACAGGCCTCATCATTATGCCATGTGGTCAAATTGTTAACTCTTCAGGCGAGCTTCTGTCTGATGTGTATCCTAACATTCAAAAAAACTTCAAGGATCCGGAATGGCTTTCAGAAAGATCAATTCTGGCAAGCAGAAATGAAGTAATCGAGAAGTTTAATGTTGCCATTCCGGGGGCAAGAATATGCCGACAAATCCATAGATTGTATCCTGAATGATGAAGCAGTACAATATCCCATTGAGTTTTTGAATTCCATCCAGACTCCTGATTTGCAAGCCCACAACTTGATTATAAAGATTGGTGCTCCAATTATACTAATCCGAAATATTGATGCACCCAGGTTGTGTAATGGGACAAGATTGATCGTGAAAAAGGTGATGCGGCGTATCATTCAAGCCACAGTACTCACAGGGTGCGGATCATTTCGTGCACACTCCGAATGGAACTACGAAAATTTTTGTCTATTGCGTTGCTTTTTAATGAAGAGATCCGTTTATTGCAAGAAAATAAACAGTTTTTTACGCTTTTACAAAAACCTTATTTTAAACCCGTTCATTAGCACCTACTAGTGCAATAAGCCTGTCCAGTGACGATATTTCTTATCTTCAGTAGGATGCACCGAACCTGCGGATTGGTAAGTTAAGTTGATAAGCAAAACCGACGCTGCGGTTGTAATTCAAATCGTCGGGGCGTCGGCGTAAAGCGGAATACCGTCGCCATTCAGCCGGAGATAAATGATTAAGCGATTAAACCAAAGTGCGACCTCTGCTCGCCTGCTCACCTCAGTCTCGACCGGTACCGGTAATGTTTAACGGCCATTCAACCAGATGGTGGGAAAGGTAGCGGGGGAGGAAGCCAGTTACGCGTTAATAAACCGATGGGTTCAGAATACCATCAACGTTACTGCCTTTCCATCTACCGTGATTTATCAAGTTCGCAATACCGTTGACGGGCGGAGAGGGGGCTTGACTCTATACGTCAAACTTCATTATCTGCTGATCCGACGGGAGGGAGATATGTCGGTTAGTGACAAAGAGGTTTAACGTTACTGGAGGCAATAGGCCTTCCTTTCATGAGCGTCGACGGGGAGAACACGAGTCCTCCCTTCCTGTCTCACTTAATGAGAGTGAGGAGCCATTACTCCCGTCGAGGCCATTAATCCATGCGCGTGCATTTGAAGAGAGATCGCGTTTCAGGATTGTCAATTCCAACAAGCAACTTGAAAATGTCCCTCTCAACCGTTAGAGATATAACAAATTCATGACGGTATTGGCATTTTTAGCTGATTACCACAGAATCTATCTCCTTAAACAATTAGGTGAAGAATGAAGAAATTCCCGATGATGTTGCCATATTTATTAAGAAAAATAGGTTGCAGGAAAGTTAGCCCCCCCCCCCCATCCAACGTTCCACAGCAGAGCCAACATTCTATTATCCTGTCCATCCATCGTCAATTATGTTAAGGTGGTACCGTAGCTTGTCACTGCTTAGGGGCATTGTGCCAGTGTATTGTTCGTGTCTTGTCCTTCCATTTCTGGACCTATTCAGATATTGAAGTCTTGGTAATCCCTATTCTTGGTAATCCTAATTCTACCCGATTCTGATCCCTGTTTAGAGAACCCATTTGCTTCCTCTTTGCTCTATATTCCCTCATGACAGTACCCGGAACAACGTTAGCTTGTAGCAATAACTAGGGTGATTATAATGTGGAGGATACTTGGAACGAGAGGACTACGCGATGCTAAATCGTCTCGTACTAGGAATTAATTTAAAATTAACAAACACGTAGGGTAATGAGGGGTAATACCGTGCATCGGGTAATGCCGCCCATGGCTGTTTCGGTCTATGTTTGAATCGACACCAGAAACGTGGGAATGAGCGCCGATCCTAGGAAAACGTCCCGCCAACTAGGTTCTCGCGTTACCCTACCTGCAAAGTTAGCCTTCTTGACGTGAGTGCAGTGAGTATTTTTCCGAATCGTTTGATGTTATTTCTTGTGCATCGGAAATAAGCAATGTAAGTCCATTTTCAACTCTTTTCTAGATTAGTTTTCATGTATATACGCAGAATTTCATCATCTTTCTGAAGCACTAACCAAATTTAAGTTTTGATTGTAAATGAAGTCAGCGTGAATGAATTACGAAAACGTAAACATTGGGGTAATGCCGCCCATCGTATCGGGGGAATGCCGTGCATCTCTGAAACGTCAAAAAAAGATGGAAAAGAACAACAAATAACCAACAAAGCGCCAAATTCAGCTGGATCTTGATCAACTCAATACTAGTAGCAGAGATGGGGTTCAGAAGAAGAAGAAGAAAGGTGGAAAACATGAAAAAAATTGAAAGACCTCAAACAAAGAAAGAGAAGTGCAAAGAACCAGAAGTGAGAGCAGTGCCAGTGATGACTGGGGAGATATCTCTGAGGGAGACCTTGTTGTAGACACAGACGAAGGTGTTGAAGAATTATTGACACAGCTTGTGTACAATTTGCCAAGAAACCGATAATTATTCGCCAAAGTGGAATTGCAAACAATGCAACCACAGCAGCCACTACATGTGTTCCATGGGACGATCTTGACCACGGACTATGTGATGAATGCAAGGCTATTTTATAATTTTGTAAAGAAAGAAAAGCTAAATATTAGTGTGGGTTCAAAAAAGTTCTGTATACAAGACTGTAGTTTACCTATTTCTAAGTCATCGTTCATTTTAACTATAGTTTATTGACTGTTTTCATGGTTTTTATTGTTATAAATACATTTAACCTTCTAACTTTGGAAAAAATGGGTTGAATGTCGGTTGAGAGGGAAACATAGTTCAGTTCTTGGGCGTCATTACCCCATAGTGCGGGCGCTAATACCCCACAGTGTTGGAAATGCCGCCCAAAGCACTTTATTAACATTCACGGCTGTTTTTCCTTCAAAAATCCTTTTATGTAAGGGAAATGCTCAGATAACGAAAATAGAATAAATTCTAGAGCCATTCGTCCAAGAAAAACATTTTTATGACGTTCTGTCCCTTAACTGTATGGTTCCAAAGTTAAGTGCACGGTATTATCTTGTTATGACATTGTTTCACAAAGCAGACCATTTGACTGATAATCGCTCTCGTTGTTGATGAGGAAAACATCATATTAATGACGCGTGTAATTAAACTGGGTTTTGCCACGATTTTTGTAAGAATGTAGCCATTGATTTTGTAAGAATTGCAACACATGGATCCACAGGTGGTGTTGCTACAGGAATCACATCTTATGGAGTTTTATCTTTGCATTTCGCAACGTATGATCTCCGTAATATGTGTTGCCCACTTTTGTAATCTTCGCTTAGACACCAATGTTAGCACGGAGTCGAACAAATCTGGCAGGTTGCTTCCAGATTAAGGTTTGCAAAATTTACGAACATATTTTTATTTGCGATCTTGTGATTTTTTCTTCCATTTTTCATACTTTTATACCAAGCAGTTTGAGTCAAGGCATTGTTTGCATTGAATACAATAAACCCCGTGACCTATTTCTTTTGGGATAATGTTATTATTATTTCCGCATTTAACAATTTCAAGAGTCCTGCATTTTGTAAGAGGACTCTTTTTGATTTTAATGTATTTCTGTATTACAGGAAAGTTCATTAAAAACAAAGAGAAGCGACTGAAGTGTGGGTCTTGGACTCGTAGACCTGAGGGAGGTTCCAGAAGAGTTATTGCTACTTCGAAATTGATTTGGTATAAGTAATAAGAAACTTATTTCTAGTATACTTGCGTTATAAATATATATAAAAATCGCTATTATCTCCTTATCGCATCTTATGAAACTTTGTGATAGATAGGTGAATTGCAACTTTGGGGATAACTTAGCGTAGGTCGTTTTTAAAATTTATTGCCAAGTGGAATTGATTACTGGGCCTAATGAGGTTCTTGCATCGACTTTCTAGGTCTCTACTACCATGTAACGAGAGGAATAATTTATTATTAATCATGTCGTATTGGGAACTGGGGAAAATAAACACGCAAGTACTCAATACAACATTTTTAATTGGTTATGACCATGTTTGGGAATACGCTCGTCTTCGGGGTATTTACAAACTCGTAATAATATTATTAGAAAAATATTAATTATTCATCTATTTATCAGTTATTAAATTTGTTGGAAAATGGATGTGTTTTGAATACTATTTCTAACATCTATGTTACCGTTTCAGAAATAGTTCCATTTAGCCTCTAACGTCCATCTACATAAGTTTTCATTGTGTGCCTAGTTCACCCAAAAATCATAGGTTCGGCCTCACCACATAGATAAATATGTTGCATCAAGATATGTCTGTATTTTAGCGAATAGAATATTATTTCTATCTTGTATCACGCGAATATCCTAACATGTTCATTTATGTAGGTACCTATTATGCATCATGATTTGTTGGTTGAATTATTCACTGTTATGTTGGCAATGCATATTTCCGCCTGTGTTCGGAATGCCTCTGACTCGGCTGACTTCGATACCAGTGCTCGACCTACTTAATGCTCTCTAACAAATGCCCACTGTTCTCATATTCTTACCTTTGTATATTTAATTATATTAGTGATCCTAACACTTACTGTCTCGTGTTATTCTTCTACTGAACCCGTTCTTCAGAATCTGGTGAGTTGTATCTGTGCAATATACAGGGTGTCAACAAAACAGGTCTGACGTACTAAAGGGGTCGATTCTACAACTAATTTGCAACAACTTTTGCCTCCTAGCAATTTTTTTTAGAGGCTTTGTTTTTGAGTTATTTACGATCTAAAATTTTTTTCGTGTTTTCGACCTTATCTCCTATAAATTGCTATAACTCCCTCAATTTACAAGATAATCTCAAATCTGAGTACACCGTTGTAAATTTCCTTTTGGATTAATGCCTCACTTTCCCGAAAAGTGAGGTTTGAGACATAAAAAAGCTCTCTGAAAAGCTAATTTTACTTAATTCGGGTAGAGTTTTTTTCAACTCGGAAATTGACGTCAAGTTTTTTTTGCAAAAAAACAATTTTGTCATTTGGGTGTTACACCCATTTCCAATGAATTGCTCAGAAAAGCAGCAGCATTTTTCAGCATTCAAACTCAATTTCCTCCCCAGGAAAATTTTTTAAGGACAAAATTGACTAGACCGTTGGAAAGGTGAGATCTTAGCGCAGTTTTTACCGTTCTTGCATCTTTTAAAAAAATTGGTTCTCATAGCTCAATTTCCGATTGAAAAAAACTCTAGGTTTCCCAAATTAAGTAAAATTAGCTTTTCAGAGAGCTTTTTTATGTCTCAAACCTCACTTTTCGGGAAAGGTGAGGCATTAATCCAAAAGGAAATTTACTGCTCTTTCCAACGGTGTACTCAGATTTGAGATTATCTTGTAAATTGAGGGAGTTATAGCAATTTATAGGAGATAAGGTCGAAAACACGAAAAAAATCTTAGATCGTAAATAACTCAAAAACGAAGCCTCTAAAAAAAATTGCTAAGAGGCAAAAGTTGTTGCAAATTAGTTGTAAAATCGACCCCTTTAGTACGTCAGACCTGTTTTGTTGACACCCTGTATATTGGTTTTGGATAATTGAATCTGGTATTTCAAACGAGATAGTAATTTTGGTTATCAAAGCTAACTTAGACTCAAACAACTAGCGTCTTTTGAATGAGTGAGCCGACAAAATTATTGAATAACTAATTCGATAGTAAATTGAATTGAGAGGGAAGACGGGGAAAAGGAAGGTAGTCCTTTTAAGAGTTAAGTCGATGCATATTAACTAGCAATAGTCATTAAGGAAGACTCACCGTCGTAGGAGAGATCCGGAAGAGAATAATTGATTCCGTGAAGTCCCCGTCCGTTCTCTTGAACCTATTTGTTGTTGTCTCGGAAGGACCAACGGTCACGTACTACGTGCACGAAGCGAGAACAATCGAATCGATACTTGGGTGTTACACTCGAATAAAACATGAAGTGGAAGTGATCAAATCGAAGACTTGTTACTAAAAGTAGTCACACAACAAATACTACAAGAAATTTTGCATTGAAAATACGTCTATCTAATTGGCTCATTCTGTCTCGTCCCGTTCTTCTTTGGCTCATTTCGGTCTTCGTGTGTTTGCATTGTTAGGGAACTCCTACTTATCACGTTTCTTATCATTTTCACCCATACCTACAGAGATATAATTATTCATAGCACCTCGAATCATCCTTTAGTTCATAAACATGACGCCTTCCATAGTGTGATCAATAGGGAACTGTCCATACCAATGAATGATCAACATTTATTCAAAGAAAAATCGGTAATTAAAAGTATAGCCGTAAGTAATGGATATGGGGGAGAACTTGTTGATTCTATGTGGGATAAGGTTCTTGGGAAAAAGAGTAGGGAAGGGGTGTATAATTTAGTGAGAGAAATTGAGTTGGAAGATAAAAAGTGGATTAATATACCTTATTACGGGAAAATTGTCCAGGGGTTTCAACGTTGGGTTAAGAATAAAAATAATCTCAAGTCTTCTTTGGGTTCGGTTAAGGATAAAATTAACGTTCAGGATAAAAGTGGGGTTTACAAACTAAAATGTCTTTCAATTTGTACGATATCACGACACTCGTACTTTTCAAGCCCGGAAAAATTAATCGTACATCGGACCACAAAACTCTCCGAATCAGGCAGGTTCATGCGATTCCGCCTCAAATGACATCATGCGGGAAAATAAATGAAGGTAAAGAGACATGTCGGCGCTCCGCAACATTTGTCTCCCCTCGGCTTCTCGACAAGGACAAATTATATTGCGAGGCGTATAAACAACCGCGCGGCTCGCGTATTTCCTTCTAAACGGCGGGGAAATACGGGTTTGAAGGGAGAACAGAGCAGACGTAATGTAGCGCTAGCGTCGCAGAGCCCGTCTATACTGTTGCCGGAAGGGCTGAAAAAAAAAAAGAGTTGGCGACGAGAACTGAGGGAAGTTTTATAGCGAGACGGGGGTGGGTCGGGGCGAGGCGAGAGTATAAGACGCCTACCCCTTTTCACTGGCCCTAATGAAATAAAGCCTTTATGTGTGGCAGGATCTTGGTGATTTCTCAGTGGACCTCTATTTCCCCTCGTTCTATGCGGCTTCCTGGTTTTTCGAAGGCCGCGGAGAGTCTCATTTAAGAGGGTTGAACTCATATTTAACCGGAATAAATGGTTTAGTAATGAGTTATTGTTCAACTTCCAAATTCCACAGGTAGTTCGCACTAATGCAATTAAATTTGTCGTTTAATTGAAAGTGTGACAGGGTGTTAAATTGAGAACTGAATAATCCCCAGCTTCTTCTACATACTGTGTTCAGATTTTCCTATTTCGGGGATAGAATCCATTAACACTATTAGTTGTTAAAGTCTAGGATTCCGGCGGTATTTCTCTTTTCTAGACGAAAATCAACTATTAAATTTGATTAATGAAGGAGGGAGTAAATATTTGCAGAACCCCCTCTCCGATCTCATTCCTCTGTCTCAAAAACCACAAATACTTTTAAAAAATCCACTTAAAGAGACGGGGACACCATTTAATAAATATACTGGTAAGCCATGCCTACGAGTATGTCGTGTGTTTTTTGTAGGGCGTTTTTACCTATGAAAAGAAGCACGAAAATCTGGTTTTAATCATTTAGATAAAAATATGTACGAACACACTTAATTACAAAGACATAATTAGCATTTTTAAAAACCGGAACAAATTCTTAGTCTAACGAAAAGAAGCACGAAAATTGGCTGGGAATTTCAGTAAGTATGACGGTCGCTCGAATGAATCAGCCATGAACTTCAAATCAATAATCATTTAGATAAAAATATTGAAGAAATAACAATCGATAAATAAAAATCGAATGACCTGAAATATTCCAGTACTAAACCAAAACCTTAATTTAAAGAAAAAACTACAACCCTTAAAGAATCTGTCGAGAAATCTAGCTGGAACAGTGGTTGAAGGTTGGTTGGGAATCCACGAAAATTTAGTTCGAAAAACCACTTGTTTTCCAACCAATTATTGTAGGGATCGGCGATATTTGTCACATAAATACATACACACGCCCATACGAACACATAGTTTTGGGTAGTGATACCGCGAAGCACTCCTCCCGAAATGCCATACTAGAGAAGCTTAATGGCACTTCTCCACGACACATGTGAATGTATCATAGTTGTGAGGGAGCAATAATTTCATTGTTAGGAGGTTATTTAATATACAAAAAATGTATCTAATGCCATCAACATTTAACATCCAAGAATAGAGACTTAGTAGGTTAATTACATGATAGGTTTCAAGATGTTTCAAAATATTACACATGTATAATGTGTATAATGTAAAACTTGGTTACCTACAACTTTAAAACACCATATTGTAGCTCCAGCAGAATTCGTAGATGGCATCGTAAAGGGGACATTTTGTGACTTGAAGTAAGAAAGTCAAGGTCAAAGGATTGGGGTAGTACATAGGGTCTTCAGGGAAGGATTGGATTCGGACTTGCCATTGAATAGCCAGCAATCCATAATTTTACGTTCTACATCTTCAGATTTCACTGAGCAGGACAGATATCATAGTCGGCTCTTTCGATCTTCTTTTGGGTACTTGTTACTATTGAAATTATGAATCCTTAATCTGGATGAAATGCAATGATTTAATGCTTTACATATGGTTTCAAATGTCTCCATGCTGGGTATTTCTGAACTACTAGGGAATGTACTAAGTTCAAATGATGATCATAAAAAAAAAAAAAATGTTTCGGTTGCCAAGGTTTTCTGCAAACATGTTGCTTCTTGAAACCGAATTGAATACAATTCACATACAACTCTGTTATCTATTCTCCAAATTTCTTTTTTACTCTTTGATACGACTAACTGGCTTTTTGGGTGCCTGCTGAGATTCGCTCGAATGTGCAAAGTGGAAGGAGCCTCTTGGGAGCTCTTGAATCTTGATGAGTTTTCTGCTGAGTTGGCCATACCAAACGACCTAGTTTTTTTCATCGTTAAATTTCCTATAAAATCGCCAACGGTTAGCTTTTTGTGTGGATGCAATATTTTAAAACCAAAATCCCAGTTTATGTATGATCTACCCATTCCATCCAATTTAAAATTGCCATTGATTGTGCCATCCAAAACTTACATAATTTTCGTACGTGATGACATAGTCATGTAGCGACAATCAATCTATCTGCAACATGCAAGTATATTAAATACTTGCGCTACAAAATCAATTCTTGTTTCCCAGACAATACCCACCCTCACGACGTAACATGTTTTAGAAGTTCAAGAGAAAGGGATCCGAAAGTTTGCCATCTCATCTAACTTTGCTAAACGAAAGACGCTCTCTTCAGAGGAGATCCAATACAAAAGAAGTGATAGAGAGCGCCAGGTTGAAGAGTCAATCTATCCCATTCACGGGTTTTCCATTTCAGTTTCAGAACGTCATCCTTTTCACGGGGCTCCTCGCGAAGCTCATCATTCGCCCGAGTTAAGGATTGTTCCGTCGGAATTAAGATACTTTCAGGTGAAATCTTTGTCGGTAGTTGCTTACAATTAGATAACTTCGTCAGACAGGGAATAGTTGTAGGAGAGAATTTTAATTTTGAACGTTGTTTAGAGTTGACCTGTGAAGAATATCAGAATGGATGGAATATCTCTTAAATCAGGAACCAACCAACCATCATAAGTATAAAAAGTAACAGGAGAACCCAAATTTAAAACCCCAAAGAAAAACATATTACCTACTTCAAAACACCGGGCATTATCACAGTAAATCTGTCATCTAAGTTCGTAAGAATCTGTGACAGGTCCCTATGTTATCTGAACTCGGCGCCGCAAACCTCCATATCTTGTAATTTGCATCCTAGACTCCATCAACAAGCACCCATTTGTACTTCGATTCGGTAGATGGATAATGAACGCAACTAGTTGCTAGAGCCCTTAACCTAATTGATTTCTTGAGACTTCGTATTGAATATAGCTCCTTGAACCCCAAACTTTACAAGTTCCCTTATACGAAACAAAAGTTGATATACAGGGTGTCCCAGGAGTTATGTACAATCCGACTCCTACATGTTCTACAACTCATTTCCGACCCAAAATGCCTCGTAGCAATTTTTCGCCAGAGGCCTCGTTTTCGAGCTAATCGCGATTTAAGATTTTTTTTCGTGTTTTCGATCTTAAGTCATTAAAACTGTCGTAACTCCCTCAATTTAGGAGATAGCTCAAATTTAATGACACCGTTGAAAAGAACGTTACATTTTCTATCTATTTGATGTCAGAAATTTTTTTTTAAATGGCATTGAAGATGTGAGATTGGTTCGCGAAATGGCAGTTTTGTCAAAATCTTAAAATCGCCTGTTTTTCATCTCGCCTAGAAAACCCATGAATGCTTGACGCAGAGCTGTGTAGACCTGGTAAAACGTGCGCCAAAATGTCAGCTTTCCAACGGTGTAGTCGTTTTGGTTTTAAAAAATATTTTTAGTTAAGGGAATAGTGTTTAACTGCAGAAAAACGTGTGTTTTCTGTTAAAATTGAGGTTTTTCCAAAAGTCTCGAAGATGAATGCAACTCATCGCAGTCGGAAATGAGTTGTAGAACACGTAGGAGTCGGATTGTGCATAAGTCTGGGACACCCTGTATAAATACCCAAAAAGGTGACCATAATTTTGAAACAAAAAAGGGTACCACTTGAAAAACAATAATCTACCTAAAATTATAATCTATAACAGACGCATGTTGTGTATGAAGACCCAGCACATCTTGGTTGATAACAACAATAAATTGACCTAGGATAAGTAACTGACTAGTAGGTGATATGAAAGGACCCACTAAACTCGAAAAATCGTTCTTCAACTTTCATGGAATCCATTTTTTCCAATTTTTCTCTAGGAATAAATTCAAAATTGTCTTCATTTTTCAAGTCTTTCATACCTTGCGGATAAGTGAATGGATTTGAGGAGCTGTTTGCGATTTTTCAGGAACTTGTTCATTTCCAAACAATGCTCCTCAAAATTGTGCTGACTCTGCATAACCTCTTTCATGACCTAAGTGCCTAACTGGCACCTAGCCATAACCTCCAAAAGGACGACTTCGGGAGTACCACTCCTAAAAAACAGCACTATCTCTTCCTTTTCTGCCCATACTACATCATTTCTATATTTATAAAGGATAGCGCACCATTCTTCGTATTGACTTCCATGTCTTTACTTTCAACTGGGCCCCTGGGTTCAGTCTCGGCGTCCAAATTCTGATGAGGATACCCCGAGTAGCTACTCCTCCGTAGCGGTCACTCCCTTAATTGGGAAGGCAAAGAAGGGGAGAAAGGGCCCGTTTATAATGGCCTGCCATCCGGACTTGTCACTTGTCCTGGTGAACCCTTCTGACACCTACATCCCAAATAAGCCTTCTTGTTTCAAACCCAAATAACCTCATCTGGTCCTTGATTCCTTGAGAACCAGCCAGTACCTCAGTCAGTTTTGACGTCTCAAATTTATAAGCAGCGAGCGGTATTTGCGGATGATATTTCATCTGATAACATCCTCTCCAAACTTGTAAATTTTCCACTTTTTAAGGTGAATTGTATGGGTGATTGCAAGCTTCCGTAACGACAGTTCACTTCTCTTACGGGTCATTTCGCGGAAAGTGGCAACTTCAGCTTCGAAAAAAAAAAAAACAAGAAACTCACTTTCATGGAAAACAAATATTTTCCTTACTATTGTCTTCTTCAATATATTGGAAGTAAAATGTCGGAAAATCTCATCATAGAAATGATTCATTTTCAAGATACCACCATTTTGAAAATTTGAGGGGACAGGGAAGTGACTTAGGTCACAGGAAAGAGACTAAAATCGTATGGTTTTATAAAATTTTAATTAAAACTTCCGAAGATTGAAAGAGAAAGCAAGATATCACGAATACCTTGTAGAAGAGGTCTATTTTCCACAAAACATGACTAGTGTTGTAGCAATTTATTCACAATGTGGTCAAAATGTCCTCTCGGGTCTTTGGTGACGTCATGTGCGTCCTGGATGAACACCAAAAGATAGATAGTTAGGTACTTGTAGGTTACAACGACCATTCCTTATTAAATCAAGCAAAACCGATTAAAAATTATGAAAAAAGTCACAACCCTGCTCAGAAAGTCACTTCCCTGGAAACAGTTCTCCAAAGAAGTGACACCCAGGGGAGTGACGATTTCTAGGAAAATTCAAGCTATTGGCCTCATTTTCGTAACTATGTTGAATTTCTTTTTTTTTGTCTGATAAGACTCCTAAAAAGGCACTAATTATTCTTATTCTATGTATTATGGTACTTTCCACAAGTTCAGGCCCTGTGACAGGGAAGTGACAGGCTACGATTAACCTACACACAGTTCCTTTACATCGGCACTGCACCACGTGAACTGAGGAAGGTCCTAAAAACCAAGGAGGTTATCACTGGGTTGGCGGGATCGTAGTAGTGATGTCAACAGGAAAAACATGTTCAAAACATTAGTTTTCCCACCTTCACGCCAATTCAAAAAATTTACAGGGAAGTGACCTGCGACTCAAGGGCCAAGCCTGCACTAGCCCACCAATCCCTAATTTAAGAAATAATTTCATTTAATCATTATAGTAGAATTGCTGCAAGCCCCTGCAACACGATGTGCCCGCGAAATTCTGCTAAATTTCAAATCCAATGCGAGAATAGACCTGAGAAGGTGTATAACTCAACCCAGGGACATGCCAGGGAAGTGACAAATAGGGGTTTATACATTTTTTTTAGCTTTATAGCTATAGTTATCCGTATTCTAGTTGATTCATCATGTTCTTCTAATACATATATACGACAGAATATTTTCAGAAGCATGAAATTCATGTAAAATTTCCCACAACTTGCTCAGGACCGGAGTTTGCCATTTTCTGCGAAATGACCCTTACACACTACCTTACCATACATAGTTAGGAGGGTGGACACCATATATCTGGTATGACGGTTAAGCAAAACCTACTACTTTTATCTGTAGGGCGAGGAGCTGTCTCTCTAACATGGCTCATTCACAGACTCTTTCGCCTACGTAACATATAACAAAATTTCCCACCTTCGAATTCATAGTGATTACCACTTTGGGAAAACTAACATTAGTTAGTCCTACTTAGATTGGGCCCTAACAATTTGTCACTGGCTGCTCGATACAATACCTCCAATCCGCTGGCACCTATGGATGCTTCGCACTTGAAGCTGAACATAGGAAAAATTTTAGCGAGCTTCAGGGAAGAAAAGGTGAAGAGCTTTTGGGCCAGAGCTAATGCATCAGACACATACACTCTTTATAGAGAGTTGGATCCTCTTGTGAAATGCGCTAGTTTCTGTAGACAGGTGGACATCAGTTTGCACGAAGCTCGTTGGCTCTTCAAACTGCGTGCTGAGCTCCTAAAGTGAATGCCAGACCCTATGGTGCGAGTCCTAGAGAGGAATGCTCAATGTGCAATTTAAGGGAGCGTGAGGACATTTTTCACTTTCTCTGTATTTGCCCTAAACTGAGTGAATTTAGATGGCGGGCACTGGGGTGTGGTACGCTCACCAGGGACGGAGCAATATTTATCCTTAATGGGGGCATGGGCTGGTCATGTGTAGTTTCATATTGCAGAAGTGCTTGGCGCTATAGAAAATTTTTAGTTGGCGAATTTAATTTTTAATATAAGAAGTTTACTATTTTTATGTTCTTATTTTCGTATACTCAAAGCAACTACGAGTTATTGTCATTGCACAAGTAGGCCAGGACGCGAAACTCCGGCGGACAGCTCAATGAGCTATGCTGTATTGTTTATTATTTTTTCATTAATGTGTATTGTAAATCAATTTCCTTTCAATAAACTTATTTCTTCTTCTACTTTTATCTGTAGGGCGAGGAGCTGTCTCTCTAACATGGCTCATTCACAGACTCATTCGCCTACGTAACATATAACAAAATTTCGCACCTTCGAATTCATAGTGATTACCACTTTGGGAAAACTAACATTAGTTAGTCCTACTTAGATTGGGCCCTAACAATTAGGTATACAATTGTGTTCACCAACTAAAAGTGGTGCGCAGTGATTCTAAAACCACCCCAAAACATCGGCGAACTTCCAGAACATTCATATTGTTTACGAAAAATTACCCAGTCAATTTGCAGGAAGGTTTATACAAATTGAAAAAGAAACGAGCGAAAATAATTGCGATCCCGAAACAAAAACCAAAATGTACTCAAAGGCCGTATCTCGCCGCGTTCTATTGTTTCAAATTCATAATCATAATTACTTCTCTTTAACATTGCCACGACAGAGGATACGTGGAAAGTGGTGTTATTTTTTTTGTAGAACTCTGCGAAAATATGTAAATATTAGTTTTTCTACCGCCCAAGGTTTAATTAGCCCAATCTAACATTCTGTAAAATCTTCATTCAAAATGGAGAAAACCCGTAAAAATTCGTTTAACTTGTTGTGAGTTCAGAATTTCACTTCAAGCACGAACAATCACCCGCTGTAATTGGAAACCTCGAGACTGGCTTGAGTGACATTTCTTCGCTTTTATTTTCTCTCAAGTTCAGCTCTGGGCTAACGAACGTAATCTTATAGTTGAGGTTTGACTCTGATCAGGTCAAGGTCAAATTTATGTTGCGTGTCGCTTGATACATTTCACTGCTTTACAATTAGATGGATGGAACATTCTTTTTATACCAATGACGCAAACGAGATCACTGTGTGTGGAAAGAAAAGTATTATTGTTTCTCCAATAAGGGGTACCTGATCAGAATGGTCAGTGCCCTGCTTTGCATGAAACCCGGTTTTACAAGGGAATGAAAGAAAGATAAACCCACTAGGCCTCTCGTGGCCATGAAGTATTCAATGACCCCCCATTCACTCCGTCGTTGTATGCCAGAAGTAGCGGTGAAAATTCATTCAGCCGTGGAAAACGTCGTTTAGCGGGAGCCCCCACGGCGCTATGTAAATAGACAAGAATACAAGCAGTAAACAAAACGACCGGCTGCGGTAATAGAGAGGGGTGAGGTCATGTATTTAGCTCAGAGCAGAATTCACGAGGGTAGAGTGATATATCACCCGGTGCGAATACCCCGTAGGTAGGTAGGGTATCCTAGGGCAGGATCTCTGGACCCGTTCCAAACCTTCCTGCGGCGCTAATGGCCCCCGCGTTGTTGGTTCTACTCGCTAATCAGAGCTCTCTCGTCACTCGATTCGTTTCTCCTGGAAGTTAAATTCTCATTCTCCGGTGAGGTAGGGTCAAACGCACCTGTGACTTTGTTTAAGTTCAAAAAAGGATCAAGGAAGAAAATGATAGAAGCATCAAACAGATAGTCGCAAAATATCAACAAGAAACGAATGTGTTATTAGAGATTAGAGAGTTCCTAGGAGATCTGCCAACACAGATACAAATCCGTAACGCGATATGAACGCGCGACTGCGCATGCGCCGCCACTACGATTGGTCTTATTGCAATACGACGGTGTTATCTTTACGGAAGTTACGATGCCACCAATGCGATCCGAACGAACGTATCTTTCTTCCTTATCGCAAAGTAACCCGCCATCGGGGTAACCTAGTTGTAAACCGCTTCGCATCCACCCGCCGGTACATCCGCTGTTTTTCTGGAGTAGATGTACATGTTCTCTATTAAACCTGAACGAAAATAGTGCGTCAAGGAAAATCTCCCATAGAGCAGGCTTAATCGTCGAGGTGCTTCCCTTACACTCTCCCGCTCCAAATACGTTCGAAAAATCAATAGCAACTCGTCAGTTGAAATCAATCCGTTAACATAATATTCAAAAAAGTCTTCCACCTCCGCATTTTTGTTAAAAAACGCTGCAAATTCTTTCACTGGGGTTTATTATTCAATTGGCTTGCGTGCATAATTTGAATTTCTACTAAGCTTTTTTCTAGTGTGCGCGTTTCACAATATAGAGCGATTATTGAATTTCAGGAGATATACATGGAGCACGTGAATCTGTTCTCGACCAAAATACCTATTTGGATTGATCAGTTGATCATATTTGTGTGCCTCCTGAAATTCAATAATCGCCCTATCCTTGAAACACGCAGACTCAAAGCTTAGTAGAAATTCAAATCATGAACGCAAGCCGATTGAATAATAAACCCCAGTGAAAGAATTTGCAGCGTTTTTTTATTGAACCTCAATACCCCCCCCCAATAAAAACATCTATAATTTATCAAGTCCTTTGGCACTCGTATTGCGGGCACTAGTATTACCCCAGTAATAATATTGAATAATATTTACCTATATATTATGAGAATGCTTCAACCCGTGTATCGGCTACTAACTACACTACAAGTATTCACATCGGCTATCACTCCAGTATCCACATTCACTACAACTCGACGCTATCGGCCGGACATCACTAGGTTACAAACAAACAATAATAAACGAAAAAACGCAAATGTTGGCACCATAAATCGGGCCATACATCGGGAATGGTTTGACCTACGGACGTGGGGAAGGGCTCATTCGATTCCTAATGGTATGTTCTTCAAATAGGAAAATATTTAGGCCGATTCGACTAGTTTTGAGGTTTCCAGGGATTTTACAAAACTTTTACAGCCCTTAAAGGGCACTTTAAATTGAGTGAGGGAGCTGGCTCAAGAATTGGGGCGTCGTCGGACCAAGATGGATTTTTCCTGAAAATTTCAGATTTTTTGCTCCAGCCGTTTCGGAGATATCGTGCGTACGGCGTACGGCGGACGGACGGAAAATTTTTTATTGCAGATTCGGATTCTACACCCTTTGAAACGTAAACCATGAAATTTTCAGGGGGGTTAGAATTTTTTTTTTTTATTCAGAGTGATTACAATGGTTTATTATTGAATAATAAACCAAAAAATTAAGCGACTACCAGAATAGAAAGACAAGTCAGCCATATGAATCAGTGAAAGCTACCCGTACTCCTGTCAAATTCGTCTAGGAGTGCTTCAAACCCCTATTTTTAAGGGTCTGACTCCCAAAATTCCTGAAAATTCAATTTTTAATAATTTTTATTGAACAACGAAAAAGTAATTAATAAGTCTAGGAGTGCTTAAAAACACCGTTTTCAAGTGTCTAATTTTCGAAATTTTCCCGGGGAGCTCCCCGACCCCCCTGTTGGCCCACCCCAACACCTCCACATTATGATACGGCCCTTGGGGCAAATAGTTTGGAGACCCCTGATCAACATAAACTAAACTTCAAATTAACCA
This sequence comes from Creontiades dilutus, assembly GCA_031894815.1. NCBI lineage: Eukaryota > Metazoa > Arthropoda > Insecta > Hemiptera > Miridae > Creontiades > Creontiades dilutus. The sequence goes on along the minus strand of JAVIWC010002403.1, from coordinate 221,116 downwards.
ATCCTCATGTATAGACTTTTTTTCGAATCTCTCAATTCTGTTAGCTCTTGCCTTCTAAGTAGTTTGTAAAAGTTACAACTGTCACAACATCTTCTTCCCGAGCCTGTAAATAGTTTCAATTACATTTTTTCTCTATCATCACCTGTGTTACACTTCACTTTATTATTTTGTACTTTGTATAAATATTCTTCGTTCTTTTCAGTGTATTGGGCTTGCCTGTATTATTAAAAAAAAGTAAAGTCTACAATAGCTATAAGATTAAGTAAGGCATATTATTGAAAATAATATACCGAAATTCGATTACTATTTTTGCCTGATTCTATCTTTTCCAATTATGTTCTTTAGCTCACCTTAATTTAATAGTTCCTTCTTATGTATCCAAATACCACAGGTAGGTACGTCCAATTTACATTCCTATAAGTTTCTTTCTTTGGTCCTCAAATTATTTCTAACCTTCGCTAAAATTATTCAATCGATTGGCCTCGAGCCAAAAAGCGATTCGCGCCGTAAGTAGATGCCGTTTGGGGGCCGAAGCCTGACAACCGAAGGGCGGCGCCCGCACTAACAAAAACGTTTCCCTCGAATCCAATCACGAAAAGGCCCTCGGAGGGCCTCGACTAGCGCCTGGGAGCGCGGTTAATTTGAAGATGAGTTAGCAGGAAAACACCCGCGCCCCAACCCCAGAAAATAGATTCGTGAACTCCGCGGTGTGGAAGGCGGCCTGTGATTGATCTGACCTTCGAAGGCCCGACAGGAAATTGAGGGGCATTTGAAACTAGGCCTCTTGCACCTCCCCCCGTTCGAGCCTTTCTCCCCCGGGAGTAACCAATTATTGATAAAAGAGACGAGCTCACCCATGTTTCCATCATTCTGTCATCGCCGCCTCGTGATATATTAGACCTCCCCAAATGCGCGTTTTCTGTTGTTATCGACTTTCCTTCAGAAATAATTTTAAATATTAATTTCCTTTCTTGTCAAGCATTTTTTTTGTGTCCCGGGGAATAGGGACAGAAACTCAATGACGGATGAGATTTTTTTCTCGATTAAAAAAAGAAAAAAGTTTCTAATTTACTTCTAACTCCTCTTTTCTAACTTGATCTTACAGATAAATCATGTTAAAGGGAGTGAAGATACTTATCAGATAAGCACTTACTGGTTTTCATACTTTTGGGGAACATTTATAATGCGATGCTCCGCACAGCGTACTTTCCTTCCCGCCCAGAAGTAAACCTAAACCTCAAAAACCGCCCAACAACCCAACAAGCTACCGCCCCATAAGTTTACTCTCTATCTTTTCAAAAATATTCGAGAGGCTTATGCTACCAAAGCTGCTACCATATTTCACTCCTGTAATACCAAACTTCCAGTTCGGGTTTCGTGTACTCCACTCATGCCAGCAACAGCTTCACAGGGTTGTGGAAGAGATACTACAAGCATTCGAGAACCAAGACGTGTGTCAAGGCTTTCGACAGGGTTTGGTATCCGGGTCTGCTGTATAAAGTGAAACCATTACTCCCAGACACTTACTACAGACTGGTACAGTCGTTCGTATCAAATCGCTCGTTTCATGTAAAATACGAGACAGCACGATCTCCGAGCAAGGGAATGAACGCGTCAGTGCCATAAAGAAGCGTGTGGGGCTTAATTATGTATTTGATATATGTAAGCGACATTCCAGTGTCACAAAATACCACCTCAGCCATGTTTGCCGACGATCATGCCATCCTTTCGCGGAATAAGTCCGGTATTGTGGCATCGGATAACGTCCAACATCATCTCGATCAAATCCAACATTGGACTAAAGAATGGCGAATGTCAATCAATGAAACAAAATCATGTGCCACCATTTTTATCCTCAAAACCGACTTCCACTCCAACCACTGACGCTCAATGGCACCCCAATACCAAATGTTGACGCAGTTCGATACCTGGGTCTCTACCTACAACGACTCACGTACAACCATCATACAGGAGAGCTCGTCAATAAACTCCGTTCGAGACTGAACCTCCTCAAACCCCTGCTCGGTCGTGATTCACCTCTGTCACTGGATAATAAACAATTACTGTACCTGACTCTAGTACGCCCGATCTGGCAGTATGGCTGCTCTGTCTGGGATCTGGCTAGCAGAACCCAAATAATGAAGGTCCAGACTCAACGGAATAGAGCGCTTCGCCTCATCACGAATGCACCCTGGTATGACAGAAATGCCGTTCTTCACAAAGACCTTGACATCTCCGAAGTGGAAGAAGCTATAAAAACGACCATCACCGGCCTCCACCTACTTGGAGATGCTTAGGCCCGGGATCAGCTAAACCAAAACCGAATCTCTACCACATTAGTAGTATGAGAAGCTGTGATCTCATACGTAACGTCCATAGAACTTACGTTTGGGGCGAGGTTGAGGAAGGTTGTGATTACAGTTTTTCCGAAGTACCAACTTTGGCAGTAGATTTATTTTTAAACCTGCCAAAGCCGATTCCAAGCTCGTGTTTCGAAAGGGTGAGGAAAAATAAATTTACTGCCAAAGTTGGTACTTTGGAAAAACTGTAATATTTCACCGAAAAACATAGATTATGGGGATAATATCGATAAAAAGTGAGTCAAATCTCAAAACTGACAGCACCACGTGAATCAGCGTTGAAAAACAATGGAAATTCATGTACTACACTTGGGGTTTACATGACACCATATTTTGCGCGATTTGGTATTTCAACAAATTTGCATGCTCGTTGAATGGGTTGCGCGCGGTCAAAAAAATCGATTGAGGGGTCAAAAGTTCATGAAATTCTGCGTAGAATCCGAATTTGCAGTAAAAAAGGGAGGTTCCGATTCGAAATAAGAAAGTTTTTGTCAGTTGCGCAATTGCGCCAGCAAAATTCTTTCATTTTTGAAATTTTCGCAAAAGAATATGAAGATTTAAAAAAAAAAAAAAATTTTCGTTTACCCTCATTTTGGCGATTTTAGGGGGGTGATCCATTGGATAGAAGACACCCTGTATACATAAATTAACTAATGAGCGTCTCAAATCTCTTTTCATAAGTGGTACAAGTGAAATTGACCAACAACTCCAAACAACTAACACTACAAACCATTGTCAATGGAAAATCTCAATTATACATATAAATCTCAGTAGTATTTCAGGTAATAATTGTCGTTATACGTTGTATTGACATAAAATGTGAGCTGGATTCATTTCAGTAATTTGTCAGTTATTACCTATTGCTGAAATTACGTTTGCTGCTTATTATACTTGCCATTACGCTTTATATAGCGCTTAGCATGTACATAAAACCGAGTCATTACTATTCAGTATTTCTTTGACCAACCTATCACAAAAACAATAACAACAATTACCAATCTGAGGGGGCAGACTCGGCCATCTGGTTGTGGCTTGGAGACCCCTGACACAGAGAGCTGGAGTTTCGAGACACGTTCTGCGGGAAACTATGCTTATCCATAACAAATACAAATATTATTACTTATTAGTTTAAGCGTTATGTTTGGTCAAAATGACTACAATCGGGAGGATTGGTATCCTACGCAACAATAAAGAGAAATCTACATGCAACCGCGGATGTTCGCATATTCCGTTTTATATCTGTTCCACCCGCTGTAGAACGCTCGTCAATTTTACCATCCTCTCAAACGCGAGGGTTTTTTTTTCAGTGTTTTCTTTTCCCTCGTTCGCCCTTTCTCTCTCCTCTCGAACATAAAAACCGACTTTATAGCCCCCATAAGCCGAAAAAGTTAATATATCCCTGACCCCTAAAATCGCTCGAAACTTGCCGGGGTCCTGAAAGTGCGGGACCGCAGACCCGGTAGTGCGGGCTTTTCCCCGCTCCCCCCCCTACGCTCCCGGAAAGTTTGTTATTTTAATTACGAGTTTTCTCCCGGTGGCTTAACCTCCCTCCACTGCTCCTCCCCTTCTCCAGGTCGATCGCGGCCACATAAATCTCAACTTTGATATCGAAATTATTTATCGGGGCCCCTCCATTTTATCAACATAACTCAAGAGGCCGGGGTCTCATTATCGGCGGGTGTGACGTGAGTAATAATCAGCCATTATGAATATCGAGCAGCCTGGGAGGGGAAAGCGTTGAATCTTACGCTGTTGGTGTGATACATTTTACAGGGGAAAGTTTTTGAAAGAAAATACCCGGCCCTTATCTCTCTTCGTTGTACGTTCGGTACTGGATCATACAGTTATCAGGATCTTGCTCGAGATTGTTCACTTTCATATCGTGGGGTTCCGATACTGCAGCTGCCCCCAGCTGGCCAATCCAAGAGCGAAACATTTTTCCTCGTCCAGGGTCACTATGAACTTTGTAAACAATTTGTTATTCGAGGCGGTCTGTAAAGAAAGTGTTTACACGCTATTTGATTTTACTATGTGCTACATGAAGTATAGAACGTTTGTCGAGGAGCTTGTAAATGAGGCTGGGCTATCCTACTAATTTTAATTTTTCATTTATGACATTATGAGTATTATGTATAAAATTTGTTTACGATTATGTTATTCACTAAATAGAAGAAATTAGGTTTATTTATTAGTTTAATGGTATGAAGGTGTTGCGTTTGGTATTTTTGGTACTTTTGTGCATTATGTATATTGGGTCAGCAAACCACTTTGTTGTAATAGGCCATAGTTGCCTCAAAACAGCAAATAAAATTAATTCCTTTCTTCTTTCTTTCTTTGTTCACTTTCGCACATTTTGTTGGGCGGAAAACATTTTCACCTATGATGAAATTTAGCAACAGATACTTCAGAATTAAAAATGAAGATGGATACTCACATCTCAACAAAATTAAAGCAATTGTACCGCAGGGAAGCGTGCTAGGACCCCTACTCTACTTATTATAATATAATATAATTTGTATATTATACAAATGATATACCTTGCTCCCTAGGAACAACTATAGCCACATTCGCGGACGATACAGCAATTCTGGCAGTAGCAGACACGGTTGAAGAATCAACAGAAAAATTACAAGAAGCTACAGATGCCATTGGAGAGTGGACTCGAAAATGGCGCCTCAAACTAAAAGAAACTAAGTCTACTCATGTGAACTTCACGAATTAAAAAAATTACAAACCCTCCTTTGTATCTGAATGAGTGCACAGTCCCATATTCCAGCTCAGCTAAGTACCTAGGAATGACCTTAGATGCAAAGCTGAAGCGGAAAGAACATGTCAAGAAAAAAAAATTTTGCCTATCAATCAGGTATAGAAAACTTAATTGGCTGTTGGGCCGAAATTCACAACTCAGTTTGCACAATAAATTGCTGTTATACAAAACAGTACTTATGCCCATCTGGACCTACGGTATCCAGCTATGGGGATGTACGGCTAAAAGTAACTTGAAAATAATTCAAACATTCCAAAATAAGGTAGGTACTGGGGAGTATTGTGAATGCTCCATTGTACATTCGTAATGATGACCTCCACAAGGACCTTAAAATCGAAAGAGTCACTGATGTCATTAAAAGATACGCAAGGAACTAAGAAAATTCTATCATTTAACCCAGAAGCCATTAGGCTTCTCGACAACTCCCAAGTAAACCGACGCCTGAAAAGGACCAAGCCATTGGACCTTGGATGCTGATGTGAAGCTGAAAATTTCACACCATTTCACCACATTTAATGTGGTGTATTGTAATGGACTAACACTCGTATAATGTTGCGGAATTTATGTGAAATAAATATCTAGATAGTTGCCTGTATATTACCTCAGTTGTAACTAGTTGATATATTAACAAATAAACGCTCTATAAAAAAAACCTGTGATGACATTATGAGCAGGGACGTAACCACGCCATATTTCACCCGGGGCAAGAAATAAATTTGGCGCCCCCGCGAAATAAATTGTAAATAAAATTGTAGACCTATTGCATTCCTTATTTATGTTATTTTCCCTTTTAGTAAAAATGTTCAAATTTATTCCAAACGAACTTAAAAGAACTTCGTAAACTGTGACTTTTTTGCCTATTTGGCGCCCCTCTAACTGTGGCGCACAGGGCTGTACCCCCCTCCCCCCCCTCTCCGGTTACGGCCCTGATTATGAGTGTAGTTCCTGTGTGTCTAGAAATTAGAAATTGTATGTCCCTGTCTACCCTAATATTATTTTACCATGCTTTGGTGCAATACTTAATTACTAATAGTATTCTTGTTTGGGGATCGGCCCATTAAAAATATTTGGAACCAACCCACCAACCAAACCAACGTCAGAAATATTTGGTATTATTCAAAAGCGGATAATTAAACTTCTTTTGCGCAAAACAATTAGATTCCCAACATCACAAGTTTTTAGATTATTTAACATTTTGAGCGTTTCCAGCATTTATAAAAAAATTACAGTTATTTATATAAACAAAAATTTAGCTCATTACGACAGGCTCTACGGTCACACAAGATCAGCAAATACTATTAATTTAAAACTTCCTTTTCGACTTAACACTAAAGGATACATTTTTTTTTCATATACTGGTTTAAAAATGTTTAATAACCTTCCTAATGATCTTAAATTATTGTTAGACCAAAGCATTTTAAAAGGAGCATCAAAGAATATGTGTCAAAAGAATTTTTAGAAGTTTAGTATACGACCTATAAAGCTGTTACTTAAGGCTTTCTTTGACATGGGTAGAAAGTACTTTCTACCTTTCTTTCCTTTTCGATTTTGCAGAAAATTTATAATTTACTCATTTTATTAATTTGTAACTAGTTTATTTGAATTTTTGGAATAGTTTATTGCGACTCCGCCCCTGAGCACAAGTTCTCTAACTTGTAGAGGGGTGACAGCAGTATAGATCATTTACAAATGAATTCATTGTGTTTTCTTTCTTTTGTATTCTTTATGTTTTTTTATCTTAATAGATGCATTTAAAAAAAGTTCAGTTAATAGGTACTGACTGCTACGAATCATTTACAAACCGCGAAAAGCCCTTACTATAGAGCGATTATTGAATTTCAGGAGGCACACAAATATGATCAACTGCTCAATCCAAATTGTTATTTTGGTTGAGAACAGATTTACATGCTCTTTGCATATCTCCTGAAATTCAATAATCACTCTATCACCTGTGAAACATGCACACTCCAAAGCTTGGTATAAATTCGAAAATGAACGCAAGCCAATTGAATAATAAACCCCAGAGAAAGAATTTGTAGCGTTTTTTATGGTTATCAGAATGCTTCAACCCGTGTGTCGGCTACAAAGCCTTTTAGGAGTTCACTCCAGTATCCACATTACTATATCACTACGTCACTAAGTTACTGATATCAACACAAAACATTAATAAACCAAAATAACGCGAATGTTGGCAACATAAATCGGGCCATACATCGGGAATGGTTTGACCTACGGACCTGGGGAGGGGCTCATTCGATTCCTCGTGGAGTGATCTTCAAAAAGAGTACAAATTTAGGCCGCCTTGACTTTTTTGAGGTGTTTTAGGGATTTTACAAAACTTTGACAACCCTTAAAGGGCACTTTAAATTAAGTGAGAGAGCTGGCTCAAGGATTGGGGCGTCGCCGGACCAAGATGGATTTTTCCTGAACATTTCAGATCTTTTGCTCCAGCCGTTTGGAAGAGATCGTGCGTACGGCTTAAAATGTTTATTGCAGATTCGGATTCTACACCCTTTGAAACGTAAACCATGAAATTTTCAGGGGGGGTTAGAATTTTTTTTTCAAGAGGGATTACAATGGTTTATTATTGAATAATAAACCAAAAAACTAGAATTCCGGGTATTTTTCTTGACATACCTCGTAGTTCCTCAGCCCTTCCGTAATTGTGCACGTTTGTGTTTGAACCGAAGGGTAAACGAAGTATTTTTTTACTGCCGAGGGGTGCGATTGATGATTAATCACAGAAAACAACCCTCTGGTCAATTTTCATTACATGTTCATTACATCTTCAACTCCCTTGAAGTTCGCAAAATTGAATCAAGGATGATCCCTCATTGCATAGCGAAATGATTCATCGTTACTCAGCTTTAATCCTTATTCACTACGGCGGTGCAGGGATTCGTTTGAATGGGTTGAGGGGATGCGCTCCATTACATGAAGATACTCAAGGCGGGGGGGCCCTTCCTCTCTAACTCCAAAGTGAGCCTTACATAAGCTCGTACACTTTCCTACTCATCCCAACCACTCAACCGTCTCTACGTCCCAGGTCCCTTTCAATTCACTTGAACAATTCAACAGCAGAGTAACTGAGCGAGAGCCGGGATTAGGGAGGAGCTGATGGTTTTGCTGAGCAGTTTGCAACTGAACGATGTTTTGTTCCAACGGCAAAGACAAAAGCGTCTTTCGAGTTGAATTTCAAACTGCGGGACTAAACGAGAACTCATATTTCAATTCGTATGATAATTTTGGAAGTTGCGCTCTCTGACCCCCATGAAAGAACATATATTTTTCATTTACTCACCATCACTACAAGGAAAGCTTTGGATAAAATGTAGCTTTTCCCTTTTAAGGCCTAAAGAGTCATCATATTTAAAAGAGAAAATCCAACCAAGAGAGAGGCTCAATTCATTATATTAATCGACACATACTGTTGTGATCGTCACTCTGTGATCAATCAGTCAGATCTCCCGATAGATGTCGCCAACCACGCCCCCTTCCCTATTACCTACCTAGGTACCTTCCTACCTGTTGTCACCTACCTAATAAATACATCAGTTATAAAAAGTGCTTCGATCTCATTCGTTAATCAAACCCGATCCGATCTAATTCTAACTATATAAATTAAAAAGTAATATAGTTTAAACACATACCATGTATATGGAAGGCTCTCGATAGTAGTCAAATCACTTACCTGCAACAGAACAAAAACCATCATAAATACATAATTAATAAATTCTTCAATCACCTACCTGAAAATATGAAATCAATTACGAAACATTAGTTCTAAGTGTATCTACATAAAAATACTTGTGGTGGACAACCATTGCACCATGTTAGCGAGTATTATGGGTTGGAGTGGAGCAGAGGTGTGAGTGGTGGCTTTGGGTGGATGTCATTTAATAATCCTATTTTTTTAATTCAACGATTTTTGGTTTATTATTCAATAATAAACCATTGTAATCGCTCTTAAAAAAAAAATCTAACCCCCCTGAAAATTTCATGGTTTACGTTTCAAAGGGTGTAGAATCCGAATCTGAAATAAAAAATTTTCCGTCCGTCCGCCGTAGGTCGTACGCACGATTTTTCCCAAACGGCTGGAGCAAAAGATCTGAAATTCTCAGGAAAAATCCATGTTGGTCAAACCATTCCCGATCTATGGCCCGATTTAATGTGCCAACATTCGCGTTATTTTGGTTATTATTGTTTTTGTGTTGATATAACCTAGTAACCTAGTGACGTAGTGAATGTGGATACTGGAGAGAACTCCTAAAAGGCTTTGTAGCCGATACACGGGTTGAAGCATTCTGATGACCATAAAAAACGCTGCAAATTCTTTCACTGGGGTTTATTATTCAATTGGCTTGCGTTCATGATTTGAATTTATACTAAGCTTTGGAGTGTGCGTGTTTCACAGGTGATAGAGCCATTATTGAATTTCAGGAGGCACACAAATATTATCAACTGATCAATCCAAATTAGGTATTTTGGTTGTGAACAGATTTACGTGCTCTTTGCATATCTCCTGAAATTCAATAATCGCTCTATCACCTGTGAAACACGCACACTCCAAAGCTTAGTATAAATTCAAATCATGAACGCAAGCCAATTGAATAATAAACCCCAGTGAAAGAATTTGCAGCGTTTTTTATGTATATTTTTACTATTGTTACGTACAGTTTTATGGCAACAATAAAACATCATTATTATCAGTAATGAATACCAGTTTTGAATTATGACATAGGTAATGAGGTGATGTATATTTGACGTATTATTTCATACAAAGATGCGAACTAAGAGCAAAGAACAAAGGATGAAGTCAGTTTTGACTGAATTACTTGTTTTATTCAAATTTCATCTAAATTTCTAAGCATTGAACAGCTATGTATGTTAAAACCAACCGAATGTATGTTAAAAACTATCATTTCCCCTGAACACGTAAATTAGTTAATAGTTGATAAGAATTCCTGGTTGGAACAATGTTTCCAAAATTTCCTCCATTCTGAACCGTTTTGAGAGATCCTGACAATCGCAAGCCTTTCCTACTTCAATATAAGTAACATTTCACAATCAAGAATTTTTTTTAAATTTATTTTAATTACAATCAAGTTTCAGTTTCAACAACTTATTAGTATCCTATTTCTATGCAGTCCTCTTGTACATAACAGGAGTTTCTTTTGTTCTAATAATAATATTTTGTTCGCACTTCACTCGCGATAAGTTACTTTATACGTCAAATGTCAGTTCAAACGGACACTCAAGAATATCAAATTTTTCAGGGGATGAGAAACCAGAAAGCGACATTCTCTCAGCCAACGATTGACTGTAGAACAGCTATAGCAGAAAAGTCTTGAATCTTTTTCGAACGAAAATTTGGAATGTCTATCTTGTCAAAGAGATTTCCTTGTCAAAAAAATAAAAGAAAACAAAAATACCGCGATTTATACAATTTATTCCTACGTTCTGTTTACATTCAAAGTTTAAAAAACGCTATTATTTAATTTAATTGGCTTGCGTTCATGATTTGAATTTCTACTAAGCTTTGGAGTGTGCGTGTTTCACAGGATAGAGCGATTATTGAATTTCAGGAGATATGCAAGGAGCACGTGAATCTGTTCCCGACCAAAATACCTATTTGGATTGATCAGTTGATCATATTTGTGTGCCTCCTGAAATTCAATAATCACTCCATCACCTGTGAAACACGCAGACTCCAAAGCTTAGTAGAAATTCAAATCATGAACGCTAGCCAATTGAATAATAAACCCCAGTTTAGACAGGTAGACAGATGTAGAGGGGGCACACAATATCATCAACTGATCAATCCAAATAGGTGTTTTGGATGAGAACCGATTTACGTGGTCTATGCATATCTCCTGAAATTCGATAATCGCTCTATCACCTGTAAAACACTCACACTCCGAAGCTTAGTAAAGATTCAAATCATGAACGCAAGCCAATTGAATAATAAACCCCAGTGAAAGAATACTTATGTACCCCAGTATTCAATAATATTGAATATTAAACCCCAGTAATAATATTTACCTATATATTATCAGCGTTTCATGCATATCAGAATGCTTCAACCCGTGTATCGGCTACTAACTACAAGTATTCACATCGGCTATCACTCCAGTATCCACATTCACTACAACTCGACGCTATCGGCCGGACATCACTAGGTTACAAACAAACAATAATAAACGAAAAAACGCAAATGTTGGCACCATAAATCGGGCCATACATCGAGAATGGTTTGACCTACGGACGTGGGGAAGGGCTCATTCGATTCCTCAAATGTTCTTCAAATAGGGAAATATTTAGGCCGATTCGACTAGTTTTGAGGTTTTCAGGGATTTTACAAAACGACAGGCCCTTAAAGGGCATTTTAAATTGAGTGAGACAGCTGGCTCAAGAATTGGGGCGTCGTCGGTCCAAGATGGATTTTTCCTGAAAATTTCAGATTTTTTGCTCCAGCCGTTTCGGAGATATCGTGCGTACGGCGGACGGACGGAAAATTTTTTATTGCAGATTCGGATTCTACACCCTTTGAAACGTAAACCATGAAATATTCAGGGGGGATTAGAATTTTTTTTCCAAGAGCGATTACAATGGTTCATTATTGAATAATAAACCAAAACCAGAGAAGGTTTGTCTGTACGTTTTGCTTATTCGTTTTTATACAAACACTAGGCTGAGTATTCATAGAAATATCGCCTTTCGTCCCGTGAAAAATGTGTGATAGCCCAAGGGAGAAATGGGGTCACTACGTGCTTTCACTCGAGGTCGGAGAGGATCGGGTGGTAGCAGCTCAAGAAGAATGCTCTTTTTTCAATGACAAAGTAAAGGGCAAAATATATTTTCCCGGGCACGGAACGGAGTGGGGACATTTTTCCCGAAGGTTCTTGTCCTGTCAAACTCATGCCCTTACATCAAATGGACCATCAGGCTCAACTCGCTAACAATTTATTTTTGCGGAGCGACAAGGAAGACGAAATTGATTCGAAAAGCTCTGAAACGTGAAATGGGATCAGGAATTTCAATTCCGAAGGAAAAAACAATTTTGGGTTATCATTTTCAATTGTAAACCTTGGTTTGTTGGTCTATCTGGTTGCATGGTACTTACACTCAGAAAATCGGCAAAACTTTGTCGGAGTAAATTACTATTACAATTCATAAATATTCGGCACGAATGAATAGATAGAGATCCTTGGTTGGATGAGGTGAGAGCATTGAGGGAACTTTGGTTTGGATGTCATGTCAACCCCCCTCTACTCCTTCTTCTTCAAATATTCCCATTCCTACAATTCCTCCATGAAGACACTCTAGTTTCTACTATTGTCTCTCTCTGATTAACCTCCACCTTAACTGCCCCGTTTATATTAAAAGTGCATGTTTTCCGATTTCTCACATCTGCAAATACGTGGAAATCGTTTTCACTTGGTTCCTACACTATATTGAACCATTTCAACGAAGGATAAACTGCTAGATGTCTGGCGGGGCCTACAGCAACAAGGAATACTGCTTGCACTTAGATCAGGTCAGAATAATTTTCTCCCTTCATGCTCCTCTATATCGCATTCTACATTTTACAAGTTAAACCTCAATGAAGCTAAACGCTACGCTATTCCTTGCCTAGCTCACCGACTTGCTCAGGAAGCGGGATGGATTTTAAGCCTCGTCGCAGTGCGTACAAAAAAAATGTATATGGGCGCCACTCCTCTAATATCCATTTCACTATAACCCAAATAGAGGAGGATTTGGGAAAAATTCAAATTAAAAAAAAGATTAAATTATAGAAATGGTGTAAAATGAATTTATTCTTCTAATAATGAATTCCTACCTAGCCTAGCCAATGCCACTCCATCGCCTCGCACCTCAATCTACCTGCTTAAAAAAAAAACTAAATTAACTCAATACTAATTATGGAGATCTGGAGAGTGAGAGTTCCGGTCGAAGAGAGGGTCGGAAAAGAAAGAAAACAAGCTGTTGGCCGGAACTAGGACCCTTAAAATATATAAAAAATAAATTTAAATAGAATTTACTCACTTCTGACGAGCAGACCGATATTTTGACATAATAATATGTAGGTACATAATCCTCACCAAAACTGGGGTATCTTCGAAAACCAACGTCTACGTATCCGCTATACTCAATAAGAACGTGGTGATAGCACCTGGAGAGGCATAATTACATTTAAATTCTGTACTTCACATAAAAGAAAGTTCCTACCTACTCAAAATGACATACTATCCTTTACCTCATTATTGAACAAAAAAAAAAAAAAATGGAAATAAAATAAAATAAAAAAAATAAATAAATAAAATAAGTAAAATAGAAAAGAAACTTCAATGAAATTATTTCAAAAAGATACTCATTGGTAATAAAACAGTAGTTAAATGAATCGAACTCAGTGTGTAAGAAATTATTACCTATTAGTAGTTCTCAAGAATAATAATAATAATAATAATAGGTACATAAAAGTAACATACCTGGTTGGAATATTTGGCAAAATTCGTATTCCTGCTGAGCAGTTTATAATATAACAGAGATTAGCCAATTGATAGATGTATACGAATCCAATCTCGAGTTGAGAGCTTTAGACTCCTGCAGTGCAGATGTTATCGATGTGGACGATGGAACAAGATTGGCTGCTTATCCTTACCTAAATAAGTTTAGTTACCACCGGCCGACCGATAACGGACCGTTGGTTGTTACAGATAAAGGGAAGAGTTCAATATTCACAGCTTACGCGTGGGCAACTGCATTGAGCGTAACATAAACTTTTCGGGTAGTTCATTATTTATTCACTGGCAAATTTATTTAGGGCCAATCAAGTTCACCTGTCAACCCTTGGGGATTCCCTCCCAGATTCTAGAGTCCGAACTATCAACCTAATTAACCATAAATTTAATACAGTTATAGCTAAATTCAAACTGACACATCAACGTAGAATCCTTGGAAACGTCATAGCAACAGAAGTGTGATTACAGTTCCAGAAGAAATATTACAATTTCTCCCTTCTATGAAAGTTCTGGCAACAATATGGAAGCAAGTAACAGCCGCAATTTCGGTCCCTCCCATTCTGTCAGAAGAGTTTTGGGGAGCCCTTCAATCCTTGTGATTTTCTTAATACAGAACGGACCTTTTACATTGGCTGTTCGCCATGATTACCCCCACTGAACTAGAATTTGATCGCTCCGCTTGAATTCGGCATACGTTGTGAATGGTTTCTGTCAAAGTTGAACCTCCTCTGAAAAGGTTGACATAGCAGCTAAGAGGGCAACAAGTGAAGGAACTGTCAAAAGTTACCGTGTACCAAGGGAACAAATACATTCATTTTCGAAACGCGAACACGACGGCAACTGGCAAAAAATTTAAAATAAAAGTCAAAAGGGGAAGTTTTATAAAAATCTAAACCCTAAAATCAATGCCATCCCCGTGTCTGTCTGTGTGTATCTGTCTGTCAGCAAATCCATTGTTACGGAATGTGAAAATTTTTTTGTCTCCAAAATCAAAAATTCCACTCGCATTTTGCGTTTTAGACCTTTCTTTTGCTTCCGTGTCTACTGTGTGTCTGTCTGTCAGCTAAGTTATAGTCCGATTTTGACGAAATTTTCAGGGATTGTGCGGGTTGGGGTGTAGATGGTCCCCTATAGGTTTCATGACCCCAGGATCAATAGTAGCCTCTGCGCATGCGCAAACTTGAAATCCTTGTTAAATGTTAATCAATGTCAATTTTTATTATTAGGTATATTTTTATAGTTTGTTCAATAGTTGAACATGCCTACCTTTATTTTCTCAAGTTATGCTCCTGCATAACAATAAATTTACCCTAATTCAATATTTACTTCGCCTAATTGAACGAAGTTCTTTAGTCAATAATAATTTTCAATGATCTATACAGTCATGTTATGGATACGAGGAAGCTATGTGCCACACCCACTTGGCAGACGTTTTTACCTATGTGAACCTACCTGTATGCTTCATGTTCACGCCTCATAGTATACCCGGCACCGATAATGATAAACCCCTAATGTGCCTAGGAGGGGGTATCTAAGGCACAAATAGAAAAACCTTTGTCTGCAAATTTATAAGGGGCTTCGAATATCCAGCGTTCTAGAACACTCAGTTGTTCATTTACAGCCGTTCAATAAAGTATGAACTGGAATTATAGCTGTCCTCACCTATCCTATGGTCACCGATAAAGACTTCTCCCATTTTACGGCTAGTGAGTCGGATAGTTTTAAAAGGATTTGAATTGATAGAAGGGAATCCCCTCACAAAGGCAGACGAGAGGAAGATAGAAATCTCTTTTCCACAACAACAGTTTTTTCAGAGGGTCGTCATCATCATAAAAAGTAGTTCTGAGGGCTTTTTTAAAGACTGATTTCAAGGGAACATCCTCGTTTCCAATTTCATTTATTATTTCCAGTCGACTAAAAGGAAAAAAAAACCTCCTCAAAGTGTGATGGTTCAAGTTGGAAAATGCGTATGATTGAAAATGAATTAAAAATAATAACAATATGAAGTAATGAACTTGGCACTTAACAGCCCAACCTAAGAAGTCAAAAACAGTGAAATAGAGAAAACAACCAAAAAGCTAAACAGGACGACTCTGATTTAGGGCTGACTCTTTGATGATGTTAAGATAAACATATGACTCAATGGTGAGGGCATTTTTTGTGTGAACGCTTTTCCGAGGATTATGGCGGGAAATCTGCATCATGTTCGCTGTTGATCACTAGTGATTGTGACTCATGCACAATTTGCAGGGGTGGACAAAGATCCACGTACCACCGTCTTCCATACGTCAATTTTTCGTTTGCTCTTTCAGTTTGCTTATTTTTGCTCTGTTTTTCAAGTTTTCAGTTTCTACTCTTAGCCTTACATTCAGCCAAATATACAATTATTGTTTTCACCAAAAAACAACTTATTTTTAGAATAAGGCTATCAGTGCTTTTCACCTGATATAGCAGTGTTCCTGCAACGATTCTGAGAGCTTTGTTTTGGAAAGTTTGTACCCGTTTTATTGTGCTGTTTCATGCCACACCTCAGTTTTGACCTCCATAGAGCCAAATCGGAGGGAGATTTGACTGATTATTGAGTAGGAAATACAGCTAACTTAGACGTTGAGATGCACGGGTTAAGACGTTAGTAATATGTTACCGGCAGGTTAACATGCTGTCAAGATGAAGCCCAAGGTGTCAGACTGAGTGTTGGAAAGCGATAGGTGTAGCGTTCATAGTAATATTTGAGATCGGGCCGTTACATTCAAGGGTAAGCTGCAAGACATTGGATTTAGTCGGATTCATTTGTATTTTCAATTTTCGACTTGTCACGTCATCAGCAAGACATTTTAGGTTCTTCAGTCGACCTGTTGATTAAAAAAATAGTGAATTTTGGAGAGAGCAAACTCCCTAGGTTGAAAAAACCCGGGGTAGAACATATTTGGACCCCAATTTTAAAACAGCTGATTTCTTATATCGTTACAAATTCGTATTGCATTGTGTTAGGCTTTTCACATCATCATCAACAAGAGGACTAAAGTCACTAGCATGAGGCACAAAAATCGGGAATTTCGATCTCGTATTTGGGCCATATTCTCTAATAGTTATAGCTTTCCAACAATTTCCTGTCTCTCCGTTTATTCTACGCGATAAGCCATCGATTTCCCGTGTCAACCTTAGGATCTTGAACATTTTCTCTCTTACCTACTAAAAAAAGTACATTTTTCCGTTGTTCTTAAAAAAAGGGGACCGTAGTGGTGGGTTTAAAAAAATGAATAACCTCAACAGCCTTTCCATATAAGTACACATTTCTCTTAGAGTAAAAGGAACAAGCGATTCTCTGACCTTCTAAATCAAGTCTCCATGTGCTCCAGAGAAGTTTAATTATTTTCAAGGGTTGACCATTAGCGGTCTTCGCTGAGACGGAGAATGTCTCCCGTTCTCCGCTAAACTTTCACTAATTAAAGACCGTGGTCGGCTCTTCGTCTCTCCAAAAAGCGAAAATTCCTTGTACTCGATAAATGGTTAATCAAATTTGAGGTTTAATTTCTGGTGAAGTGGGTAGAAATGTTTTAAAGACCGGTCGTTTTACGCGTTCTTATTCAATAAGATGTATTTTGTTAGGTGAAGTCATGTCGTTACAGCAAATGTTTCTTCCGAACAAACTTGTTTTACAAAACAATATGAGGTTTGTTTATTGCACGCAGGACATTAGTGATGACCAGATCTCGGGGTGTTGATATCGGAATAAAATATTGAAATTCAAAAAAGCACCGTTTTGCAAAATCGATATATTGTTCAAAATTTCGATGTATTGGTCATTCATGTCAGGTCTTTACACAAAAATCTTGTTCAAAATGTCTTTGTACAAAATTTGAATAATGTTGATACCGCGAAAAATATCAATTTTGGTTTATTATTCAATAATAAACCATTATAATCGCTCTTGAAAAGAAAAATTCTAACCCCCCCTGAAAATTTCATGGTTTACGTTTCAAAAGGTGTAGAATCCGAATCTGCAATAAAAATTATTCAGTCCGTCCGCCGTACGCCGTTCTCCCAAACGGCTGAAGCAAAAAAGCTGACATTTTCAGGAAAAATTCATGTAGGTCCGACGACGCCCCAATTCTTGAGCCAGCTCTCTCAGTTCATTTAAAGTGCCCTTAAAGGGTTGTCAAAGTTTTTTAAAATCCCTAAAAACCTCAAAAAAAAGTCAAGGCGGCCTAAATTTGAACTCTTTTTGAAGAACTTTCCACGAGGAATCGAATGAGCCCCTCCCCAGTAAACCATTCCCGATGTATGGCCCGATTTATGGTGCCAACATTTGCGTTTTTTGGTTTATTATTGTTTTTGTAGTGATATCAGTATGGCTAGTTGTAGTGAATGTGGAGTAATGTGGATACTGGAGTGAATCCTGAAAGTGTATTTGTAGCAGATACACGGGTTGAAGCATTCTGATAAACGCTGATAATATATAAAATATTATTCAATATTATTACCTTATTCAAATTATTACTGGGGTAAATAAGGGTTTATTATTCAATTGGCTTGCGTTCATGATTTGAATCTCTACTAAGCTTTGGAGTGTGCGTGTTTACAGGTGATAGAGCGATTATTGAATTTCAGGAGATACATATATGACGTAAATCGTTTCTCAATCAAAACACCTATTTGGATTTCAGTTGAGAATTGTTCACGTGCTCTATCCATATCTCCTGAAATCGTTTAATAATCGCGGGACTATTTGTGCAATACGACACTAAAAACTTGATAAATTAAGATGTTTTTATTGTGGGGGGTATTGAGGTTCAATAAAAACGCTGCAAATTCTTTCACTGAATTATTCAATGGGCTTGCCATGATTTGAATTTCTACTAAGCTTTTGAGTGTGCGTGTTTCACAGGTGATAGAGCGATTATTGAATTTCAGGAGATAAGCATGGAGCACGTAAATCTGTTCTCAACCAAAACTTCCTTTTCAGGATTGATTGGGTTGATTATATTTGTGTGCCTCCAGAAATGAATAATCGGACAGGCAGATTAGTAGAAATTCAAATCATGAACGCTCCGAATAAAAACCCCAGTGAAAGAATTTGGTGTTTTTTCAATTTTGTATGCTTAAACATTTTTTAATATAGACTATTATCATCGGTTCTAATCGAAAATTAAGCGTATGTACCAGATTTTTCCTCCGTAAAAAGTAAAAAACTCAAAGCCCTATAGACGAAGCCCCGTTGAGCGTCCGTTTTCTTTGTTTGGCGAATAACGTCCGTCAAATCTTGTAAACGATTCCTCCCGAAAAAGAAGTAACGTTCGAGGTCTTAAAATGTTTGTCATTACTTGTTTTACAATGCTTCCCGGTTTTGTGTGTAAATTTCAATTGACGGAGTTATAACGATTTTAAGTGCTATGCACCGCCATTATTTCATTTTATTTCGTCTTTAATCGATTCAAAGCAGAATTATCTCGGAAACCGTTCGAGATATCGAACATGATCATGGTAGAAAAGTTGTAGCTCTTGAAATTTCCATTCGGATGGACTCCTTCCACTTTTCCATAGCTTCAAGCGTTTACGCGCTTGAGCAAAACAAAGTCCTCCCATTTACGGGTATGGGTAAAGATAGCAATGGCAAAAGGGCTGTCAAATTATTTACAGCAATAGTTCTTTCAAAAACTTCAACTTGGCTATTCGCGCAGGTTCATTTTGAACAACAAGGCGGCCTAAATGTACGGTTTACAGGTAAAAAAAAAATCGAATTTAGCGTCTTAAGAAATTTACCGATTATTCGATTTGGACCACGAGAACTATTGTTCGTTTTAAAGAAGAAGAGTACATTATCAATGGATATTTAGATAATTTGCGTGCTTCCTTACATCATTTTTGTTTGATAGACACATGGATAATGATGTTTTCTTACCAATACGCTGATAGACTTGATAAATTATAGTTGTAGTGAAATATACAATGGGCTTGGAGTGTGGAATTTGGAGTCGTTTTTCAAGCCATAAAGCATGGAGCACGTAAATCTGTTCTCAACCAAAATTCCTTTTAGGATTGATCGGTTGATTATATTTTTGTGCCTCCAGAAATTCAATAATCGCTCAGCTTAGTAGAAATTCAAATCATGAACGCAAGCCAATTGAATAATAAATCCCAGTGAAAGAATTTGCAGCGTTTTTTGACAATTTTTTCAATTTTGTATGGCTTAAACATGGTTTTTTGACTATAATATAGTGATATTATCATCGGTTCTAATCGATCAAATTAAGCGTATGAGGTGTGATTTTTCGTAATAAAGTAAAAAACTCAAAGGACCCTATAGGAAGCCGGTATGAGCGTCCGTTTTCTTTGTTTGGCGAATAACGTCCGCAAATCTCAAAAACGCGATTCCTCCCGAGTCGCTTAGCAGAAGTAGACGTTCGAGGTCTTAAAATGTTTGTAATTACTTGTTTTACAATGCTCCTCACCGGTTTTGTGTGTAAATTTCAATTGACGGAGATTATAACGATTTTAAGTGCTATGCACCGCCATTATTTCATTTTATTTCGTCTTTTATCGATTTAAAGCAGAATTATCTCGGAAACCGTTCGAGATATCGAAAACTGTTATGGAAGAAAAGTTGCAGCTCTTGAAATTTCCATTCGG
The DNA here is from genome assembly GCA_031894815.1 of Creontiades dilutus. NCBI lineage: Eukaryota > Metazoa > Arthropoda > Insecta > Hemiptera > Miridae > Creontiades > Creontiades dilutus. The sequence continues at coordinate 200,837 of JAVIWC010002403.1, read as the reverse complement.
ATGGACTCCTTCCACTTTTCCATAGCTCCAACGTTTACGCGCTATGAGCAAAACAAAGTCCGCCCATTTACGGGTATGGGTAAGAAGATAGCAGTGGCAAAGGGAGTTTCATAGTCAGTAGAACTCCAATTTGACCCGTAAGTTACAGCACTAGTTTGACCCGTAAAACTTGAACTTTGCTATTCGCGCAGGTTTATTGGAACAACAAGGGGTCACGGGGTGGGGGTAAACAAAAAAATTGAGCATCTTAAGAAATTTACTGGATTATACAACTGATTTTCGAGTGACCCGAGAACTATTGTTCGTTTTAAAGAAGAAAAGTACAAGTTATCAATGGATACTTGGATAATAGGGCGTGATCTTAATACGAGATAGATATGAGGCTGTGTACTTGATAGACACATGGAGAATAGGATGTTTTCTTAATTTATATATTTAGATATAGATATAGATATAGATGGATAGATGATAGGCTGTGTCCTTAATCGATGAAATATATTGTATGACACTCTGTTCTTGAATGGTAAATAGCTGGATAGATGAATAGTTCATTTGTAGAACACAAGCTAATGTTAAATATCTTCTTCAAACACAGTAAACATTATGGCATCTTTATAATAACCATTATACTTGCCATAGTCGTGGACAAGAAAATAACGTTACTTTGAATATTGGATTTAATGAAAGATTTCCCTATGACTGAATAATCCGAGTTCAATCCATAATCATCTCTATAATTAATCTAACGGTTGGTTAAGAGTACCTTGTGTGAATGTGGAGTAGTGGTACAAGTTTCCATTTGCAAGTATGCTGTGTGCAATTTAAAACCTAAAATGACTGACCATACATTTCTAGTGGCTCCACGCAAATTTACAAAACTTAACATGGGCAGTCCGATCTGGTCCGTTCAATACTCGAATCGCTGTAATTGAGGAGGTTGAATACTAAACGCCAAGTTTTCCAATTTCTGACTATGGTTTCTAAGGCGTTTTGGGGACTGTTTCTTCACAAAAATGAAGTTTTTTTACCTCAAAACGTACTCTTTCAAATAAAAATTAGCGTTGCAAAATCGAGTTTTCATTCAAAAGGTATTCCTGACGTATTTTTCAAGCAAAAAGTACTCTCTCCATTTATCAATCAGAAAGTACTAAAACCAAGTCCGTCATAATAACTGTTTTCAAACCAAAGGTACTCCATCCTTAAATCCAAACGTGTTCTCATGTTCGGGCTTCGTGTTTGTCTTTTTTTTAATTCTGATGATTTTATAATAATACTACCCACCTGCAACTCCCTTGGGTTGTGTCGGTAACATGTTGGACAGTGGCCTCAAAAAAGAAATGCAACTACAACACCTTCCGACTGTCTATTTTGATTATCTTGCTATGCTGATAAGTGTGAGTCATTCTTTCGAATTTGGTGTTTTATTTTGTTATTTTCCTCGAAAAGTTTATGTAGCGCGCATGACTCTTCTTTTAAATTTGGTAGAATTGTTACCATGGAACCCGAGGGATCAAAAAACTCCGCCGTAATCGGGGGCTTTGAGCCAAATGAAAGTGGTTATAATGTTGACCTTCTGTTTGGCGATGAGTGGATAGAACCGACGGTGAAGAGCCAAGGTAAAACTCGCAAAAGAGCCCGAAATGGCAAGTTACGCGCAAAAAATAAAAAATGAAACATGTTGAAATGGCTGAAGGAGAAATGGCAGTGGATTGCCCACACATTATCAACAGATTACAGATTGCAGAGTTTTATCCTATAACATCAAGAATCCGGGAATGGTAGCAGTGAAACCGACCTACACTATTAACTATTTACTACTATATAATATTTAATCAATAGTAACTGTAGTAATGGAATTCCTGTATATTCATTAGGCAGATGCGCTTTCAGCGGCTTGGTTTCAGTCAAAAGCTACACTATCCATAAGCGTTGCACCCAAAAAGTACTCTATCCATATGTATCAGTCAAAACGTACTATATCCACTGCTTAAAAATTTAAAATTTTCCGTAAATGATCAAGTTTTTAATCGAATATCAAACTGCTTTTCTACGCAATAAAGGAGAAAAAACCGGTCAAGATAAAAAAAAAAGTTTGAAAATATGAGGTATAATGAATTTGCTACAGTTTTTTGCGGTTCCTGTAAAATTCACTCAAATGGATATAGTACTTTTTGTAATGCAAACTCCTCAATTCTGAATTTTCTTCTTGTCAAAAATCCTGGCGGATTGTAATAATGCGAAAGTCTATCAGCACAGGGCATTTGGTAAGTCTTGCCTCTCTCGGGGAAAGAACGTAGGACAACCCCCTTAGGTGCCAGTGATTTTCCATTCAATAGAGCATCTTATTTAAATTATCTAGATTTCATTTAAGTGATTAAACCACTAATAGAAGATAGAAATTTGATCCCAAATCACCAATTCGGATTCAGACAACGACACTCTACAATAGATCAAGTCCATCGAATCACTAACATAATTGAGAGGGCCCTAGAAGGTAAAAAAATATGTGCCGGTATCTTTTTGGATGTGGCTCAAGCCTTTGACGAGGTTTGGCACGAGGGACTAGAGTAAACACTGCACAGGGATCTCCCAAGACAGTACTACTTACTACTGAAGTCCTACCTTGAAAATATACATTTCAGGGTGAAGCAAGATGACCAATACTCCGGCTTGAAGCCCATAAAAGCAGGGGTCCCGCAGGGTAGTGTTTTAGGGCCAGTACTCTACCTCCTATACACACGGGACTTACCCCAACAAGAATTCACAACTGTTGCCACCTTTGCAGATGATACGGCTATCCTCTCTGTTGGAGATGATATAGAAGCTGCAACATGCAAACTACAGACGTCTACTACTGAGGTTTCTAAGTGGACCAAGATGTGGAGAATGAAGCTGAACGAATCAAAATCAGCCCGCATCAACTTCACTAACCGAAAAGCCCCAATCTTGGATGTTGAGATCAATTCGAATAAAATACCGCATACTGAAGCAGTTAAATACTTGGGTTTGACACTTGACTCCAAATTAAACTGGAATAAACACATAGAAAAGAAGAACTTAAAATCAAGTACAGAAGGATGTATTGGCTAATGGGAAGGAATTCCCATCTCTCTCTTCACAACAAACTGCTTATATATAAGCAGATCCTTCGCCCTATTTGGACCTATGGGATACAGATCTGGGGCTGTGCCAAGAAATCAAATATTAAGAAAATCCAAACCTTTCAGAATAAAATACTGAGAAGTATAGTTAGAGCCCCTTGGTACATGCGAAACGATGATATTCATCGAGATTTGAGGATGGAGACAGTCTATGAAATTATTGCAAAATACGCAAGGAAGCATGAACATCGCCTCCACAAACACGAGAACCCGGAGATGCTCTACGTTTTGGACAACGAAGGTGAAATAATTGAGCTATATAATAAAGGGCTAGGTTTTGCTGTAAACCTACCCTCTTGGAGTGTATCATTATCGATATGTAAAATTGCTAGATGAAATGTATTTGATTTTTCAGTCGCAATTAATAAATCACGAAAAAAAAAAAAAAAAAATTAAGTGAGTATCTAGATTCAATTATCTTGGTGTTTCTAATAGATTGTCTACACAAAATGTTTAGGGAAACAGTAATCCTTAACTAAGAGACTAGTGCCATATGTGGTGTTCTTAATCCTCATTTGTGTATAATCAGCAGCGTTTTTGAATATTTGGCACAGCAAATTAGGTGGTAAAGGGAGAAATCGGGGATTCGTAATTAATTAACCTCCCTCCAGCCTGCATTCCGATATTGAAGTGTGAATGCTTTTCAAACTTTATAAGTAATTATAATTCCACGACCAATGAGAATGATATTGAACTTCAAGTGCTCGGCAAAGCAGCAGTGCGGATTTCCTTTTATCGTAGTTGGGTTAGAGAGAGGAAGCTCAACTCGAGGGAGAAACAGGTTGATTAGAAGTGTATAGAACGAAGAACCTATTTTGCCTCCCCGTTAATGTCCTACTTCGTAATTGGGACCCGGCGAAGCCGATAGTGTCAGTCAACTCCTCTCCTAGAAACGCAATCTCCCCACTGTCTTCAAGTCTCCCCGACCAACCTCTTTTACTCAGGAATGATAAATGGGCGTTTAAAGTACCTCAGTTCCTCGAGGCGGTAAGCGGTTAGGCGCAATAACGTTCACCAACGTGAAAATTAAGTTTTAAAAACTGCTAATCTATTCGTTAAGAAAATCAAGCTACTTACCTTTTTACTACTTAAACTCACTTTGATACTGATGTGAGGGATTTCTGTATTGGATAGCACTTGAATACAGGCAAATGAACTAGGTCTGACGATTTCGCTCGTGGCTTCCCATTGCCTCACGCCCCTGGGTTGGGAGCGATTTGGATTCACGTGATATCGAGATCGGAGGTGAACTGTCTAACGACAGGACAGGTATACAACACTTGATAGGATTTTGGCCCTAATCATTGGTGCCTGCCGGATTCGAACCGGGCTAATCAGTACTCCCACTGAAAGTAAACAGCCAAAGGACTGATGCCTCAGCTCGCTCGGACAACCTCCGTCCCCACCAAATTATCAACGGTTATTCGATGTAACAAATGGTACACAAGGTATTGACTTCCGTTTGAAGGTTGGAGTTCAAGGCCACATGCCCTCAGATGCCGCTACCTAGAGGCAATCCAGATATGCTGGACATGGTTGTCCTGGATGGGTCGCCACTCTCACTCTAATAGATCGAAAGTAGATGAGGGCCTTCTCTACCTTGATTACCACTCAACCCCTCATTAGTGCGACGCGTTACGACTTCGTTTTTAAATTGTCAGGTTAACAGGTCGTTAGAAAGGCTACGAAAGAATATCCTTAGGCATAATGGACGATTTTTAATATTTTTAATTATTTTTTTATATTATTGATTGATGGAGTTATTGATTTTTTAAGGTGGAGGCAAATTAAGATCGCTGACGTTATCATTTTGCGGAAAAACTCCCGTTTTATCCGTCAGGAGTTGGCCAAACATGGGGATTCCTAAAATCTGCAGACCACCTACGATTAGCCAGCAGATTAGCATAACGAACTTTCAAAGTTTATGTTTGTTGGCTGTCAACAGTCAAGACAATTAAAAACACGCTAACAGGATATTAGTTATATTAAGAAAATGGTTAGCGAAAGTAAACAAACCAGTTATTTGGGCGCCAAAAAACCCTGAGTTCCACACATGCGTAGATGGTGTCGATACCCTGTACAACCATTTGACTCATCTTAACTGAAAAAAACTAGTATTTCACTCTTTTGACACAAATTTCTAATCTACGGTGGAATTCTTCAATAATTTGTAGGATCTGTGAACTACAAAGTGAAAACTCCCTATTGCCCTCATCTTTAAATACTTCTGCAAGTTGCAGGCAGCTAGGGAAGTGTTAGGTTGTTCTTTTCCAAAGAATGTCTAAACAGGTTCAACTTCTTCTAAAATCAGTTTATTATTCCAATCAGATCTGTAATCCTCTGATTTCTTGCTTGAAGACACAAGTCCAAACTCCTGGGATGATTTGTCAGGTCTGTTATGAACGCTAACTGTCTCAAAATTCTGCATTAAGAAATTGTATGATTTTGGTAAAACCTAAGCGGCGCACATATAATAGCATCGCGGGCCGCCAGTTGGACAACCCTGATATAGAATGTATGGCCGCAATAAACCCCTCCCTCTCCCTAAAAAAAATGTTCAATAGTCCCTAAAACTCATAATTCTAATAATGAAAAGTAGGTGATAGAATGGACTAGTTGTCCCTTCCAAGGGCTGAGGCGATAAGCCTGCAATACCCAGAGGATACCCCTGTACCTTGAAAGCTTCAGGTTCATTCTTAGGTATAACAGTTTCAAGACAACAGAAGAGGAAACTACCCATCCATCAAGTCGTATCAAATAAACGTGGGCATTATTCAAATATTTTTATATTGATTACTTGTTTTTTTATCAATGTAGAATTGGTCTTTCCCCTAATTAAATAAATTAATAAGCATCTAAGTTTTAGCGCTTTAATTCGTCCTAATTACTTGCCTAATCAATTTCTACCTCGGTGGAAAAGTTTTTTTTATCCTTCCTCCGTGAGAAAATCCGACTGTGCACAGCTCGCGGAGTCCTCGGATTACCCCAGGAGCCGACAAACGGAGCGGGCAAAGCTGAGAAAGTTATATATGCGGCTCAAAAGCTCGGAATCTCTCCTGGGACCTTTCCTAAAGAGCTTTGCCCCTTTTAGGGAGTCCACCGTTACTCCGTTTCTCTCGGAACTCATCTGAGAGTTCTCGGGTTCACGGATAAACAGAGGAAAATTGAATTTTCCGTCGTCGAGAGGAGCCGAGAGGAAAGCAATTTAGTAATGGACTGAATTGTGCGGGGTTCATCAAGCCGAGGTGAAACTGCAGTTTCATTTGTAACCGCAACCCCGCTAACATACCTCGGCCAAGGTTAAGGATACCTTACGCCATTCAAGTCCACTCATTCGAAGTCGTGTATATATATAATATATAAATTTATATATTATGTGCTAGGCTCCCAGTGGAAGCAACAAACAATAATAAAAGTTCGATTTCTGTTTTTCTTCGAAACTACCGCATAACGGCATCATTTTCCACAAACCATTAACGGTACGTTTGAGGACTGACTTAACTAACCCAAAACAAAGATTTCCATTATAAATTTTCTTTGCTGTTTATGCGTAGGTATATATTATGTCCTAAGCTCTCAAAAATGTGGCTAGAGTAATTACGAGCGTTTTTTGACTTCTGCAGAGGTTTGGGGCCTCTTTTGTATATATTAATTTAAAGTACATTGTTAGAGTGTACGCTCCCAAAGAAAAAAAAAATCAAGGCGGTTAAATTTGTACTTGAGGACTGACTTCCATTTCCATTATAAATTTTCTTTGCTGTTTATGCGTAGGTATATATTATGTCCTAAGCTCTCAGTGTGGCTAGAGTAATTACGAGCCTTGACTGAGGTTTGGGGCCTCTTTTGTACATTTATTACCATTGTTATTTATTATTTTAAATATCTAATGCACCGACAATAAATCAACTTCTCTTACAATACCTTCCAAATTTCTAGGTTGTTATAAAATAATTGAAGATCAAAAACGCTGCAAATTCTTTCACTGGGGTTTGTTATTCAATTGGCTTGCATTCATGATTTGAATTTCTACTAAGGTTTGGAGTGTGCGTGTTTCACAGGTGATAGAGCGATTATTGAATTCAGGAGATATGCATAGAGCACTTAAATCGGTTCCCAACCAAAACACCTATTTGGATTGATCAGTTGATCATATTTGTGTGCCTCCTGAAATTCAATAATCGCTCTGTCACCTGTGAAACACGCACACTCCAAAGCTCAGTAGAAATTCAAATCATGAATCATTGAATAATAAACCCAGTGAAAGAATTTGCAGCGTTTTTTATTGCTGATTTGGATTCTACACCCTTTGAAACGTAAACCATGAAATTTTCAGGGGGTTAGAATTTTGTTTTTCAAGATTACAATCGTTTATTATTGAATAATAAACCGAATGTAAATTGCAATCAAGTTGGAAATATGGGCTGCCGCCAGCGACGCGGCCAAATACAAATATAATCGCTTGATGTCGATTGATCAAGATGCCGAAATCAATGGAACATCGGATTGATGTTAAATTTTTGGGGCAAACCCCAACAATAAACCACACGTGTTTGAACCACAGCAAAAATGAACAGCTGTTTTTCACGGACTAAATTCGTGGCAGGTCCCTTCAACAACTCGGGGGTAGCGGCGAACTTCGGGCCGGCACAATGGCACCCTCCACTTCACTCGCACTTTCTCTTCTGACCCGAGAGGTGTTGGGAATTCTCTAAATTCTGAGAGCCTGTAGGCGAAACAACTTAGTGTTTTTGACGTGAAATCGATGAAGTGACCCACCAATATTTTCTGGGAACGAAATCCCTTTAATTTTTGTATTGGCTGATAAATGAAATAACAATTAAAATCAATTAACTAGACTTTGGAAGTAATTCCTTCTCCGAAAAAATATTGTTTTCATTTTAATTTAATGATTATTCTCCAGTACTTTATGTCCCCTCCCAATAAATTTAGTTATTTCGAATTTCTTACGTAACAAAGATTATTGATGAAATCATTTGTAAAATTTTACGACAGTTGTGAACTTGGGCAAAGTTAAATGGAAGTTACAAAGTGAATGACACGAATGTTTTCTTGAGATTGTCCTGAAAAAGCTCTTTAATTATAAAACGCGGAACTAATTAATGATAAAACACAGCTACTCTATTGGTGGGTTCATCGAGAATTAATAATCGATAATATTTCTTTTTCAGGTCGAGCACGCCTCAAATATTCACATCGCAATTTTCCGCACGTAATCCCGTTTCACAGAGGCGCGAATTGCGATGCAAGAACGGCAGGACTATCAAAATCTCACCTTTCCAACGGTATAATCAATTTCGATCGTATTATGCTAACAGAGGAGAAAATTGGTTTTGTATGCAGGCGAACGTGGTATTTCTAGAAAAATTTGTAAATCTAATGAAAAAAAGGCTGCAAATTCTTTCACTGGGGTTTATTATTCAATTGGCTTGCGTTCATGATTTGAATTTATACTAACCTTTGGAGTGTGCATGTTCCACAGGTGATAGAGCGATTATTGAATTTCAGGATGTATGCATGGAGCACGTAAATCTGTTCCCAACCAAAATACCTATTTGGATTGATCAGTTGATCATATTTGTGTGCCTCCTGAAATTCAATAATCGCTCTATCGACCTGTGAAACACGCACACTCCAAAGCTTAGTATAAATTGGAATCATGAACGCAGGCCAATTGAATAATAAACCCCAGTGAAAGAATTTGCAGCGTTTTTTATGTTTATCAGAATGCTTCAACCCGTGTATCGGCTACAAAGCCTTTTAGGAGTTCACTCTAGTATCCATTACTACATCACTACGTCACTAGGTTAATGGTATCAACACAAAAACAATAATAAACCAAAATAACGCGAATGTTGGCACCATAAATCAGGCCATAGATCGGGAATGGTTTGACCTGCGGACCTGGGGAGGGGCTCATTCGATTCCTCGTGGAGTGTTCTTCAATAAGAGCACAAATTTAGGCCGCCTTGACTTTTTTTGAGGTTTTTAGGGATTTTACAAAACTTTGACAACCCTTAAAGGGCACTTTAAATTGAGTGAGAGAGCTGGCTCAAGAATTGGGGCGTTTTCGAACCAACATGGATTTTTCCTGAAAATTTCAGATCTTTTGCTCCAGCCGTTTGGGAGAAATCGTGCGTACGACGTACGGCGGACGGACGGAACATTTTTTATTGCAGATTCGGATTCTACACCCTTTGAAACGTAAACCATGAAATTTTCAGGGGGGTTAGAATTTTTTTTTCAAGAGCGATTACAATGGTTTATTATTGAATAATAAACCAAAATGAATGAACTAGAATTACTTCAACTTCCTAATCACAAGTTCGCGAAAATCGTGGTTGTTTCACTATTTTTATTGTACCGACCCTGTACATGAAGGATTGAAATTATCAGACGCTTGTTAGGAAATTGAACAGAGCTAAAATAGTATCTAATTGATTTTGTGAAAAATCTCTCGAAAGGATTTCGAATGAAGCTATTCCGGTATAAACACTTCGATAACAGTGATCAAATATGGCGGACTCTTGGTGGATTCCATTATTTTGATTGTCTGTGATGTAACGGGTAACCCACCCGTAGCTTCTAATAGTACTCGTTCTTTCTCAAATTAGCTCAAATTTCAACAGCGTAGGTTAATTAAGTCACAAATTACCTGCAAAGGCCTGATTGGTTCCGAACGACAAATTTTAATTTTTTTTTTTCTTCTTCATTATACTATTCTCGGAACGTAATCCAACCAATTCACAATGAGGGATTTTCTTTGTATGATAAAACTAAGGTAGTAATACGCAAGCTCATCAACGTTTTGTGACTTTTTCCACCGGTTTTTATAACCTGTGAAATAATATTGATCTGGCAAACTCGAAAGTGCCGTGTTCAGCAAGGAACTATAAAGTACAATTTGCATTGCAAATGCGATGGCCCCGTCGGGTTAATAAGAACTCCCATCTTCAAGATGTTCTGAATATAACTCGAGAATCTCAATATTCGGCTTTACCGCTGTCGATGAGCGTTTATGAACGCTGTTACTTTTTCGAGATGAAATCATCATAGCACGCTTAGGGGTTGGGCGCGTTCATAAATTTATTTATCCGAGGTATTCTGGTATTCTTCAGGCAAGGTAAAGACAAACTACATTCCCATCGCACAATCAGATTCATGGGACAGATATGGTTTCTCATAGTTTTAGAGGTGTGGCGTTCCAGATAGAACCGTTCTGTGGAACCTAGTCCGGAGGTCAAACTGTCAAGAACTATTAAGTCGCCTCCACAATATCAGTTCCACCCGGGTCTCCGCTGCCATTCAAATTCGTTGAAATTGAAATCTTGGTAAAGTTGAACTATATCAACTATATCTAAACAATAACTAATTGAAACAAACTTGAGAGATCAAACGGACTGACAGAATAAGCAATAAACATAATTCAATGGAACTACGAATGAAACCGTTAAGAGACTGTAATGGCAAACACGCGCGGATTCAGGGGTGGGGGACAGAGGCACGTGCCCCCCCCCCCCCCCAGGCGGATCAGAAATACACTAGATATAACAGAAATCTTTTAATATGTTTTAGAGATTTTGAAATTTGAATTGATAGTGTTCTCTCAAATACTTAAATAGCTATACTGGTTTTATTTCACAATAACTAAGGATATTTTTAACGTAAAATAAAACGTCTAAAGAGCCGCTTTATGGACGCCAAACTCGTGCCGCCATCCTAGGCCTTTGGTATACCGCGTACGTGTATACATATAAAAATATAGGCCTAAAACGCATCATTCTGCCTTTACTTTTCTTAAAATTTTACCCAGCTTTACTGTGGGATTTTTTCCATACACCCAGAACCCCCGGTAAGTTGCCCCCCCCCCCCCCCCTTGCATAAATCCTGAATCCGCCACTGATGGTATATCATGATAAAGAAAAAACACCAGAGAGGTACTGGAACGGGCTGTTGCATGGAACCTAAACGGAGTGTGTAATTAATGCATTTTGAGGACCAAGGGGACTGAAGCAATTTCACAGCCTCCGTAATTTCACACAGCTCTAATCATAGTGAGTCAGCACGGTCAGCAAACTATCATGATTGCTAAGGTAGTTTACCTACATCGCTTCTAAACTACTGTTACATACGTAATCAATTAATTAGTAGAATTTAAGGTCTTTACGGTCCTATTGTTTAGACTAAACGTTTCCCAATAAGATATATTGATTCTTATTATTGATTGGTTTGTTTGATGGAGTACTGTTATTTTCAACAGTTATAATCCAACGAGTTCATCAAGGAAACATCAACCCCAATGAACTTGAATCACTTCGCTGACTCCGCAAAACCGAAACATTCCACTGCTCCATATACACAAAAACCATGAATGCTTGTTCATTGATAATATTAGATAATTCCAAAACGGGTATCCGTGATTTTCTAGTTTTGGAAAAACACTGGTTTTATAATCGTCGTCAAAGCTCCCATTAATATCTTTGGTTTACCTCCAAAAACCTGAAATTACGAAACACTATTCACATTGGCGCTTAGTATTTTGCTTTTGGGTCAATAAAGGTAACGAATGCTTTGTTTTCACTTTCGGAAAATGGAAATATTATTTTCTCCACGATTCATCATTCATTTTTCGTTTTAGACCATTCTGAATGACTTTCCTTTCGTGTCTGTATGACGGTTGTGTGTCAACAGACCTTAACAACGTACCTAATTTCTGGGTTCCATTTGATTTTGATAGCATTTTCTAGGAAATCGCGGGTTGCAGATGGTTCCTACGAGTTTCATAGCACAATACTTAATACTTCATTCTGCTAACATAAAACCTACCGAGCATAATTTTCTCAAGTGCTGGGGGTCCAATTTCGCTTACATGTTTTGGGGTAATCGGGGAAGTGGTCTAATTATCACATTCAAATCCTATACGATAGTGTCTTTTGCTGCGCATGCGCAAACGTGAAATTGTTGAACGAGCCCGATTTCCACACTTTTCCCCCGGGTTTTGATGTTTTTGGGGAATGTACGGGTTAGAATGTGGATGATTCCCTATGAGTTTTATACTTCACAAATCATTATATAACCCTCATCTCGGCTCAAGTTTGTAGTGGGAGTTACGGAAATCCGGTTTACTCGTCTCATATTTCCTGTAGCATTAGCGTAACAAACCTGCAATACATGTAGACTCACCTTTTGAAGGCGTTGGTCTTTACGGGAAAGTGTTCGACGGCATCTCTTTCCCGTGATTCGTTGTAACATGCTTTTATTCCACATCTTTTGTGATTATTTAAAACATTCAATAGTACCTATACCAGGAAGCTACGTGCTTACAACTCATACGTTCTCTCTTCCTTGTTCTCTCATCTAATTTCATTTTATATTTCTCTTCATACCGTCAAAGTGCCCACGAATAATAATGGGAAGGTAGGAACAAGAATAAGGGGGGGGGGGGCAACATCGATATTAATACCACGACCCACGGTAGTATCGACAACATGCCAAGATAAACGGCGTTGTATAGGCAAAACCTGCACGACCGATAGGTCATGATGGTGGGGTAGCCCTTGTGCGCCGTTGAGGTTTTGGAAAATCGTTCTATTCGAGGAGCAACTGCAACGCCCAGCGATTTTGTTCCATATTTTAGGCAGTTCGTAACACTTTGATTATATAAAATTTATATATATAATATAATCTATTAAAATGGAATTATAGGAAAAGGATAATAATGAAACTGGGAAATGAACGCGCTCATTCGTCTGCAGTGATATCTACTTGTTCTATTCAGCAAAATGTAACATTCAAATCAATCTGCCAACCAGGTTGTAATTCACGCTGTAGAAGACCTTTGCAGAATTCTCAAACAGAAGACCAAACTCGGAAAATAAAATAGAGCAGTATTTGGTATAGCTACGCATACTTTTAAATCCTATAGCGAAACGAAAAAAATAAACATTGTCTCATTTCTTTTAAACCGGCTATATTTTCTTCAGCGATCTCGCCTCCCATTTTTTACGACCCGTAGCAGTCTAATTCAGTAATCTTTTAATCTATCAAAACAAACTCTAGTTTGCTGAGATGGGCACGTCTGCCGGTGGCCTAATGCAATAAATTACAGCGTTAGCTTACAAATTGTATACCTTATCTTTACGTTTTTTATTATCGCAAGGGTGCACTCTTTGTTTATGTTGGGTCTACATTTATTAGTCATAAAGAACCAGATTTTGTGAGTTGGTTTTGATAAGTGCAGTATGTGATATTACACGGGCATACCGAAAATTGGTGAAACACATCGATGTTGATGTGATCTTTTTCCAACTTCTGAATTGAGAGAAAGCGGATCATTGGGACTGCTCAATAGCTCGCAAAATATTAACTTTTGCGTACCCGCACGCTATCCCAGAGATCTGACGGTAATGAAATCAGTTGAAGATGACGTAGTTATCAGAATCGGAATGAGACAGCTCAGTTTATTGGCTGAAAAATTAATTATTATCGACCCCAAAACGGAACCAATTCTACTCATTTTGAAATGAACATTTTTTTCCCATCTGTTTCCCACAACGAATCATATTAATTGACAAAGATAGCCTTTTATTTTGTATTACTTTCATTAATTTCTCGCTGCCGAGAGTAATGTAAAGACCCTTTGAAAATGTCATCAGAATCTGGACGAAACAGTTCAGTTTAGGGGGTGAAAAATTATTTACTGAAGACGCCAAAATGTAACCAATTTCACTAATTTTAAAATAAACAGTTTTTTTTAATATATCTAGCTTCTTACAAAGAATCATGGTATTGATAAAGACAACCTTCAAAACTTCAAAAATTTGTATTAGTCATTTTGTTAGCCTTAACTAAACTTTGAAGAATATATATAAATTAATATTATTTGTATCACCCCACACCACAGGGTTTTACCTTATAATACTAATATTCTCAAGAATAAGTTACCATTTAACTACTTACATTTTATTTTGGACATTCATCCACGTCATTTTATGATTAGCAGCTCATTGCAGTCAATTAGTCAACAATGTATCCTATTTAAAATAATCAAACCAAAACGAAGGTTTTGAATAATAGGTTTTTTTGTGTGTTTGAAGAATAAATAAAGAAGAAACAAACCATTAGTGTCTGCATGGAATTGTTAGTTGTTAATTAAGTTGTGTCTACACTAGTCCTGATCTAGTCAATAAATAATTAGGTAAGAAGGTTATTATACTTGCAATGTGGCTTTATTATTAGAGACAAATTAAATGTACCTGAAAAAAATTAAATTCCTACTTGATAGTGATCACGAAACTCTAGTCAAAAAGTTTTTATTGATTTATTATTATTGTTATTGTTGTTAAAAGGTACAAAGTTTTTATCAAAAGTTGTAATATTAATGGTCATTGTTGATCACTGTTATATATCATGTAGGGCGATGAAAGACTGGATAAATAATAAGGTAATAATTCCAAATAATAATGTAATTTAAAAATGTTATTGTTATTGAATGTATGATGCTAATGGTTTGATTATTTTAAATAGGATACATTGTTGACTAATTGACTGCAATGAGCTGCTAATCATAAAATGACGTGGATGAATGTCCAAAATAAAATGTAAGTAGTTAAATGGTAACTTATTCTTGAGAATATTAGTATTATAAGGTAAAACCCTGTGGTGTGGGGTGATACAAATAATATTAATTTATATGTTGTCCCATAGATCCCCTGAAGATGGAGTGTGTTACCACTCCGAAACGTCGGGAAAATGAGATTCAATAAATGAATAATAACAAATTCCAGCCTTCTTAAAAAAACACCCCGCTTCCTGGTGGATATTCTTCAAAAATTTGATTTTGGTGGGTAATCAATTTTGATTTTGTATAGATCTCTCCATGAGAATCTATTTAAAGCCTAAAACTAAACCAAATTTTAGTACGATTTCAAAGATTGTGGTTTCTCATCCTTCACAAGAGTGAATGTCGTCCCCTCAAATAATAAGACGTTGTGCGATAATTCGCACTATTTTTTATTCTGAGTTCTTGTATTAATTACATAAAAAACTAAATTTGTAAAGCCAAGGTTAGATAAACTAATCTGTGTTTGGCATTTCATTTTTATGAAGTCAAGAGAAATTACTGGTGACACGCAAAGGAGCTACGGAGGTGTTAGAGCAGTGTTCGCAAAATGCGAAATATTAAATATTCGCGAGAATATGTTGAATTATGAGAGCACAGTAAATAAATTGCTTCGGGGAAGTATTAGCAATGACATCCTAGATCCGTTCCGTCCGCTCTGAGCGACGCGACAACTTACGAGATTGCTTCCAAGGAAGAATGAGTGTAATCTTCATATAGCTCGAGGCGAAAAAAGCGGAGCGAAAAGCGTGGCGTCTATTTCACGGTTCAAGAGTGTCAGCTTGACGCTGCTCCGTCACCCCAAGGGAAAACTAGAAGCCACCACGTAACATTTTCCTCCTGAGAAGTGGTACACGATTTATTTCGATATTTTCATTAGAATGAACCTCGCAGGATCATTGGAATTCTTGTTATGTGACGCCAACTGCAAATATTCAATTCCTCGCGAAGTGGCAATTTCTTGTAATATCAACCTGAAGATATTTTTGAACGAATCAAACCCTTTGTCGGTTCGTTTACTGTTGGAATATCTATCGGATTTACGAGCCATCCTCGATTTGGACTCGGACGGTTACCGTTTAAATATGAATATTAAGGTGCGTTTACACTTCGCGAAATTTCCTAGCGAGGGATTCTCGCGAAACAAGTTTCGCGGCGTGTAGACGCTTCTAGAACCCGAATCACGCCTTTAGGCCAGTCATTTAAAACATCAAACATTGCAAAAAGTACTGTAAACTTCCTTTTTGAATATGTTATATGGGAGTTACAGCCGAAAAACCACGAAATTTTCGCACTGTTTTCAGTTTTTCGCAAAAAAGTCACCAAAGGAGCCTTTTGATGAGAAAAGACTCTTATCCTTTGTTAAACTAGATGAAATTTGCTACAATTTGAGACGTAATTGGACTCTGTAGCTCCATTAGTTCCAGAGATACAGCTCTGCAAATATTGACAAATTTTTCCAAAAAGTGAAAATTTTAACTTTTGGTCCATTTTTGACCGATATATTGGTGTAAATAGTCATTCTACAGTAAACTTGTGAGGAATGAAGTTGTAGGACATTCAATTACCTTCATTTTAAGACCATCGGGGGACCTGTATCTATCATAGATTTTTTTTAACTTACAGAAAACCAAAATAAGTAGAAACGCGGTTCAAGGAAAAGTTGAATAAATGTTGAATTATTTGTGTAAAGCTATGTAACTAGGTAGGGACTGAAAAATTTTGCATACATTAAACATATTTAACTTAACATTTAAATTGACAGTAGGTCATAAAATGAAATAAATTATAAATATATAAGACAAAAAGTGGTTCATATGAGTAGGTATGTACAAGTTATAATGCGTGAAAACATTAACACTCACACTAAAAAGTATTCAAGAATTTCGGTTTTTCATATTCTGGGGATCTTTGGGGGGGGGGGGGGGCTTCAGAGGACAGCTCACTTCCGCAATTAGGAGGGGGGGAGATGTCTGGGAGGTCTTCAGGGGTTAGAAATTCCTCATCCACGTCCTCCTCATCTAGCTCCTCGATGGAAGGAGTGTTTGTGCAGTCTCTGCCTTCACAATGCTTGCATAGAGCGGAGCACTTGAGGCCTGCCTTCCTGCATGAATAGGAACCGAAGCAACCCTTCCTGTACTTGCAGGATAAGCTTTTGAGGAGGAGCGGAGGAGCTGCAGCCTGCATCATGGGGATGGGAAGATGACCCTGATCTGAGGCTGCCCATCCCCACTCTTTAGGACTTTTTTTACTCCCACCCACTTCTGTACCTAGTTATCACTTGATACGGAAGGAATGAGACTTGGTAGCTTCTTTGTTGGGTGGGAGTCGAGCCAGGTTTATTTTAGTGTTAGCAGAGGCCTTGATGAAATTGGTGTAGCGGAGGGAATGCAGGGGCTGCCGGCCATCTACTCCGTAGAGAGCAGTCATGAGTGACTCCCCTGCACTCTCAACCTGATCATGGCTTGCATCTGGCTTCCCATCCACATGATGACTTTTTTGCGAAAAACTGAAAACAGTGCGAAAATTTCGTGGTTTTTCGGCTGTAACTCCCGTCGCTCCCGGTTTTCAGGCCTGCAAATCTAGATTCGTACTATCTGGGTGAACCCTAACAACATATTCAAAAAGGAAGTTTACAGTACTTTTTGCAATGTTTGGCAAAAAATTGTCTAATATGACTGGACTACTTGGCGAGGATCCATTGAGAGACGCAGGAGCGAGCGGTCAGCCCGTTGGTCTCTGGCGCGCAACAAAGGAGTTTCGGCCTTGTTGTTTCTCGAAGTGTAGACGTGTATATTTGTTTGTGCGAGGCAAGTGTATTGTCTTTATTCGATTATAATTTTGTAATCAGTGTGATGACAATTCTTTCCCTCACAGTGATCGCTTCTCTCATGTGCGTGTCTACCCGTTCAATTTTGGGTCCAATAACTAACCTTAGATGATCGAAGTCAGTCGATTTCATTCGAAATTCAGTATTATGTCTTCAATCATCTCCATCTGCATGTCCTTTATTAATCCATTGTCATATTGCAACAGTCTGCGAAAGATTTCTCTGACCCACCAACGACGTCGGCGTTGTTGCTGACGTCCTTTCCTCTTTTTGACAATATGAGCTGCGACGATGAAAGCCAAAGCACTGGCTGCACGGGGAGGAAGAGAAACTATAGAAACACTCGCCATGGCCGCCTCGCGAGAACTGACGGCTCACCTCTGCCTTCGTGCCTCGCGCGTCTGTTTCACGGTTTGTTTCGTTGTGTAGTCTCGGCGAGGGCTTCACCCATCACTCTCGCGAGGAAATTTCGCGAAGTGTAAACGCACATTTATACATCAATCATTGGTGGCAAATAATCGATACCTCGTGTTCGAGATGGATATGGACAGTTCTTCCTTTCCGTTCCTCGAAAATGATCCGAATAAGTGTAAATTTTAAGGTTTTTAGTTTCAACTGCATTCTCTGGGGGTGGCAGGCTTAATGCTGAATCCCAAAATGTGGTGTGAAGTTGAGAAAAGCAAATCACATACATCATCTCAAATTAGTAAAAACAACTCTATAAGAGAGTTCAAATAAGATAGTTCAAATGGACTAGTCGAGAGAGCTATACGGACGTTTAAATTCAGACACGAAAAGTCAGGAGACCAATTTTATGATCCAGATCACCGTCTTCAGGCAATGATTTTCGTGGGAAAGCGTCGAGTTGTATGAATGTGGATACTGGAGTGATAGCTTGTAAATACTTGTAGTGTAGTTAGAAGCCGATACACGGGTTGAAGCATTCTGATAATATATAGGTAAATATTATTCAACATTATTACTGGGGTTTATTATTCATTACTATTACTGGGGTAAATAAGTATTCTTTCACTGGGGTTTATTATTCAATTGGCTTGCGTTCATGATTTGAATCTTACTAAGCTTCGGAGTGTGCGTGTTTTACAGGTGATAGAGCGATTATTGAATTTCAGGAGATATTGCATAGACGACGTAAATCGGTTCTCATCCAAAACACCTATTTGGATTGATCAGTTGATGATATTTGTGTGCCCCTCTACATCTGTCTACCTTTGGCTACATCGTTTAAATTTGGATTTGGGGAAGTTTTAACGCAATACGAGTGCCAAAGGACTTGATAAATTATAGATGTTTTTATTGTGGGGGGGGGGGGGGTATTGAGGTTCAATAAAAAAACGCTGCAAATTCTTTCACTGGGGTTTATTATTCAATCGGCTTGCGTTCATGATTTGAATTTCTACTAAGCTTTGGAGTCTGCGTGTTTCACAGGATAGGGCGATTATTGAATTTCAGGAGGCACACAAATATGATCAACTGATCAATCCAAATAGGTATTTTGGTCGAGAACAGATTCACGTGCTCCATGTATATCTCCTGAAATTCAATAATCGCCTTATCCTGTGAAATGGCCCGATTTATGGTGCCAAGATTTGCGTTTTTTGGTTTATTATTGTTTGTTTGTAACCTAGTGATGCCTACTTGTAGTTTATAGCCGATACACGGGTTGAAGCATTCTGATATTCATGAAACGCTGATAATATATAGGTAAATATTATTCAATATTATTACTGGGGTAAATAAGTATTCTTTCACTGGGGTTTATTATTCAATTGGCTTGCGTTCATGATTTGAATTTCTACTAAGCTTTGGAGTGTGCATGTTTTACAGGTGATAGAGTGATTATTGAATTTCAGGAGATTTGCATAGACCACGTAAATAGGTTCTCAACCAAAACACCTATTTGGATTGATCAGTTGATGATATTTGTGTGCCTCCTCTACATCTGTCTACCTTTGGCTACATCGTTTAAATTTGGATTTGGGGACGTTTTAACGCAATACGAGTGCTAAAGGACTTGATAAATTATAGATGTTTTTATTGTGGGGGGGGGGGGGGGGTATTGAGGTTCAATAAAAACGCTGCAAATTCTTTCACTGGGGTTTATTATTCAATTGGCTTGCGTTCATGATTTGAATTTCTACTATTTTACACTCTTGCGATACGGCCACACACTTGTTTGATAAGGTGTTCCTGAAACGATTGATATGAAATTTAGACTTGTTTTCCTCAGAACAACGAGAACATTTTGAATCTCACAAAAAATTACATTTTTCAACAAAAACAACTAAAACGTCTTGCGTTAAGAGCGGGAGATTGGAAGGGGCGATTGGAAGGGAACGGGAGATTGGAAGGGGCGATTGACTGCTGTTAATGAGGGATAGTAGGTACTGATGGGGGGGATGGGGTTTTCGTCCCTGTGGTCAGGGGTCGCCCTATATGGGCAATGGTACAGGTACAGGGCCGCTGGGCCCCTGAGAGAAAACTCTCCCACAGCGCGGCGCGACTGTGTATGTACCTACATGAAGAAGTCACCAGCCGCAGACGCGTCAGGGTCATATGTGAAAAACGAACGCGAGCGAGCGGGCCACCAACGCGATCTGTTCTATGAGCGATCAAACTATGCTGTTCTATAGAACACATAGAGTAGGTTTGAGTACATTCCATAGATGGAATTGTCATACGTGAAAGCGCGGCATCGCGCTAGTTACGTTTGTCGCGGCAAACCCTCGTGCCGCGTGGTGTGACTTTCGAATCTCTTTTTGTAACGACTTCCTATCCTTAACCTATATTTATGTTCCCGTTCAGCTTTCGTTCCAAGTTGGGGAACCGAATGGACGTAATTCGATTAATTGAATGGTTATTGGGGTTATTTCAAAAGTTCTCGATATTTTGATGTTTTAAATATTTTAGTTCCCTAATTTCCCCTTGAGGGTTGATCAAGATTGAAGCCATTAAGGCCCTATCTACCTACCTACTACTACCTAAGGCCCATCTGTAACGGTGTACGGAGGACTGGCGTTTTTTATTAATTTATTTTGTCGAATTCTCTATTGGTTTATTATTCAATAACAAACCATTGTAATCGCTCTTGAAAAAAAAAAAAAAAAAAAAAACAAAACACGAGACGCTGCAAATTCTTTCACTGGGGTTTATTATTCAAATGGCTTGCGTTCGTGATTTGAATTTCTTCTAAGCTTTGGAGTGTGCGTGTTTCACAGGTGATAGAGCGATTATTGAATTTAAGGAGATATGCATAGAGCACGTATATCTCGTGGGGTTCCGAGTAAAAGTGACCAAGTAACATTTGCAAAATTTTACAGGGGAGCGATCTGAAGTTTCACCTATTTTCTTCTTACGAACACTGGTTGTGTGATGTCTCATCCGACTATGTTTCGATTTTTCTTTATCCTGTAGGTAGTTAGCTACTAATCCCGCCTATGATATCGTGCTTCAAAATTCACTTCAGATTAAATAAGAGCTGTTTTCCGGAAAACTCTATTTGATCATTTTTACCTGCCTGGAGTTTCAAGCTTTACTCATTTGGTCAATTCAATTCTTCGAAAATCCGTCGCATAGTTACATGAAATTGAGGGATTGAATAGTTTTTTTCGTTAATTTATCGTGTTGCCAAGCATCTAATAACAATGATATACCTATTTCTGTTAGAAAAGGTTATCCATTACCTATCACTGTAATTGGTCATTTTCACCTGCCCACTATGCAATCTTACAAATCTTACACAGTAAAAGTGATCAAATGGAAATTGATAACATTTACATGCACCAGCGAGAGTACATTTATAATCCATCTCGTGTTTTGTGGTTGAGTTCAAATGCCATTTGGTCACATAAAACTCTTTGGGTCAGGCAGGTAAAATTTATTTTCAAGTATTTCTTGCACATCAGTTTGAAGATAACGTTCTTAGCAACAACACACAGTAGACAACGTTCCTTAGTACCGGAATGACAAAAAAAGCTCATTTTGAAAAAAATGTTACTTGGTCACTTTTACCCGGAACCCGACGATCTGTTCTCAACCGAAATACCTATTTGGATTGATCAGTTGATCATATTTGTATGCCTCCTGAAATTCAATAATCGCTCTATCACTTGTGAAACACGCACACTCCAAAGCTTAGTAGAAATTCAAATCATGAACGCAAGCCAATTGAATAATAAACCCCAGTGAAAGAATTTGCAGCGTTTTTTTTTTTCATCATCATTTCGACTGAACTTAAGGAACAGGGGCTATTTATCTACCTTCTAAACTCTAGTCGAATCAGAATTATTACCTTTTTTCATTCTGATCAATTTTCAAATATTCACCTGTGTTACCAAAACTACATTAATTTGTCTATATGTAGTTCATCTATTTAATGTTCATAGTCAAACCAAACCAATTTAGTCACTGATTACCATAATTAAGCACATGTCCTTTACATATTCACAGTTCACTCAATGTATAGTTTCTAACTAAGCATTTTAGGTATAGCTAGTGAATCTTCACTCTCATTATCACACATCACCAAGTGTAAGGTAACCTACTAGGGGTGTGTCGATACCGGTCTTCGGTTGTTCCCGGTCAGGTATCGGTACTCAACGTTTCATATATTCATATTCGGTCCGCGTCTGTCACTGTTCCATTTTAACGATACCGGTCCGTTACCGGTCCATCTCGGCCTCTGCGCTTCTGTTCCCTTGTCAACACCGATCTGAACCCGAGACCGTTGGAAAGAGCGTTAAATTTCCTATCCGTTTAATATTTTTTAAATCTGATAAAAAAATAAGCCAAAGTCTTTTATATCAACATTTTTCAGGCTAATTTATCGCCTGTAAAAAATTGGAATATTGGTGTGCACTTAACGGAAAAACTAAAAACCTCAGCTTTCCAATGGTATCATCCTCATACATTTGAATAAACCTCGTAAAATGACGTTTTGATGCGAAAAAAGAAGGATTTTTCGTTAAAAAACGCAATTTTTCAGATTGACTTTTATCACGATTGTACTTATCCTATTAATAAATTTTTTTAAATCCATTAAATACATTTAATCGGATACGCGGAAGCAGTGGAAACGCGTGAATTCTCATCTAAATATGGAAACCAACAGCGAAACTTGAATTACTGTTCCACAATGTTCTGCACGTCTACGAAAGTCAAAAGATCCCCTACCTACGTTTTGTGATATGAAATGAAAAAAAATAAAAAACCGTTTTGAAAGAAATATTAGTCCGTACATCAATGTTTGTGAAAAATTGCGATTTTTAACGAAAAATCCTTCTTTTTCGCATCAAAACGTCATTTTAACAGTAATGAGAAAAATGATGAAAAGCTGACAATTTGTTTCCGTTAATGCATTATTCCAATTTGACAGGCGATAAATTAGCCTTTCGGATCAAAACTTTGACTTTGGCTTATTTTTTTATATCTATATTTAGATACGTGAAAAGTCGATAACACGAATCTTATCTTATAACTCGATAAGATCGTGATAAATCAAGAGGTGTAAAGGTCCACCTGAAAGGTAACACCCTGTATAATGGCACTTTCAAATAAAAGTACATGCCGTTAAATAAAATACCTCTAAAGTTAGCAACAAATTTGACTAAAATCAATTCGTACGTAGGTAACTGACGGATTCAGAAAAATGCATTAAATTTCCCGTTGCATACAAATATGGAGTGAATAAACAGTTTTATAAAAATTCGTAGAACACAATGCCATGTGTGCAGGTACTTCGCGCCGCAATGGCATCGTGTACTTTTGTCTCGGGAACGTTGTACTTCGCAGTTCCTCCTTATCGGTCCAGCTGTACCGGTAACGCGGCGTACAGTCACCGGTTCCGTTACCGGTACAGTGCGAGATTACGTTCCCCGTTCCCGGTCCACCTGTACTGACACATCCCTATAACCTACCTCGTAGCTCTATCAACCAGTAGTTGACGGGGTTGGAGCTGTAACTAATAGAGAGATTAGAGAGTTATAGCAGCTCTTACTCAATATAAGGTAACGGCACCGGTAGTGGCCACTGCTCCAGTAGTGGCCATTTTAAAGTTTATATTTGAGAAAATAAGGATTCCCATCTCCTAGTGGCTTCAAACTTGCAGGAGGTACAGCTCATGTCATCTTGTAGTCAGAGGTTGAACTAGAGTGTAGAGCATCATTGGAAATTGTGGTAAACTTCTCAATATGACCGTCCCTAGTTTCCTCGTTTGTTGGGCTGTATCCTAGAGCTTCTACTGGATAGAATCAATTTTGTTCATCTGGTATTGAATTTAATGATATTAAACACGTAAGGAGGGCAAAATGTCAAGTGGCCACTACTGAGACATGCACGTGGCCACTACTGGAAATTTCGTAATTTGATGTGGCCACTACTAGATCAAAATAAAGGTGTGAGAAAAAATTAATGAAAAATAGAAAAAATTGTTCTTTTGATAGTTTTAGGCAATGGATATGTTAGGGAAGAGTCGGGTTATATTCTAAATGAGTCCTGAAGAAAGTCAGTACTACTGTTGGCCCACAATTGTCAAAACTAAAGAAAAAAATTCTTAACTGTGGCCACTACCGGTACCGTTACCTTAGCATGCTCTTACTCAATTTACAAAACAACAGTCTAGAATGCGAGGTAAATATTGATTTTGGCGAGAAAAAAAAAGTGTTCATCATCCAAGACTGAAAAAGACGCTTCCGGGACCTATAAATAGACTCTGGAGCAAAATGATGTACACCGAGCCTTCCGGAGGAAATGTAATCTGTTTTCCCGTATAGAGCCCACGTCTCCGAGGGATGTTGACTTCCCAATCGAGCCGAACACCTGAACAAACTCCACTACTGATATTCACTGGTAAACAGCACTGTCTCAATATGTCCTTAGCCTTCGAGAGTTTATTGACGGTGTATGTCAGTTGATTGAACTTTTCTCTATTACAATGTTCACTTAAAGTGTGTGCAGAAACGAGCCAAGTGTTGGTTTTTCCTCCTCTGCCCCGGACGTGGAAGACTTGATGTCAATTATATTCACCACTTCACCATGATTGAGGCAGTTTCTGTTTTTTAGTATTTGGGTTTATTATTATTATAAAAGTAGTCGTTAAACCGCAAGACTCCTTCCGAGTAGCCCTTGAGCAGCTTAATTTTCTTCAAAAATCCACTAAAAAAACCTCTGCCAAGTGGGTGTGGCACATAGCTTCCTCGTATCCATAACATGACTGTATAGATCATTGAAAATTATTATTGACTAAAGAACTTCGTTCAATTAGGCGAAGTAAATGTTGAATTAGGGTAAATTTATTGTTATGCAGGAGCATAACTTGAAAAATAAAGATAGGCATGTTCAACTATTGAACAAACTATAAAATATACCTAATAAGTCCAAACAATCCCTGAAAATTTCATCGAAATCGGTCAAGAACTCCCGGTGTTATGCTTGTGGCAAGGATTTCACGTTTGCGCATGCGCAGAGACTACTATTGATCCGGCGGTCATGAAACTTATAGGGAACCATCTACACATCAAACCAAACAATCCCTGAAAATTTCATCGAAATTGGTCAAGAACTCCCGGAGTTATGCGCGTAACAAGGATTTCACGTTTGCGCATGCGCAGAGGCTACTATTGATCCGGGGGTCATGAAACCTATAGGGGACCATCTACACCCCAACCCGCACAATCCCTGAAAATTTCATCAAAATCGGACAATAACTTCGTGTAGTTTTGCCCGTAACAAGGATTTGCTGACAGACAGACAGACACACAGACAGACACGGAACCAAAATTGTTCAGAAAGGTCTAAAACGCAAAATGCGAGTGGAATTTTTGATTTTGGAGACAAAAAAATTTTCACATTCCGAAAGTGAAAACAATGCTTCCGCTACTTTAGTAGACTCGGAAGCAATATGTGTACAAAAATTAAAGCCAAATTCGCTTTTATCACGTCATTTTGCTCATTAAATTAATATATAATCTTTAGTTTTTAATAACTATTTTGATAAATAATTACTCGAGTTCGGCGCTTGAAAGATAACAAATTTAACGCTCTATCTAACGGTATCCTCAACTTTTACTTTACATAATACTGTGTGTATGTTACAGCCGTTTTGCTGAACAAGGTCGGAAACGCGTAAAACATCTTAGAAGTAAAATAACTCAAAAACTAAGCGAGATAAAAAAAATTGCGTAGAGGCACTTTTTGTTAGAAATTGGTTGTAGAATATGTGGGTGAAGTACTACGCACCTAATTTGATTCACCATATAGATCCTAGTGGTCTCATTGACCAAGAGTTCCTCTGATCCCTTTTCCGAAACACACACTGCCAATTTTAACACAGGTTTTTATAATTGTTTAATAATAGCTATTATCCGTAACATTGTGAGGATTGTAGGGTCACTGTTGTGTTCAAAAACTGCGATCATTTGCTGCGGGTGAATTTCCATCTATCCGGATCACCCTAGTCGATTTTTTGTCCAGAATTACAAAAAATTACATCCCTGTATCAGTAAAAACCCCGAAAAATTGATCGTTTTTGGCACCTTCTTGACCATTTTGGTTTATTATTCAATAATAAACCATTGTAATCGCTCTGAAAAAAACTAGAACCCCCCTGAACATTTCATGAAAGAACGGATGTTTAAAAGGGTGTAGATTTAATATGCAATAAAAATTTTCCGTCCATCCGCCGTACACCGTACGCACGATATCTCCGAAACGGCTGGAGCAAAAAATCTGAAATTTTCAGGAAAAATCCATCTTGGTCCGACGACACCCCAATTCTTGAGCCAGCTCCCTCACTTAATTTAAAGTGCCCTTTAAGGGCTGTAAAAGTTTTGTAAAATCCCTGAAAACCTCAAAACTTGTCGAATCGGCCTAAATATTTTCCTATTTGAAGAACATACCATTAGGAATCGAATGAGCTCTTCCCCACGTCCGTAGGAGAAACAATGTCAAACCATTCCCGATGTATGGCCCGATTTATGGTGCCAACATTTGCGTTTTTTGGTTTATTGTGGCAGTTTGTAGCCTAGTGATATCCGGCCGATAGCGTCGAGTTGTAGTGAATGTGGATACTGGAGTGATAGCCGATTGAATACTTGTAGTGTAGTTTCAGTAGCCGATACACGGGTTGAAGTATTCTGATAATATATAGGTAAATATTAGTCAATATTATTACTGGGGTAAATAAGTATAAGTATTCTTTCACTGCGGTTTATTATTCAATTGGGTTGCGTTCATGATTTGAATCTTACTAAGCTTCGGAGTGTGCGTGTTTTACAGGTGATAGAGCGATTATTGAATTTCAGGAGATATGCATGGACCACGTAAATCGGTTCTCATCCAAAACACCTATTTTGATTGATCAGTTGATGATATTTGTGTGCTCCTTCTACATCTGTCTACATCGTTTAAATTTGGATTTGGGGAAGTTTTAACGCAATACGAGTGCCAAAGGACTTGATAAATTATAGATGTTGTTATTGTGAACATTTAATAATGGGGGGAATTGAGGAAAGAATTCAATAAATCCAAAAACGCTGCAAATTCTTTCACTGGGGTTTATTATTCAATCGGCTTGCGTTCAATTTGAATTTCTACTAAGAGAGTTTCACAGGATAGGGTGATTATTGAATTTCAGGGGCACACAAATATGATCAACTGATCAATCCAAATAGGTATTTTGGTCGAGAACAGATTCACGTGCTCCATGTATATCTCCTGAAATTCAATAATCGCCCTATCCTGTGAAACACGCACACTCGAAAGCTTAGTAGAAATTCAAATCATGAACGCAAGCCGATTGAACAATAAACCCCAGTGAAAGTTGATGCATTTTTTAGATCACAGTGCCCATGATTGTAAGGCAATAGATCTGGGTGAATGTTAGGATCAACCAGACTCCAAGTGAACTCCATCCAAGAAAGAACGGATGTTTTACCTCAATATTGCGGCCGTTTATGGCGTACGGCGAATGGGCATTTCAGATTTTGAATCTAAGCACATCGAAACGTTAAGTGACCAAATTTGATGGGTAATGATAATTGTTTGCTATAAGATTAAAAAAGCATGGCTTAATGTAAAATAAACAATGCCAATAAAAAAAATTATCCAAAAAATAAAAAAAAAAAAACTTGTTTACTATAGGATTGAACAGGATTTGATTTACTTTACCTATTCCTAATTAGTGAAAGTTGAAAATAACATTATCCAATAAAAAATTTGTTAGTTTTATCTAAATTATTTTGATATGATACATTGATTATAGTTTTTACAAAGAAAGCATGACTTAATGTAAATAAACAATGCCAAAATAAAAATAAATAAAAATAAAATAATAAATTGTTTACTATAGGATTGAGAAGGCTTATTATTGAAAATAACAATCCAAAAATGCTCGAAAACAGTTGTAGAATGTTTAGTTTGGATGTCAGGATGCTTGCAGTGCTCCCATCTTAAAGACCAACAATCCTTTAAATGAGTCAATCCAAGAGAAGTAAGCTATAGATCAGAAGTAACCAATAGACCAGAACCTTTGATTGGAATAAGTGTTTGAATAGCATTGTTTGTCTTTGACGGAATGTTGAAACGTGCGTGTTTTCAAGTAGTTGAATAGGGTAGTTGAACCAGAAAATGAGATGGATAGCTATGTAATTACTTATTGCAATGCTATCGTATTTTAACTCTCTTTAGTTCGTCACTGTATTGATTTTAGAGGTGATCGTGTTGGTAAGACCTGGATCACTCCAGTTCAGGAGAAGGTCGCTCTGTGATTCGGAGTAGGCAATGCGACGTCCGATTATATCGCCGGTGATTCGGACTCTGACGGATCCAACACTTTGACAACCTAAGGGGTCTGAGGAGGCCTTTGTATCGAACGGACGCTGTCAGATTAGATCGGGAGGAGGTTGCCCCCGCCATCCCGACTATTCTCACCCGGCTAACCCTTTACCTGTCACCTTCTTCCGGGACTCTCCTGCTCAACGCCGATTCTAAAATGTTTCGTAGAGAAAACGCTGCAAATACTACACGAAGGCTCATTGTTGAGAGAGAAAAAACATTTATTGGTCATTATATGGGGTGGAATGTTGGAATAGTTGGGGTTGTGAAAAGTATAAATTGATATGCCAAAAACCTCGAATTGGTATGCCGAAAGTTGAAATTGAGTAGCCAAAAGTTTAAATTGAGATGCCAAAAATATTGCCGAAATTTGCAATTTGATAATCATTGTTTCGTTATTTGATAACCCTTTGAAGCGGATCAGCGAACTGCCGGAACTGCACTGCATAGCCATAGATGAAGCATCCTAGATACACTCGGCAATGTATCAGGGATGTCAAGAAAATATCGATATTCTTCCGTCGATATATCGATATTTTTGGGCGATATTTTCTATTCCGATATATCGACATTAAATGCACACTATCGGATCCGATATTTTTCAGCCGTAAATCATCATATCAACCATATCCTACATCTTATTGCTCAAAACTAATTTTATAATTTCCATTGAAGAATAGGGGAATTATATCAGATGAGATAGGCAAATCGTAGGTATAAAAGGTAGGGACATCTTGGAGACTTGGGTTCTAGCCAGTTCGAGGATTATTGGAGAGCACATCAATCAAAGGGTTTTCCTCACCTCTATCCCCAACCAATATTGGTTTGATTGCATTTTTTTCATTTCCCTTCTTACTTCAATTACATTGATTTTACAACCCTACATATGGTAATTTGCTTCCCAGGATCCTGTACATAATAATAATTATTATTATGAATAAAGTTTCATCGAATTTTTGAGTGGCTGAAGTCTTTAACTGTAGTAGAATGAAATTCAATAATTGGATTGAAATTCAATTCAATAATAATGCGAATTACGTATGAGTCCAGTGAAAATTAATGCATAATTATTGTGCATTAATATTCACTGGACTCATACGTAATTCGCATTAGAGTTTGACAAAAAAATTGATGACCGATACATCGATATATGGATACATCTTGGATGTATCGAATTATTAAAACTATACTTTTTAAAAAATATCGATATTCGATATATCGATAGTCTTTACCGATGTTGACATCCCTACAATGTATGTAGAAATCATACTGAAAATTAACAAGATAAACTAGGTACCAGAACTAAACTGAATACCTAGACATAATGCCACCTAGTACACTTGGAAACATACGTAAAAATCAAACTAAAACTTCACAAATATAATCCTGATATTTTGGCGGTCAGCTTCAAATCAAAACATTTCAATACTAATTTTCACGTAAGAAGGGATAAATCAATGAAAATTGATGATAAAAACCTCATTATTACGGTTTTGTATAAGTATTAGAACCATTTTTTATGCTAACACTTTCAACTTTGTCTCTAACAAGCTCCAATTCAAGTTTCAACACAGTAGGCTGATTATTGAAAAAACTTAGCGCAAGGGTCCCTCTGATAGTAAGGCAACCCCCGCACCTCATAATTCTACTCTAGATATCTCGAAAGAGATCTATTTCAAATTTCAACAACTTGGCCCAATTAAGAAAAGAAATTAGCCGCAAGTAAACTCTGATAAGCTGATAAGCTCATAGCTTCGATTCTATGTATAGTAATTGTACTCGTGATGTATAGGAGGAGCTCCATTTCAAATGTCAACTCCTTAGGCCGATTAGAAAGAAAGTAGCCACAAGGAACAGGATCACCTGATAACTGACTAATACAAAGTACTAAAGGCCGATGTGGCCCTTGGCTTCCCCAACACCTCTCCGCCACCGGGTGCGGTCGTCCGCCTGAAACCTCCGCATTCCCACCACTTGGAGTTCCCTCAAGATCTCATCAAGCCACCGATTCCGAGGACGACCTCATCGTCTTCTAGTTTCCATCCGAGCTAGCAGCATCATTTTCGAGCAGGTCCCGCTTGGCACGTGGTCAACATCCGTTGGATGCGCCTTGCTTTAAGCGTTCTCCAACCTTTACCATCTCTGACTCCACCGTAGATTCTTCTTACAACCTTTCTCTCAAATACCCGCAGTCTTCTCTCATCCTCAGCTCTCATGGTCCAAGCCTCACATCCGTAACATACCACAGGCCGCACCAGGGATCTGTAAAGCCTCAGCTTCGTTATTCTGGAGATCCTCAGCTGATTAGTACAGTTGTACACATCGTCATTGAACTCATGATTTCTAGAAGGAGCTCCATTCAAAATGTCAACACCTTAGTCCAATTTGAAAGGGACTGGCCTCTATGGCCCTCAGCTGATAACATCTATACCTCGTATTTTACTATTGATGTCTCAAAGGAGCTCCATTTCAACACCTCAGGCCGATTAGACAGAAATTAGCCGCAAGGTGGCCAAAAGCTGATGAGTATAGTTTTATTCATCGTAATAATTATAGTATGTGACGGTACAAACGAAAAATTTATTTTAAGTGGGGATGAACCCAAAGGAAAATTAAATAAATTGTAACCCTGACTTTAAAGGTAATATGGTAGAGCAAAGAAACGAAATTGATTCTAAAACTATAATGTTTTATTAAGGAAAATAAATAAAATAAAATCGCAACTGCAAAATTCGTATAAATCAACTCAGGGTATTTGTCACAGATATATCCAACGGTAAGGTAAGATTAATATTTCCTATTTCCGACGGCCGTGGAAAAATAACTAAAGAGCTGGTGGTACTTCTCTAGATTTGTACGAATTGAATGTCCAAGGAAGTGAGACGGGAAGGTCCAGGAAGTTGGTTATCACTTTCCCACGGGTAATCGTCGGGCAAACGGGATTATTCGCAGTCTCTGGCTCCGACCTAAAACTGATCAAAAAGAGGGAAGGAACTCCTCATTATCCTGTCGGTTAGTACTACACGAGGTAAGGGCTGAATTAACACATTTCGGTACTACCTACCGGTACGTGAAGTGAAGATTTTCACTGCGAGGACTCTTGGCATTCATACACCTCCAGTTGACTCCAGCAGAATGAAACGGACGAGAAAAAAAACTTCCGAGAAGCGAATCCAGGGTGAAGACTTGAAAATCGGCGAATTCTCTCCAACAACTTTCCGTGAAGAACGTAGACGCAGTCTAATAATACTTCGGTAAGGAATAATTTGACGATGGCGAGATATTAAGGAACGGTAAGACGAGAGACAATGCGGTGATGGTGGCAGACAATGTAAGAAGAAAGGAATCGGAAAAACGTGGTCTTGGGTTTTCCTTTCTCCTACCGCCTGCAGAGAGCAGCAGCTGATGGGACGAGAAATTCGCCTGTCGGAAGTCCGGGAAAACTCGCACCGAAAACCGCGCAAGTACGAAAGTGGCGGAACTTCAAATTAATTCACGCTACAAGTACAATTATTGTATTCTGTATGTACCAAAAGTGATTCTTGTCGAATTTCAGCACATTGCATTTTTATTTCTGTGAAGGAGGAATTATAAGGGATCTGTAATGTCAACGCATCTACGAAATTACATTCTTGAGAGCGGAATGCCCGGTGTTTCTTTCAGCGATGACTTGGAAGAGGCTTTTGGCGACGGATTTTATGAGCGGACTCTAACGTGTCTGTCCGGTCGCACTTTGACAACCTACGGAACCTGTGAAGGCCTTTGTATCGACTGGACGCCCTCGAGATTAGATTGGGAGGTTGTTCCCACCCCCGCGGTGCTTCTCTTTCCGATAACCCCTCTCCCCGCCACGCTCCTTTCCTGCGCATCTCTCCTATTTTATGCCTTGAGAGATTTCCCGCTCCTACCCCTTCCTTTATCTCTCGAGATATTCTCTTCTTATGTTTCCTTAATGTGATAGGCGAGAGGGAACGAAGGTCTCACATTGGCAAGCAAGAATAGATAACAAATTATTACACAATGCATGGATTTACATCAAAGCCAGAACAAACTACAAGATAAGCCAACATTGTAGTGTGTCTTTGGAGATATCCGCGTAATAAAAAAAAATTCTTTCACTGGGGTTTATGATTCAATTGGCTTGCGTTCATGATTTGAATTTCTACTAATCTTTGGAGTGTGCGCGTTTCAAAGGATAGAGCAATTATTGAATTTCAGGAGGCACACAAATATAATCAACTGATCAATCCAAATAGGTATTTTGGTTGGAACAGATTTACGTGCTCCATGCATATCTCCTGAAATTCAATAATCGCTCTATCCTGTGAAACGCGCACACTCCAAAGCTTAATAGAAATTCAAAACATGAACGCAAGCCAATTGAATAAAAAACCCCAGTGAAAGAATTTGCATGGTTTTTTATGTTGAACCCAATACCCCCCCCCCCCCCCCCAAATAAAAACATCAATAATTTATCAAGTCCTTTAGCACTCGTATTGCGTTAAAACTTCGCCAAATCCAAATTTAAACGATGTAGCCAAAGGTAGACAGATGTAGAGGGGGCACACAAATATCATCAACTAATCAATCCAAATAGGTGTTTTGGTTGAGATCCGATTTATCTACGTGCTCTATGCATATCTCCTGAAATCGCTCTATCACCTGTGAAACACGCACACTCCGAAGCTTAGTAACAGATTCAAATCATGAACGCAAGCCAATTGAATAATAATCCCCAGTAATAATATTTACCTATATATTATCAGCGTTTCATGCATATCAGAATGCTTCAACCCGTGTATCGGCTATAAACTACAAGTATCCACATCGGCTATCACTCCAGTAACATTCAACAACTCGAGATGTCGGCATCCCTAGGTTATCAAACAAACAATAATAAACCAAAAAACGCAAATGTTGACACCATAAATCGGTCCATACATCGGGAATGGTTTGACCTACGGACCTGGGGAGGGACTCATTCGATTCCTAGAGGTATGTTCTTTAAATAGGTATAAATTTAGGCCGCTTCGACTTGTTTTGAGGTTTTTAGGGATTTTACAAAACTTTGACAGCCCTTAAAGGGCACTTTAAATTGAGTGAGAGAGCTGGCTCAAGAATTGGGGCGTTGTCGGGACAAGATGGATTTTTCCTGAAAATTTCAGATCTTTTGCTCCAGCCGTTTCGGAGATATCGTGCGTACGGCGTGCGGCGTACAGCGGACGGACGGAAAATTTTTATTGCAGATTCGGATTCTACACCCTTTGAAACGTAAACCATGAAATTTTCAGGGGGGTTAGAATTTTTTTTTCCAGAGCGATTAGAATGGTTTATTATTGAATAATAAACCAAAACGGGTCATTTAAATGATTAATTTTACACATTCAAGGACCGAAGATGAAAAATTGCCTATGCAACCTACAAATATGGGATTATTGCTCAGAGGAGGGGAGCTAAACAGAGATGAAAGCTACGGCTGGGGGGGGGGGGGTGGAAGGTGGCAGGCACACAAATGACCCCCTCAGGCGGACGGAAAAGTGGTGATGCCGGGATAACAAAGGGCGGAAGAAGCCCACCCGAAGGTTAGTTGAAAAAGTGTTGAGCGGGGGTGGGGTGACTGTCGGGTCGGTACGGTCGCTAAGAACTGGATTGTACTCCTGTTAATCATTTAAATGATAAAATCATGTCAAATAGAGTGCTGCACCAAGCTTTCTCTATCGGTAACATGTAAGTACATCTCATCAAATAGTTTTGAAAATACTCATTAGTAATATTCGGATTTTGTATGTTCTTTCCGTACCCCATCAACGCTTATCGAAGTACATTTTGAATGTTTTTAGGCCATTGGCAAAACGTAACGCCGAAATTTATCTATGAATATTTTCAAATATGTTGGTTTTTGGGAGATGTTGCATGGTTTGATGATTTATGCATTTTTTTGTATGTTTTGTCAATTTACCAGCTCCTGTTACAAAATTTGAAATTACTGAAATTACTTCTTATGCCCTGTTGTTGTTTCTATGGAGGTTTTTGTAGCTAAACGGAATAAGCGATCGTTTTCTACTCTGAAGACATTTCTAATTGAGAACAGACCACGTTTTAGGATCGCTAACAAAGGGAAAGCATTAGTAGTTAACTGTAGCTTCAATGAGTTGAGTGATGGCAGATTTTTGAAAAATAAGGAGTAAATAATAAAATAACCACAAACAGAAAAATTATTATGATTTTTCCTTTATTCAACGATTTTTTAATTAGATTCACATTTCTATGAAATGAGAGTTTTGAGATCACTTATTGCAAAGCAGTGGTAGGTACTTTTCCAAACTTTATTTTTCATGTTTTGATATTTCGGTGTGCATGTTTTGGCGTTTTAGTACATGTTCTACCTCAACTTTGTGCACGCTGGTCAAAACCCTACTTGTTCATGCCTTGTTAGATAGGTGTTTTGTGGAAGTAGGTATCACCGATTTTAATGTACCTTTACACACTATTTTACAATACTTTATTGTTTTGTATACAAGCCTCGCAAGTGCTGTCACTTCTTTCCAATCATCCTCACATGGTCTCATGAGGGGCTATCTATCAAATCTCGGCGTTCTAAAATGACAAACATTTTGGGCCCACTAGCTTTTCCAAGTAGCAGTGTAGCGAACACCTGGTAGGTAAATAAGAAATGACCAAGTCTGATTCGGAAGGCGAATACTGAACATCTCGTGATTATCATTGAGTTACGTGATTCGTTACAACCAAACAAAGGGTGACTCTACCTACCAATAAGGGAAACAAGTGTTTTCGGTTGATGAAATTACCACAGGGAAAACGACTTTTTCAAAACTGATTTGAAAATCCTCTCCAAAAAATGACATTCATTCATCACACAGAAGTGGTTCTGACATCGTGGGATTTCAAAAAAGCTATTTTCGGCGTTTTGCATCAATTCCTCAACCGATAATTTCTCCTGTTAACGAAACTGTTTATTCACTAAGGACGGCCGATTCCACGATGATGGAAAAAGTTGTGCGACATCTAATATCGACAAGGATCTTTCTTGTCTGGCACTTGCTGATCACTTTGGAGCGATCCGAATTAAAATCGGTTCTGCGATTTGGCATTCTATAGAGGATAAACAGAAAAACTTGTACAGTTAAGTATAGGAATACAACTAATTTAGATGCCGTTCGATATGATATTTTTGTCACAAACTTAGTTGGAAGTAGAAGGAGGTGTCATGACTCTCAAAGCTCGGAAAATGCTCTTAAGAACTGAAAGTTTCATCTTACTCTACAATAGATCAAGTCCATCGAATCACTAACATAATTGAGAGGGCCCTTGAAGGTAAAAAAATATGTGCCAGTATCTTCTTGGATGTGGGTCAAGCCTTTGACAAGGTTTGGCACGAGGTACTAGAGTACAAACTGCACAGGGATCTCCCAAGACAGTACTACTTACTACTGAAGTCCTACCTAGAAAATATACATTTCAGGGTGAAGCAAGATGACCAATACTCCGGCTTGAAGCCCATAAAAGCAGGGGTCCCGCAGGGTAGTGTTTTAGGGCCAGTACTCTACCTCCTGTACACACGGGACTTACCCCAACAAGAAGGCACAACTGTTGCCACCTTTGCAGATGATACGGCTATCCTCTCTGTTGGAGATGATATAGAAGCTGCAACACGCAAACTACAGACGTCTACTACTGAGGTTTCTAATGGACCAAGATGTGGAGAATGAAGCTGAACGAATCAAAATCAGCCCACATCAACTTCACTAACCGAAAAGTCCCAATCTTGGATGTTGAGATCAATTCGAATAAAATACCGCTTACTGAAGCAGTTAAATACTTGGGTTTGACACTTGACTCCAAATTAAACTGGAATAAACACATAGAAAAGAAGAAAGAAGCACTTAAAATCAAGTTCAGAAGGATGTATTGGCTAATGGGAAGGAATTCCCATCTCTCTCTTCACAACAAACTGCTTATATATAAGCAGATCCTTCGCCCTATTTGGACCTATGGGATACAGATCTGGGGCTGTGCCAAGAAATCAAATATTAAGAAAATCCAAACCTTTCAGAATAAAATACTTAGAAGTATAGTTGGAGCCCCTTGGTACATGCTAAACGATGATATTCATCGAGATTTGAGGATGGAGACAGTCTATGAAATTATTGCAAAATACGCAAGGAAGCATGAACATCGCCTCCACAAACACGAGAACCCGGAGATGCTCTACGTTTTGGACAACGAAGGTGAAATCCGACGTCTCAAGCGAAACAAACCACTGGATTTAGTTGTGCTGCGTGAATAGAAGTGCAATCGAACTCAGTGCTAATTAATTGAGCTATATAATAAAGGGCTAGGTTTTGCTGTAAACCTACCCTCTTGGAGTGTACTTTATCGATATGTAAAATTGCTAGATGAAATGTATTTGATTTTTCAGTCGCAATTAATAAATCACGAAAAAAAAGACTCTCAAAGCTCGGAAAATGCTCTTAAGAACTGAAAGTTTCATCATGGAGCACATTTTTCTCGTACGATGCTCGTGGCGCCAGCTCCATATGTGTACGAGAGAGGGAAACAGAGGGATCCAATATGAACTCGCAATGCATAACATTGGAATTTTTATTAGATAAACGAGGAAGGACAATCTCGTAACTTTACGTAAGGAATGGTTGACGTATGTTGATATATTTTATATTGACGCCATTTCCCGTCTGTTGTTATTATTCTTGAGTAGCTTTACGTAAGGTATAAACCACAGAAAAGAATGAAGGGAGGTGAACACAACCGTAGCGTAGAATCGTAAACACCAGTTGTGCTGTGGGTAAGGACTTGAGGAGAGGTGGGGGTTCATTACGCGCGAAGAATCTCAGAGCAGAACTCGGTAGGGTGAGGAAGCGTGTGGAGGGAGCGGGTGTAAAGAGGCATCTATTAGGTTAGACCCGTTTGAAGATTTTCTTTGCACGCGAGAGGA
This sequence comes from Creontiades dilutus, assembly GCA_031894815.1. NCBI lineage: Eukaryota > Metazoa > Arthropoda > Insecta > Hemiptera > Miridae > Creontiades > Creontiades dilutus. The sequence goes on along the minus strand of JAVIWC010002403.1, from coordinate 163,383 downwards.
TGTTTGAGGGAGGATACACGCGAACGGAGCACGGCTGCCTCGTTATGCCGGCAGGAGCGTCGTCTTCCTGCATCTTTCTTCTCGTGGGGGGCAGGGGTGAAGCTCGCTGAAAACCCAGTGAAGATACGTGCCTGGGCTCAGATACCTCGGATATTCCTTATTCCAAGCATCACTCGGACCCCAGATCACGATGCGATGGATCAAAAGCGCGATATCAGTTATTGATTTTGACGAGGGGTGATGAAGATGGTTGAAAATTATTGTAGAGGGTGAAGAACACGCGACATGAGGTGCTTCAATCAAGAAATTCCATGTATTGACTTGCAGACTTCGTTGCCAGACCAGTAAACTTGCAGGGATGGTCAGCGGACCTAAGGGTGCAGGGCTCGGTCTGAAAATAAGGGTGCCTTCTGGCTAAGATGGTGAGGCTTTCCTTTGATAACCTAAGGGTGAACAGGGACATAATGCTTTTCCCCGCTGCAGTGTCGGCAGAATTTGGGATGCTTCATCTTGGAACAGGGGATATTGTTTCTCGCTGCAGGTTGTTGAAGGAAAGTGGTAGCTGACTACAATTGGCGCGGATGAACATCAAGCCTGGGGATATCAAGCAATGCTCATTTTGTTTAATATTTAATTGGGGTGAGTGAGATTGAGAAAGATATCTTACCTTATCTTGTGCGAGGGTGACACATGGGAAAGGTTTTGGTTTATTATTCAATAATAAACCATTGTAATCGCTCTTGAAAAAAAAAAAAAAAAAAAAAAAAAAAATTCTAACCCCCCTGAAAATTTCATGGTTTACGTTTCAAAGGGTGTAGAATCCGAATCTGCAATAAAAAATTTTCCGTCCGATATTTCAATTCGCATGATAATTTTGGAAGTGACCCCATGAAAGAACATATATTTTTCCATTTACTCACCATAACTACAAGGAAAGCTTTGAATAATATATAGCTTTTCCCTTTTAAGGCGTAAAGATTCATCATATTTAAAAGAGAAAATCCAACCAAGGGAGAGGCTCAATTCATTATATTAATCGACACATACCATGTATATGGAAGTCTCTCGATAGTAGTCAAATCACGTACCTGCAACAGACAAAAACCATCATAAATACATAATTAATAAATTCTTCAATCACCTACCTGAAAATATGAAATCAATTACTAAACATTAGTTCTAAGTGTATCTGCATAAAAATACTCGTGGTGGACAACCATTGCACCATGTTAGCGAGTATTATGGGTTGGAGTGGAGCAGAGGTGTGGGTCGTGGCATTGGGTGGATGTCATTTAATAATCATATTTCTTTAATTCAACAATTTTTGGTTTATTATTCAATAATAAACCATTGTAATCGCTCTTGAAGAAAAAAATTCTAACCCCCCCTGAAAATTTCATGGTTTACGTTTCAAGGGGTGTAGAATCCAAATCTGCAATAAAAATTTTTCCGTCCGTCCGCCGTACGTCGTACGCACGATTTCTCCCAAACGGCTGGAGCAAAAAATCTGAAATTCTCAGGAAAAATCCATGTTGGTCCGCCGACGCCCCAATTCTTGAGCCAGCTCTCTCATTTAATTTAAAGTGCCCTTTAAGGGTTGTGAAAGTTTTGTAAAATCCCTAAAAACCTCAAAAAAAGTCAAAGCGGCCTAAATTTGTACCTTTTTGAAGAACACTACCATGAGGAATCGAATGAGCCCCTCAACAGGTCCGTAGGTCAAACCGTTCCCGATCTATAGCCCGATTTATAGTGCCAACATTCGCGTTATTTTGGTTTATTATTGTTTTTGTTTTGATATCAGTAACCTAGTGATGTAGTGATGTAGTAATATGGATACTGGAGTTAACTCCCAAAAGGCTTTGTAGCCGATACACGGGTTGAAGCATTCTGATACACATGAAACGCTGCAAATTCTTTCACTGGGGTTTATTATTCAATTGACTTGCGTTCATGATTTGAATTTCTACTAAGCTTTGGAGTGTTCGTGTTTCACAAGTGATAGTGCGATTATTGAATTTCAAGAGGCAAACAAATATGATCAACTGATCAATCCAAATAGGTATTTTGGTTGAGAACAGATTTACGTGCTCTATGCATATCTCCTGAAATTCAATAATTGCTCTATCACCTGTGAAACACGCACACTCCAAAGCTTAGTAGAAATTCAAATCATGAACGCAAGAAAATTAACTAATAAACCCCAGTGAAAGAATTTGCAGCGTTTTAATTACACCTCTCGCACGAGTAGCCTGAGTATCTCTAAGCTTCAATCCATCTCGGAATAGATATAAGTATTTTGGTTTATTATTCAATAATAAACCATTGTAATCGCTCTTGGAAATAATTTCTAACCCCCCTGAAAATGTCATGGTTACGTGTTTCAAAGGGTGTAGAATCCGAATCTGCAATAACAATTTTTCCGTCCGTACGCCGGACGCCCGTTTTCTCCGAAACGGCTGGACCAAAAAACCTAGAATTTTCGGGAAAAATCCATATTGGTCCGACGACGCCCCAATTCTTGAGCCAGCTCTACTTAATTTAAAGTGCCGTTTAAGGGTTGTCAAAGTTTTGTAAAATCCCTAAAAACCTCAAAAAAAAATTAAGGCGGCCTAAATTTGGAATGTTTTTGAAGAACTTTCCATGAGGAATCGAATGAGCCCCTTCCCAGGTCTCTAGCTCAAACCATTCCCGATGTATGGCATGATCTTATGTGGCCAACATTTGCATCCACATTCACTACATCACTAGGTTACTGCGATCAAAACAAAAACAACAGTTTTTTTTTTTTTATCGCAGTAACCTAGTGATGCAGAGAATGTGGATACTGGAGTGAAGTTTAAAGCCGATACACGGGTTGAAGCATTCTGATATGCATTAAACGCTGCTTTATTATTCAATTTTATTCATTTGGCTTGCATTCATGATTTGAACAATTACCATTTGCATTTTAACCCACTGAACAATCGTCAAACATTCAACAGAAATTGTTGAAAAAATTTTTTTTTAAATAGTAAACCCAAAGCATGTGAAATGATGGTATTGGAGGATAATAGGTTTGTTTTCCCTTTCCCCTTCAGCCTTGATGCCTTTGTTAGTAGAATGCAATAACTGTATACAAAAGCCCCATCTAGAAACCAATCTGCATGAATATCCTACGAGTATAACCGTTTCAGAGCTCAGTTAATCATTCGTTTTCTACATCGCTCCATCCATTCCATTTCTTAACTTCAGTTCACTCAAGTTGAAAAACCAATCTACCTGTTTTCGCGGTTTCGCTCACCACTAAATTGAATGTCGTTTACCGGCGTTGTTGTATCTCTGTTCCGGACTTCTAGCAGATATAATTCCCTACCACTCGAAAATACGAAATTCAACCTCCCATAATGAAATTACAGATGTACATTGTTTATCGGAAGTTGAATTGTCACTAACCACAACGACCAAGCCCCTGAACCACAAAACATTTTCGGCATTTTTGAATAGTCGATGGATTTATTTGTTATCAACGGGCAAGCCCGATTATACAGGGTGTCCCAGGAGTTATGCACAATCCGGCTTCTACGTATTCTACAACTCATTTCCGACCGTAAGTGCCTCATAGCAATTTTTTGGTTTATTATTCAATAATAAACCATTGTAATCGCTCTTGAAAAAAAATTCTAACCCCCCTGAAAATTTCATGGTTTACGTTTCAAAGGGTGTAGAATCCGAATCTGCAATAAAAAATTTTCCGTCCGTCCGCCGTACGCCGTACGCACGATATCTCCGAAACGGCTGGAGCAAAAAATCTGAAATTTTCAGGAAAAATCCATCTTGGTCCGACGACGCCCCAATTCTTGAGCCAGCTCCCTCACTCAATTTAAAGTGCCCTTTAAGGGCTGTCAAAGTTTTGTAAAATCCCTAAAAACCTCAAAACAAGTCGAATCGGCCTAAATATTTACCTATTTGAAGAACATACCATGAGGAATCGAATGAGCCCTTCCCCACGTCCGTAGGTCAAACCATTCCCGATGTATGGCCCGATTTATGGTGCCAACATTTGCGTTTTTTGGTTTATTATTGTTTGTTTGTAACCTAGTGATGTCCGGCCGATAGCGTCGAGTTGTAGTGAATGTGGATACCGGAGTGATAGCCGATGTGAATACTTGTAGTGTAGTTAGTAGCCGATACACGGGTTGAAGCATTCTGATATGCATGAAACGCTGATAATAAATAGGTAAATATTATTCAATATTATTACTGGGGTAAATAAGTATTCTTTCACTGGGGTTTATTATTCAATTGGCTTGCGTTCATGATTTGAATCTTACTAAGCTTCGGAGTGTGCGTGTTTTACAGGTGATAGAGCGATTATTGAATTTCAGGAGATATGCATAGACCACGTAAATCGGTTCTCATCCAAAACACCTATTTGGATTGATCAGTTGATGATATTTGTGTGCCTCCTCTACATCTGTCTACCTTTGGCTACATCGTTTAAATTTGGATTTGGGGAGGTTTTAACGCAATACGAGTGCTAAAGGACTTGATAAATTATAGATGTTTTTATTGTGGGGGGGGGGGGTATTGAGGTTCAATAAAAAAACGCTGCAAATTCTTTCACTGGGGTTTTTTATTCAATTGGCTTGCGTTCATGATTTGAATTTCTACTAACCTTTGGAGTGTGCGTGTTTCTCAGGATAGGGCGATTATTGAATTTCAGGAGGCACACAAATATGATCAACTGATCAATCCAAATAGGTATTTTGGTCGAGAACAGATTTACGTGCTTTATGCATATCTCCTGAAATTCAATAATCGCCCTATCCTGTCAAACACGCACACTCCAAAGCTTAGTAGAAATTCAAATCATGAACGCAAGCCGATTGAATAATAAACCCCAGTGAAAGAATTTGCAGCGTTTTTAGAGGTATCGTTTCCGAGTTATTCGCGATTTAAAATTTTTTGCGTGTTTTCGATCTTATGTCATTAAAATTGTCATAACTCCCTCAATTTTGGCGATAGCTTAAATTTTATGACACCGTGGGAAAGAGCTTTAAATTGTCTATCTATTTAATGTCAGAAAACATTTTTTTAGTCGCATTAAAGATGTGCAATAGCCGCGCGAAATGGTAGTTTTGTCAAAATCTTGAAATCGCCTGTTTTTCATCTCGCCTAGCAACCCCATTAATGCTTGACGCAGAACCGTGCAGACCTGGTAAAACGTGCGCCAAAATGACAGCTTTCCAACGGTGTAGTTGTTTGGTTATTAAAAATTTTGTTAGTTGTTGTTAGTATACGTAGGAGCCGGATTGTGCATAACTGCTGGGACACCCTGTATAATGAAGAATACATCGTGCAATAGAATCTATTGCAATATCTGATGTTAATAGGGGCCCTAGGGTTTTTTTTATTATTCAGAAGTTCTGATTTTATGGTTGTACTCGATTTCCGTAATTATAAGCATACATTATAATTAATGGAGAGCTGGAGATGGTAGATTTGAAATTAGGATGGGGGGAATGAAAAATCGCTGCAAATGATCACAAAGAGGTTCATTATTTCTATAATAGAATAACCCTTCCGAGTAAATCAATGATATTTGTACGTTATACAATTCGTATCTGTGGTACGTTATCTAAACTCCGCCTCACAATATCTTGTCTTGTAAACTGTAGATGCCATAACTACAGCCCCATTTATATTTCAGAATGTTAGATCGATGAGGAATAAAATTACCTGCAAGGGCCTGATCACAGCTGATTTCTGATCTCCGTACCTTGTAATTGATTTCTAGATGATCAAAGGCTGTTGGATCACTTCTTCTTGAATAAAACCCCGTGATTAACAAACTTCAATAGTCCCTTTGGTCGAAACAAAAGCTGATATCAACAGTTATAACTTATAAATCTCTGCTCGCGAGACCTCGGGTCATTCCGTACTCTTTAACATGCTACGTTGGAGACCTCTCAATTTATCTCAAATCATCTTGCTCCCATTCAAATTTCAGCTTTCTTGGTTGATAGATCAGAAATATACATGTCATTTTTATATGTCAGCATAGCAATTTGGATTCAAATAATTTTAAATTGAGCGAATCACTTCACCAACAAGAAATATGAGGACATAGATCGGAACGAAGAACAGGAAGCAGGAGAATGGAGGTAAATTATTCTGTTTAAAACTTAACCTTACGACAATAAGTCGCTTATCACTTCACACTGGCATATCTACTGATTTCGTTTTTCTCACCTGGTTTAATCTATACAATGATTCTAATCTTGTATTTCAGATGACTATGAAGGATCATTATTGAAGGATGACAATCGATCTACGACCTGTACAGTACCTACATTAACATTTGTTGTATTATTAATACTTGTGAATACTGTAAATACATCAACATTTCATTCCTTGCTAATACTTTTTATAAATGTAAAACTCAACTACAATAATAACTTTCTGTCAATAAAAAGATTTTAAGATACATCAGTGTCATATTCTTAATTCCTACATTTCTGGCTGATTGTCGTGGGAGGGGGGGGGGGGGGGAGATGTAGCATAACACAAAATATGAAAATAAATCATAATATCATCATCAAGTACGTTAATAAGAATAAATATTTCGGAAAAGAGTAATTTCTGCAAATTTTTGCCATTTTGGGAAAATTTACCAATCTTTGAGCCCCTATATCTAGATGATCCGAAAAAAATCGCAGTTTTTCGGCCCCCCTGAAGTTAGCACAACGTTAATTTCTCCGCAAAATGAGGTGTAGCACCCCTGGGGGGGGGGGGGGGGGGGTAGAAACAACCCAGCAAATTTGCGGAAAGTTGGGAATTTTTGCAAGCTAACCCCCGAGTTTAGCACCAGATGACTGGCCTATATTGTAAGCGTTTCTCGCGCTAATGTGGGAACAGGTTGAGACACACAGAAAATGGAATCATAGTACCTATGGAGACGAATGGTGGTGGAAGCGTTTTAACGATTATTTTGGGAGTGTGCCCGTGTATTTGTGGTTTACTGATTTCTATACCAATTCAAAAGGGGTGTATAATAAGAGTTGATTTAGACAAAAGTGTATCTTTTTATTATGAGCTTGCTCAGGGGGGATGAAAATGTCGAGGAAGAAGATACAGGGGAGGAATGAGGGGATGGACGTTTTTGACATACATTATATCGTGGGGTCTAGTAAAAGTGACCAAGACATTTGCAAAATTTTACAGGATCGATTCTAAGTTTCAACTAATTTCTTCTTACAAACACTGGTTGTGTGATGTCTCATCCGACTATGTTTCGATTTTTTTTATCCTGAGGTAGTTAGCTTGCCCGCCTATGAAATCGTGCTTCAAAATTCACTTCAGATTTATGTTATAAAACTTAGATCATTTTTACCTGAAAAATGTTGATTTTCGAAAAAAAAAGTTAAAAATTTGAATTTGGCTTATTTTTTTTTACTTCAGAAAAATAACAATTTATAAAAAGAAAGCGTTTCCACACTAAACGGATAATGGTCATTTAACGCTGCTTTCTAACGGTTTCATCAAATTTCAGATTATAAAAAACAACCAGGAGAGTTATGGCTGTTTTAGTGAAGTAAAGTCGATAACAGGAAAAAAAAAATTAAATATTTCTTAACATCAGTTTGAAGATAACGTTCTTAGCAAAAAAAAAAAAGTCTAACAGTAGACACTTTTTGTCGCAAATTATGACAGAATCGATCCTTTTGAAAAAAATGTTTGGTCCACCTGAAAGGTAGACACCGACGATATAATAGGGAAGATAATCTATCTCTTTCAGAAATAATAAAAACTTGCTCAATTATTTGCACTGATTTTGAAATTTAATAGGCACCCATATTAGGGTTGAAAGAAAACGCTAGATGCCTTTGCGGAACTACTGCAAAAGCGGCTACTGCATTCGTAATGGACTGCAGCGGATAAGATTAGGGTCGGCGGCCTCATCAAACGACCCAGCACCATTTACACTTAATCAATAATATTGATTCCCCGTCTCGTCTCACTCTGGAGGATCCGCGCGGTTTGGTTCGGAAGTGGTGGGGAAAACGGGACGATTATCATGTAGCGTGGGTTGGAGATTATAACTTAACCCTCCTACGGCCGTTTACAAGGCCGACTCCCACGACATTTCTGCCCGAGTGGGTTCACTACAACGGAATAAACACCCCGATAAGGGATTCAAGAGTCGATTGAATCAACATCCCAAACTTCGCGCTTCGAGTGGGGTTTAAAAAAAAAAAAGTTGGCCGAGGCAATCAGAGGGTGGGGAGAGCTCCGGAGCCCGAGTCAATCACGGATGCCTTGTTGCATGGCGATTTTTTTCTTCGATATCGTACGGCCTATTTCGCTGAAATTGGCGAGGCAGTGAACTTTCGTCGGGGAATTGTTGACTTCGTTAGAGCATGCAGAGCGGTGTTGATGGAGGGCCTGTCATCAGTGGGGCTTGCAGCGCCTACCGTCCCTTACTAAACGATTTTCTAGCTCTGCAAACTCTACAAGCTTCTGACGTGATACTTCGACCGGCTGGCTGATAGGATTCCCCCTCTCAGCCTGCCCAGCCGTTTCAACCCAATTTTTATATTTGGTTGTCAAGTCCTTCTAACTTTCAAATTATAAAACGCTGTCATGGAAATGTCACGAAACACAGTCAGGATGTTACTAGATTTAACAGCTAAAACAAGAACCGTGTAAAGTTACTAATCTGTTGCTGGCCAACAACAGGAAGTGGTTCTTTTGGTAACATTCAATTTTGATGTGCAAGTTCCAAAGCAATCTAAGCTTGATTAAATTGTAAAAAAAAAAAAAAAAAAAAACGGTTTATCGTTTGACCAAACACATAAGGGAATGGGTTTCCAACCGAAAAATTAAGGAAAACTCGGCGCAACGCCCAACCGATTTATAGCCTGCTGCTACAAGTATAGCAGAACTGCAGAACGTTCAACGGTGATTATGAAACGTGTATTAGCGTTTAAGTAACGTACACTAACGATGTTATTGATATGGCGGGCGAATATGGAATCAATGCACGATCCACCACGATAATCCGCATTCTTGTATGTGACAATCAATACAAACGTGCGCAAATCAATAGAAAAACGACGGTTTATTTTATTGAAAAATGAAACATAAAATTATTAAGGTAAATGCTCCTTCAATGAATTTAATAAAGTCTCCGCTGAGCGCTGCACCTTCAGGCTCTGAGCCCTTAATTCCTTTTCTTTAGAGAGAGAGGCGCACAAAGAGCAATACGCTGGTCTCGCCACCTAACAGCGCGCTCCGCTTCTACACGCTGTTTCTGCAGGTTATCGGTTCACTAACAAAGAAGTATTGACGAGCTGTGGAGCAGAAGTTATTGTTTTCGCAATGCCGTTTTTTCGCAACCGCCACTCTCTCGATCGTTCAGCAGCAGTTTTTGGTCGTTTAGGATGAAGAAGACATGTACCTGAAGAGCTCGAAGGAGGACAATCTGGACCGGGGCAGGAGAACATCACCGAAGGACGATTCGCGAACGACTGAAACTCCGATTTACATAAATAAAATTACTCACTTCAAACGGGTTTGTCGCAACTACTACACACGGATGTAAATATGCAAGTTGTTGCTTGGTGATCGCCTTTAGTTACCCAATGTGCTTATAAACATCAATTATCGGTGTTTTATGATCATATGATCTGTTTCTAAAGCAGCCCAGAACGTTCTAGACTTTTCCGTGTCACATTTCGTTACGCTCAAGCGTTCCTTTTTTGGCTAGTTAGTCCATGGCTAAAGCGTATTCTACGCTAAAATCGTCTAGATCTAACACTAACGATTCCATCAACATCGTAGCACATTCAAATAAGATATTTAACATTTTATTTTGGGTTCACCTGGTTTCGCATTTATGAGTGATTTATTAGCAGCTTTTGCACTTGTATGGTCCACCATTTGTGATCATTCTAATGACGCAAACCCCTATAAGACGTGTTAATGTGAAAAATATGAAAAGAATCAAGAAATGTTCACTTAAAATTAAGAGAGTTTTGCTTCCGGATAGCTTCGTGAATCATGAAATGACAATGATTTGTGGAGGTTTTGAACCTGAAAATTTTCAGCCGGTCGCATCAGCCCCACGCGGAGTTTAAGCTGGTTTCGAAAGCATTGCAAGATATCTTTCTCTTGTTTTAGGGAGTTTTAGAAGGTTTTAAACCTTGTAAAGAGGTGTAGCAGACACCGCTCTACATTTCTAAATACCAAAAACTCAATTTTGATAAAAAACCGATTTCGCAACTTGCTCACTCACTAATTCATACGCCTATAACATATTTGCATTAGTATTCTGCGGCTGGAGAGGGTTAAGTCCTTCAAGCATTTCTCGGAACCTAACATCAGGCACAAAGTTTTCCACTTTATAATAACCATAATAGCGCACTACAGCTGGCCTTAGCATTATTGTTAGTACGAAGTTACTGTTGCTGTTGATTTGCTCCCTGAGTTTCACCAGAAATCCAGTGACCTGCTGGAGTTTAGCCGAGCTTTGTTCGAAATAATCCTTAGGGTTCAATCCGGCGTCTTTTGTGTACGCAAAAGTCTGGTAAACTCGGTTTGGAATTCGAAGATCACCTACCGGAGTGATAACGAAATTTCAGAATGTCAATGACTATAGTAAACTTTTCCACTTTTCTTGTATCACCCTGTTACAGTCTCATTGTCATCAGTTATAGGCTGTTTTCCTCTCATGCTTACCTACTAGAAAACGTTAAGATGTGTATGTCTTTGGGTCATAAGGACTTGGTTGGTAGGCAGTGATGAAACTATGCCTACTGCCTATAGCAAGCTAGTTTTATTCAAGATGGTTTGTTCCTCATTGTGTCAGGTGGTAAATGGAGCGACCGTGTTCAATGTTTGTCATTTATCTAGAAAATTTCTTACTATCAAGGAATAACTACAATGAAAAAATTACGGTTGTGCTTCGATACCTCTTGCACCAGGAATTTTTCGAAATTCCATCTTTAAAATTGTTCTTCTCTTTTGGCTCGTCACTCTCGATTAACGAGTTAAACAGAAGAAGAGAATCTATTTGCATCTAGAGAATTCACGACAAGCAACGGCACAGCGCTCTGCTGAAACACAGTTGTTAAGGACTGGTTTTAGGAACACAGCTCTTAAACTATTGAACTTTCCCTTTTTATCAGGTAATTGTGTTAGGGTACCTTCGATCGGTGTTACCAGATAATATCTACCCTCCCGATCGGAGGAGGATAGGAAGTGATTTAGTCGGTGTTAGCAATACAGCGTGGGTACTGCCCTCCCTACTAAACCTTGAGGAAGTGTTAGCCGTCGTTACCAAGGAGAGATCGCCTTGCCCTTACGGTACACGGTATGAGGAGAGGATCCTTAAAACTTCGGAGGTGCAGTCGTCACCGGATAGCGTGATCCGCCCTTACTGCATCCTAGGTGAAAAGGGGAAGAAGGTACCAACTGACCTAGCTAGTAGGAGAAGTTAGGTTACGAGTAAGAAAGCAAAGTGTTCTGTTAATACTCCCAGAAGGGCTTCCACCAACTGACTGACTTCTGCCGAAGGGCTGGTCGTATATACCGCCCCGGCTTGCTTCCCCCTTCCGGGTTTCCCCGAAGGAATCGTCCGTTGGGGGTCAGCGCTAGCGGCCGGGGGAAACTCGGCTTGGTGTGCCGGCGTTCTGGTACACTTATTGCTTGAAATGATAAACATACACGTGGTTCCCACAACAGTGATCGGTAATCTCGTTAATTTCAGCCCTCGAATCAAACTAGTTTAAATTTTGGGTGAAAGTGGGCCTAGGAAGATCAAAGGAATCATGAAATGTTTGATTCACACAGCGCCTGTCGTCACTCCTAAAGAGTTGCTAAGCTCCTAAAACTCAACAAGCTTCTGTATTTGTGATGCTCCGACAAGCCAGTTGATCTAACCACATACTACATACTAACCACATTTCGTATCCAGTTCTTTTGCTTTCTACATTTGGATGGCATATTCTTCTGAATCCTAATTCATTAAAGGGCACAAGGAGCATTGTCATTGCAGAACACACCATTTTCCAGTTGTCGTAGACATTAAAAATGACCTTAGTACCTATTACTGGTTGTATGAAGTAAATGTTGATTGATTTGCGGTATTGTGCATATTAAGATCAAAACTAGTCTGACTTTGAGCTGTCAAACGTGGATGGGAAGAGGCTAGTACACTTTGAGTCCTTTGTCGATAAGAAGTCGATAAGAAGTTCTTATTTTCTGCTCTTACCGCTTTCACAGAAAATACAATACGTTTCCATAAATGGAATGTTGACTCCCGTTGGTCTTATCAATTTTCTTCTTGGCGTGACCTTTCAAAGTATATAAAAGTCAAATAGGCGCATTATACCCACTCCGATAAAAACGGATCAATGTAAATAGCTCGGGCAACGGAAGGAAAGGAAAGAAGTCATATTTCCTCCGCTCATATTACAACATAAATTGGTCCCTCTTCCCAACGCCCTCGTTTTATCTGAAAAGCTTCTCGCGTTATCCCGCTCTCCTCTCTCCCGGTAAACTCGGCAGTTTTCATAAAGAAATGGTGATGAAGGATGGGGACAGTTTGTCATCGTTCTTAGGGCATTATCAAGAGGGGTGACGAAGGACGAGAGGAAGACAGAGAGAAAGTAAGAAAGCAAGAACGAGGGAAGGGAAGGGTGGAAGTGGGTTGTGAGGGTTCTGATATCTGGTCTTGAATGGGTCGGATCGGCTTCATCAATTCGGGTCAAGTTTGGCAGACAATCAATGGAAAACCTCAAAGCTCAAGTTGGCGTGGTACTTCGGCCATCTGTATCACCTTAATCGCAAACGTAAGTCAGACAAGCGAGGCCGACTTCCTGATATTGAGCATGATAAAGGTAGATAAAGGTGATAGGAGTGTTTTCTTTGGTTATTCCAAGTGGAGGAACCTCCAATTCCCGCAGCGAAGTGTCAAAAAGGAACATTAACCTTATCTATTGGTCATGGAAATGAAAATTAATAAGAAAAAGTAAAATTCCAGCTACGCTTCATTTTTTCATGAATATATACCTCAAAAACAGTAAACCCAATCTCTTGAAAAGAGAACTGCATTGCGATCATATCATCTGATACGATACGTTTCAGTTTATGAGGTGATTTCCATCAAGTTCCGACTTTTTCAAATACTTGTTTTCGTTCATATATTTCTACTACAGTTCAATCCCATTAGGAATGAAGACTAAAACGCTGGAACATTACATAGAGGATTATCATTTCTGTATTAGAAACCTGTGATAGGATGATCACTTGACTAACAAAATTGGACTGTACATTCAGAGATGATGCCTCCTTGCTGAGAAACACACATGATCATCCAACTGAAATTTAACAAGATAAAATAAAAATACAGGATAGAGGAATGCTTTCTCGTGTTCTCCTTGACTGAATTGAAGCTTGGGAGATAGCGTTGTGGATAGTGCAATCGTATAGAATCAACCATGGTATTTGGGCTACCGCCAGCCTCGCGGTATACCTCAGACTTCCCATTGACCCGATTCGATTCACGGAACTAATTTCTATCTGAAACCAACAAAAAAACTACCCTCTCACATCAAAGGTTTTTGAGATTTCGATTTTTTATAGTTTAATCTGTAATAATCACCTCTTAGGGCTGATTAATGAAGATGGCGAAATTGCTTATTGATGATGGATTAATGGGACAAAATCCGTAAACTTTGGTTTACTAGTTTCGGAGGATTTGAAACGTAAACCAACACTGAAGGGGGGAAGGGGGGTTAGAATACCGAAATACAAAACCATAGGTCATAGATTTACGCAGAAGAGCTAACTAGCACAGAAAGATGAAACCTCTGTGTAAACTGGGGGGGGGGGGGGGGAGCTAGAATATCGAAATATAAAACCATAGATCATAGATTTACGCAGAAGAGCTAACTAGTACAGAAAGATGAATGAATGACAACCTCTGTGTAATAATTCGCAGTGTTTTGAACATTTTCTCATTGAGTAACTATCTAGAGATCTCTTCAAGGTCCATTCTGGCTAAATGACCTGCCGAACGGGGTCTTCCTAGCTTTATAATTCGAACGAAGTCCCATTCCTTGTGAAGGCACAAGAGCTCACCATTCGTACGTAATCTCCAAGCCACCTTCTCTGGGTCAAACATGCCACCCAGAATTCTATGCAGAACCTTTCGTTTAAATCGTTGTAATTCTTTTTCAATCGCTTCTGTAAGTGTCCGAGATCCTGAGCCATAAGTTAGGACTGGCCGAATTGGAGTTTTGAACACAGGAAATTCTATTGTCCGTGAAATCAACCTACGTTTCGACCCCGAAAGCAATCCGAAATGGCATCCGTCGGCTAACTCAATTCTTCTTCGTTAATGGACCGTTATTGAACATAATAAATCAAAATGGAGCTCATCCATCGTGAAGCCCTAGTGTTTGTGGTTGTCATGCTTCACGAAGCGCTTCACCTCACCTCAACAGTTTTCTGATCGAGGGTTATAACCTTAGTACGTATTTTTTCATGCTCCGGAAAAAGAGTGGTCGTGAAAAAGGGCGGGCTTTTCTCGTCAGACGAGCATTGTTTGCGCACTTCTTCCCCTGTTGTGTTTGTTTACGGTCCTGAGGCCCCTCTCAATGAAGTTGTTCTTCGAAGGTGGTCGTCAGTAGGGAAGGGTAGGGGGGACCTCCTTGAGCCACTCGTCTAATGGGTCCTGGCTTTCAGAGGCCCCTTCGTACTCGAAAGGCTAATACGTTTTTCTTTGAGGTCTCCAGCCCTCTTGCTCCTCGACACACTTGGACTCCGCGTTGAAACGATCATTATTGACTCGCTAAGACCCCTTCAGGCTACTTTGATGGGCGGGGATGCTCCAAATTTATTGGCACTGACGTTGAACTTGGGAGAGTAAACAATGATCACGAGAAACCTCATGGACCATTTCGGTGCATCACTGCTCAAAGCCTGTGCCGATCTCTCACCCTCACTTTTGCTAAAATAATACAACGCTGCTAATTCTATTATTTCGAGGATAATGCATGATTTCTCTTGTCGTTATAAGGTTGGAGAGTTCACAGACATTGCGATTATTTGTATGGTGAATTTCTACAGATCCAAAACCTATCCCAGTCGAATTTCGCATCCGAAATTACTGGAAATGACACTCTACTAGATCGTGTCAGTAAAAAATTCGAACAGCCGCCTTTTTGGCACGTTTTTGACCTGTTTTTGGCCCATAAAATTTACGGGTGAGAGGCTTGACTCAAGGACCAAATTGGACGGATATTTTCCCCTAATCCTACGATATTTTCCCGTAATAATAATGTTTAATGAAGGGGAGGGGTATGCCTACGGCGTTCCCCTATGGCGGACGGACGTTGCGGATTTGCAATCTGCGCACCTTGAAACGTAATATAATAATGTTTAATGAAGGGGAGGGGTATGCCAGTCGCTTCAAAGGCATATTATTGAAAACAATAAATCGAAAATCCAACGGCTTCCCATATCAACGAATATATGATACCTGTCACACTTATTCATCTCATTCAGTATATTTATGGCACTATTTTCTGGAATTTATTAGGTCTTATAACAGCCTGTATTATGATATAGATACCTATATGATCTAAATTCGGTTATGTAAGTGGTGAATTTATTTAATTTCAAAGCGAAAGCGATAATAATTATCATTTGTATCACGGAGATAGAAAGTTTACATTTGTATTTAGTTACAATTTGTTTACTCATACGCTTCATTTGAGATCTCTTAGTTACACAACCCTAGAATAATTTATAAGAGAGATAGAAAAAAAAGTGGATACCTGTAAAATAGATTCACATAATTTTGATAATGTTTAAAATCAAAGTGGGCAACTTGACGGAAGAGGTCTTACAATGGTCAGCAAATTCCGGCGCTCAACATAGGCTAGACAACCTCGAAAACACCCTTCTACTTCATAAACGGCGATATCCTTCGCTATAAATTTGTTTGGTTCCCAAACTGTTGTTATTTTTATTGTTGTAAAGTGAATTTCTACCATGTTGATCATTTGAAAGATAAATTTGGTGTGTAGAATCCTTGGGACTTTTACTTGATGGTGTGTAAATAGAAGATACTTAGTTCCGGGATCGGCTGAGTGGGTCCAATAGCAAACGTGTACCATATTAATCCACGTAGCTGAAATTTTGTGTGTCAACACATAGTTCTTCTACTTAAAGATGCTTAGGTCTGGGATCAGCTGAGGGGGTCCAAAAGGAAATTACAATATCAAAAGTATGAAGCTGAAATTTGGTGCGTACCCTCCATAGGACTTATACTTGAAGAATCTTAGGTCTGGGATCAGCTGAGCTGGAATTTGATGGTTAGCTAGAATTTTAGGACTTATCCTGTAGATTGCGGTAGAAAATTGTGACAACTGGAGAAGCCTTGACGAAATTTGATATTTAGTGTGAAGCAGAGTTTGTTGCTAGTTGTATATAGTAGGTTCTTGTTGTTTAAACCTTGATAGAGACAGTTTGATAATGGCAGGTGTGTTTAAATGGAAAATTATTTGTGAAAGTTTAAGAACTGTACAATCAGCGGGGATGTCCACATCGAATTCAACGAGGCGTTAAAATCCCAATTCACACTCGATAAAGAGGTTTGAGTGGTCCATTACTCGACTGGCCGACTGAGGTACCTTCTCGGGCCAGGAAGTTCCATTAGATCAGCCGGTGAGATAAGTGCACTTTATGATGGCTGATTTGTTGTTAGGGTTACGACCGGCTTCGCAACCTCTTTCTCTTTCCTACGCGATCCGCCTCCCTGCAAGGGATTTGTTTTCTCTCTCAGCTCCACGAGCGAACCCTGCTTTATCGTCGGTTAACCATCAACCACTAAACCACGTCATTAGTTACGAGCGTTTGGACCCCAGGCTAATCCTGCAGTTTCTAACACTGGATTCGCTGTGGTTGTGATAATTGTAGACAGGTACTTAGTTAACAGCGGTCTATAAAATCTGAGACGTGTTAATAGAAATCGTTCTGACTAAAAGAAAGAAGAAACCTTGGTTGCTTACTGTATGTATTTGGGGTTGCTGAATCCGAATTTCAAGTCTATTTAACTCCGCCGGGTCTAGGTTTAGTAATAACTTCAAAAAATACCCTCAAAAACGCAATACAACTTCAAAACGTTTGGAAGTTAGAGCTAAACCAAGACCCAGTGGAGCATTACACACTTCACATTCGGATTCAGGTACCCCGAAATGAGTAGGAAACAGTGATATATCGTATTCAGAAACTGTTGGTTTATTATTTTCAAATACATTTAAAACAGCCCCCTCCCCCCATCTCCCTTCTCAAAACCTATCGTTTTACGTTTCAAGATGAGAACAATCCGAAAATCTAATTTTGAAAAATCCAACTGTACGCCGTCCGGACCTTTTTCCCGAAACTCCAGTTGCAAATTTAACGAAACGTTTCAATTTGGGTGTATATAGCACTGAATTCTCGGTATGGCTTTTAGTCAATCCTAAAGGTCGAAATCAAAGGGCTGAAATATTGAAAAATCTGAATATCGTAAACTTTTGAAACAACACCATTGTTATTACGTTCGTTATAGATAGATGTCTTGTCAATCAAACGAACGAGCCCACCCGGACCATTTTTCGTTCATCCGTTCCCTCCGCCAAACTTTGACAGGTAAAAAGAATGTCAACATGAATGATTATGGGATCGTTCTTGGACACAGTAAAACGCTGCGAATTCTTTCACTGGGGTTAGTTATTCAATGATTCATGATTTGAATTTCTACTAAGCTTTGGAGTGTACGTGTTTCACAGGTGATAAAGCGATTATTGAATTTCGGGGGATATGCATAGAGCACTTAAATCGGTTCTCAACCAAAATACCTATTTGGATTGCTCAGTTCATCATATTTGTGTGCCTCCTGAAATTCAATAGTCGCTCTATCACCTGTGAAACACGCACACTCCAAAGCTTAGTAGAAATTCAAATCATGAATCATTGAATAATAAACCCCAGTGAAAGAATTTGCAGCGTTTTTTCAAGAGCGATTACAATGGAAAAATATTCTATTTGAAAATTTTAAATTTCGTAAGACGGAGCATGCATATCAGAATGCTTCAAACTGTGTATCGGCTATAAACCCTTTTAGGAGTTCACTCCAGTATCCATTCACTACATCACTAAGTAACTGCGATCGAAAAAACACCCTGTTCTTTTTGTTTTGATCGCACCATAAATCGGGCCATACATCGGGAATGGTTTGAGCTAGGGACCTGGGGAGGGGCTCATTCGATTCCTCATGGAAAGTTCTTCAAAAAAAAAAAGTCCAAATTTAGGAAGCGTTGACTTTTTTTGAGGTTTTTAGGGATTTCACAAAACTTTGACAACCCTTAAAGGGCACTTTAAATTAAGTGAGAGAGCTGGCTAAAGAATTGGGGCGTTGTCGGACCAACATGGATTTTTCTTGAAAATTTCAGATTTTTTGCTCCAGCCGTTCGGGAGAAATCGTGCATACGGCGTACGGCGGACGGACGGAAAAATTGTTATTGCAGATTTGGTTCTACACCCTTTGAAACGTAAACCATGAAATTTTCAGGGGGGTTTTGAATTTTTTTTTCGAGTGCGATTACAATGGTTTATTATTGAATAATAAACCAAAACCGCCCAGTATCATGTGAGGATCGCATCGGCTGACATAATTGCAATGGTATTTCTTTTTTTTTTTTTTTTTTTCAAGACTTCTGTAAAACGCAAATTGTGGACTGTGAAGCGGTGGTTAGTTTTTCATTTTATCTCTATAAATTTCAGATCTACTCATGGATTTCTACGTATTGTCCGTATACAGTGTGTTTCAACAATGTACATATTTTTATATCAGCTTTCGTTTTGCACAAAGGGACTAGTAACAGTTGGAGTTCACGAGTAACGAGAGTCTGGGTTATCTAGAAGTACATTGCATGGTATGGAGGCACAGTGACTGCTGAAACGCCCTTTGTGGCTATTTTCATTCCTAATTAATCCACCGTGCTGAAACATAAAATAGAGCTCTTTTTATTGCATTTAGAATGCAAATACAAAGGTTGGTGGCTCGACGTACCAAACCTGATACACATAGATCAATGTTTTTCGAAGAAGGGTTATTCTAATAAAGACATAATAAACCTTGTGTAATACTTTGCAGCTTTGTTTGTGGGGCTGCATTATTGATGACGGTGTCGTTCTTATGCACAATCACCACAAAATGGTGTTTCAAAAATCGACCACGAAACGTTTAGAAAATCAGTTACAAAATCGAGTGACGTGAAAGTTTTCCTTATTATCCTAAATGTGCATAAAATCGAAAGGGAGCTTTTTTGGAAAATCTAGAAGCTATGTAGTGAGTAAGCTATCATACACTGTGAAACGTGAAGATTTCGTGATATGTTTGAGGTGCACTGACTAGCTGACGTCCTTGTCCTGAAGCGTTTTCTTTACCTCGCAAAACTTAATAACATATTGTAAGCGAAGAGCTATCTCTTTTTACCTTCAGTCTTTCTCAATGTTTGCTAAAAAGAATTTTGCTCTATTCACTTTAATTGACTGCGAATCAAATTATCAGACTTACCTAGTTCATGTTTTCATTCAATCATTTATAATGTTAATAGGAAACCCCCGAGTGTCAAAAATTTTCATTTCTGATCTAAGAATGTGATTTTTTTCCCCTTGGAAACCCGGGAACGTTACTCGCCCAATACTCCAAATAGGTTTGAGCCAAAATCGATTTAAAGATGATTAATTTACATCATAGTGTTTGATAGATTAGAGGGTGAAGTAGTTTTCTTTGATGTAATTTATTGTTCTTTATACGGAGGTTTTTGCCATTTCCAATATCCGACGATTTGAGTACCAGGTCATGAAGGAATAGAAGGCAACGAAGCAGTTGATTGACTAGGTAAAAAGGGAACCGCAACTAGGGGTTACCAAGAGTTATATAACTCAACAGGCCCAGAAATGGGAGGACAAGACTGGAATAACATAATGGCAAGATTTTCCTAAGCAGAGACAAGCCAAGCGGTTTCTTACAATCTCAAAGAAACGCGCACACTCCCTATTGTCACTGAGGCGTACAGACCTCCGCAAACTTGTGGGACTCCTCACTGGCCACTGTCCTCTAAGGTTCCACCTTAACAAAATGGGTAAGGCCAGGACAATAGAATGCCGGCTCTGTTGCGAAAAAGCGGAGACAGCTGAACACGTACTCTGCGAATGTCCTACGTACTCTGGAATCGATAAGATTCCGGCATTTCGGAAAGGGTGCCCTAACACCCGCTGATATTGCCAAGGAAACACCTGAAAACCTCCTTCACTTTGTGAATGAAGAGGCCATTAAAAAGATTCTGAAGTGAAACTGGAAAACATCACAATGGATCACAGTAGTCTCAGTGACCAAGAGTTCCTCCCATCCCATATCGGAAAGAAAAGTAAAGTAAACAAGGAATTTCACCTTGGATTTTCGTCCGACTACCCGGAGGTTCGGAACTAGGTCCGACGATTTCGCTCGTCAGACCTTCCCATTGCCTCACGCCCCTGGGTCGGGTGCGTTTTGGATCCACGTGATATCGAGATCAGAGGTGAACTGTCTACAACAGGTATACAACACTTGATAGGATTTTTTCCCTAATGCCCTAATCATTGGTGCCAGCCGGATTCGAACCGGGGCAATCAGTACTCCCACTGAAAGTAAACAGCTAAAGGACTGACGCCTCAGCTCGCTCGGACAACGTGTCCCCCATATCGGAAAGAATATAAATATATCCGGCGCCTTTTATATCGCATCTATTTAATAACTCGCCTTTGAGAACGATCTTTTCTTCGAAGAAATCAAAAAATCCCTATTAAAGTGAAATTCCCTATTAAAGTTTAATCATTAAACTATTTGGTCACCTGAGAATACAAGAGGGTAGCGATAATGTAAAAAACTTTGTTAGCATTGTCAGCTTCTAGCAACTTTGTCTTGCCTCCCTGGGATTCCACATCTATCTACCTTCTCTCTGCAACAATCCATTCGCATCCCGCTGGATTGTTGAATTAGTTTATCAAGGAAATCAACCTTAGTCACAACTGCATTGTGCAATGTTAATGTCCAAAAATGATTTCGGTTGAAATCCAGACTTTCTTCCCTAGGTGGCACCTTGAGAATTTCAAGCTGTCCGTAGATAACCAGGAAGATTCCACCGTTCTCCCAGTGTATTTGATACTTCTATTTTCGAGCCAGATCTGCTCCCTTGTCTTCATTGTTTATTCAACTGAGTCAAGAGTTTCTCGCACGAAAGCTTCAATTTTTAAACAGCTTATCTTGGAGCTAAGGGATAATTTTTCTCTGACTCCCAATTCAAGACTGTTCAAACTGCAACAATCGTGAGGGAGTTGTGGAAAGTAATTGTATGACACTGATGGAAACCTAACCGTCAAAACCGATTTAACCTTCCAAATCATTCATTTAATAGAAATAGGTGTTTATTCGACACGTGGGAAAATAATATTTACAACTGAGAAAACATGCTGCTAAGTAATGAATGCAGTATAGAGATTTCCGGATTGACATGTCTAGTTTTTAAAAATATTTGTAGGTGTTCTTAATTAAATATATGCGTATGATCATATATAAGTCGGACATGAATCATAAATAAATAATTGATAAACGATTTATTAATCGAAAAAAAAATCCCAAAAAACGAAGTAAGTTTAAGCAATAAAACGTAGGCCACTATTCCCTCCATCTTTCTTCCCGACAGGATTTTAAAAAAATCAGATTCAAATAGTGGCAAAAAGTGGTAACTATTGGTTTATTATTCAATAATAAACCATTGTAATCGCTCTTGAAAAAAAAAATGTCTAAGCCCCCGTGAAAATTTCATGGTTTACGTTTCAAAGGGTGTAGAATGCAAATCTGAAATAGAAATTTTTCCGTCCGTCCACCGTACGCTGTACGCACGTTTTCTCCCAAACGGCTGGAGCAAAATATCTGAAATTTTCAGGAAAAATCCATATTGGTCTGACGACGCCCCAATCCTTGAGCCAGCTCTCTCACTTAATTAAAAGTGCCACTTAAGGGTTGTCAAAGTTTTGTAAAATCCCTAAAAACCTCAAAAAAACCAAGGCGGCCTAAATATGGACACACCTAGGCCCAAACCATTCCCGAAAAAAAAACGTATGCTGTATGTACGTGTCACATTCACTACGTCACTGGTTATTGCCATAAAAACAAAAAGAACAGTTTTTTTTGCATTCTGAAAATGAAACGCTGCAAATTCTTTCACTGGGGTTTATTATTCAATTTCATTCATTTGGCTTGCATTCATAATTTGAATTTCTACTAAGCTTTGGAGTGTGCGTGTTTCACAGGTGATATAGCGATTATTGAATTTCAGGAGATATGCATAGAGCACGTAAATCGTTTCTCAACCAAAATACCTATTTAGATTGATCAGTTGATCATATTTGTGTGCTTCCTGAAATTCAATAATCGCTCTATCACCCGTGAAACACGCACACTCCAAAGCTTAGTAGAAATTCAAATCATGAATGCAAGCCAAATGAATGAAATGAATAATAAACCCCAGTGAAAGAATTTGCAGCGTTTTTTTCTTTTTTTCATAGTTTTTATTAGCTTACTAATGACGAGTCTAAATCGAATAACTATGTGGTGGTTTTTCCCTCGTCTTCGCTTCGTGGTCGGACTTTGCCTTGCACGGCTGATCAAACAACTTTACACAACAGAGAGGTAACGTTGATTCGAAGCATTGCCTTGAAACTGAAGCCAACGAACCAGTGGTTGACCACGCTTCCCCGTCCAGCAGATTGTCTCGTCTCAAAGGGCCCTCGCAATCATTGTACTGACGAACGGACGTGAATCCTTCCAATCCCGTTCCAACGCCCGGTTTCACCACCGTCATCCCCGCATTCGGAAGGTGCTGGAGGTTTACCGCATTCGCCGCGCGACTCCAAAACATATCCAGAAGAGGAACGCAAACATTGATGAAATGTGAAGATGTTCGACCAACAGACCGTCGAGTTGATGATATTGGTCATGAAAATGGGAGTCTTTCAATTGGCTATTATTTTCTTGGTAATTTCTCTGTACCTATATTTTGGGCCAGTTGCCGCCATGTAACCTACCTACGCTCTACAAATACGTGTTTGTTCTAATTTTCCCCCGTTTCAGTTCCCGTGGGATTAGACGAGCCGAGTTGATACATATTGTAATTGCATCACTTGTGCCAACTTGATACATGGGTGTACCTTGGGTAGGTGGGTAGTAGATGGATGCCCTTGTGAAGATAAAACAATTAGGGATGGGTATCGATACCTGATATTTCAAAAATTTTTACTGTTTAGCATCGATATTTTTGTATCGATACTTCAATTCCGATGTTTCGAAATATCGGCAAATTGTTTCTCACCAGCTTAAAATAATTGGTTTTAATATTGGGTTGATTTTCTTACTAGTCAAAAAACTCACCAACCAATCTTTGGACACTTGTAATGGAATCTGGAATGTAAAAGAATAGTGGATTTAATACTAGAAGGAAATCAGGAAAAGAAGAAGAATTAGGAAGGCAGCAATTGGAGGCTACATTACGTTTGTAGTAATACCCGAACTAGGAACCGCGAAACCCCGCAATGCAACCTTTGCAAAAGAAAAAAATCGACTTTTTGCCGATTCTATATTCAATCTCGCGTGTGTGTGCAAGAATGCTTGTATTACATTTACTACAAAAATTATGTTGGAGATGTGATAATAATCACTATCTAGGGGGTGGGGCTATTCCATACGTACTGCTAAGGGGGGGCAGGGTAGATTTTGCAGGGGGGCCTAAAATGTATAGATCCGGCCCTGGTATAGTACCCACTGTTACTGTTACCTTACCTCTAACAGGTTCAAAAATCAAAACAAAGATTATCTTGTGTCTGTTTATCTGTTTCAGTAGATACGATTAGGTTTTTTACTGTATAATTTTGAAAAATTGATGTTGAATTATTCGATAATATGGATAGCTTTTCCAAGTCGAATGTCGAATTGAGATTTTCCAAACCAAATTGAGAAATTTCCAAACCAATTTGAGAATTTTCCAAACCAATTTGAGAATTTTCCAAACCAATTTGAGAATTTTCCAAATCATTTGAGAATTTTCCAATCTAAGAAACAACACTACTAAAAAGGAAGAGGGAGTTTTCCAAACCGAATTGACAATTTTTTAAGGCAATTCAAGACTTCTATTAAAACAAAATTAGTGGAAGAATGAAAGAATAACTTTATGAACTAATTAACATTGAAATCAAAAAGACAAAATGAACGAAGAATACTTCATAAAAATTACAACAGAAAAAATCGAGGCTACTCTGCTTTTGGTTGGTCTATTGAAGTCAACAAAAACAAAAATCCGTTCATTTTGACATTCTGATTTCAATGTTAATTTGTCCATAAAGTGGCTTCACTACTTTGGTTTTCAATCATTGCCATCCGGTTTGGAAAACTCCTCCAGGAAATTGTCCCGAAAAATTCTCAAATTGGGAAAAAAATTGCAACAAATCATTTGGTTTGAAAATTCTCAATTCGACTCAAACGATCCTCAATCCTTCCAATATATTCAATCTCGTTGCGCAAATTGTATTACATTTACTACAAAAATTATGTTGGAGATGTGATAATAATCTCGATCTAGGGGGTGGGGCTATTCCATACGTACTGCTAAGAGGGCGCAGGGTAGATTTTGCAGGGGGGCCTAAAATGTATAGATCCGGCCCTGGTATAGTACCCACTGTTACTGTTACCTTACCTCTAACAGGTTCAAAAATCGAAACAAAGATTATCTCCTGTCTGTTTATCTGTTTCAGTAGATACGATTAGGTTTTTTACTGTATAATTTTGATTTGAAAACGTTAAATATATAGCTTTTCCAAGTCGACGATATCCAAGTTTTGTTTTTCCGTATTGCGAAATTTCCATGAAAACGTGAAGATGTTCGAAAAACAGACCATTGAGTTGATGATATTGGTCATGAACGAAGAATGGGTTAAGTCTTTCAATTGGTCATTAAGTCAACAAAACAAAAATCCGTTCTTTTGACATTTCTTAATTTGTACCATATATTTTTATTTTGCTTCATACTTTGCAATAATAGCAGTTACATACATGTAACCTAATTGAGGTATCGACCAATACGTGTTTGTTCTAATTTTCCCCATACGTAAAGAGTACAGATATTTTGGGTTTAGACGTTACATTATCGAATTACATAATATTGAATTTCATCAAACATTGTTGTGACAACTTCCGATACCTGTATCTTGGATGTATGTAAAATATGATACTTGTACCAATGTCCCTAATATAGCGATATATGATTATTATTTCCATGCACCCTCTTTCACGAAATGTGAAAGTTCGGAAATGTCTTTCAAAACTAGACTCAAAGTTCTTAATCGAAGAAAAAGAAGCAAGGACTGCAACAGTATTTATACAGATTGTAAGCTGTGTGAGTAGCGCTTGAATGTATGGCCAATCCCCCCTCCTGACAGGAAATTCAAAATTATCGTTGTTTGCACCACAACTAGAGTAAAATTGGGATCGAACTTGAACTAGGAATTAAGAAAATTTGTGAAGAACTCCAAGCTGCGCACTGTCGACAAAATTTAACGTCCACATATATTCTACTGACCCATCATCCATTTAAATGGACAAGACTCCAAGACTCCTCGCATCCCCGAAATCCAAGACTCACAATTTCCATATGTTTTCCAGCCCTGCCCAAGGTTCGTAAACCTGCATTTTATCTCTGGTCCCACTCGGAAACCAGTTTCAGCTGTTGAAATGGAGGAGAAAAAGCGGCGCTTCTTTCTGGGTATATTTTCGTTGTTTATTCGTAACCTAGCGGCTTAATTTTTCTTGAACTTTGTTGCCAGTCATCTACTGTTGTTGTTAGACCCTTGTAATGAGCGGAATTCGTTAAACTAGTTGAGAAACATGTGTCTGCGTTGTGTCCATGTAAATCCTTGTATGTACATCAAATGTACGTTGAGTCGCTTTCCCTATCTCAGATTGTACATTCGAATGAATAAACCATTTCAAGGAAACCCCGCTCTAAAAAAAAAAAACGCTGCAAATTCTTTCACTGGGGTTTATTATTCAATTGGCTTGCGTTCATGATTTGAATTTCTACTAAGCTTTGGAGTGTGCGTGTTCCAGAGGATAGAGCGATTATTGAATTTCAGGAGGCGCACAAATATGATCAAATTGGTTGAGAACAGATATATATTTCCCTGAAATTCAGAATATCTATCCTGTGAAACACGCACACTCCAAAGCTGATTAGTTCAAATCAAGAATGCAACTAAAACGAATATAATTGAATAATAAACCAAACTGAAAGAATTTGCAGTGTGCGTGTTTCATAGGCGATAGAGCGATTATTGAATTTCAAGAGGCACACAAATATGATCAACTGATCAATCCAAATAAATGTTTTGGTTGAGAACCGATTTACGTGGTCTATGCATATCTCCTGAAATTCAATAACTGCTCTATCACCTGTGAAACACGCACACTTCGAAGCTTAGTACAGATTCAAATCATGAACGCAAGCCAATTGAATAATTAACCCGAGTGAAAGAATACTTATTTACCCCAGTAATAATATTGAATAATAATCCCCAGTAATAATATTTACCTATACATTATCAGCGTTTCATACATATCAGAATGCTTCAACCCGTGTGTCGGCTTTAAACTACAAATATCCACATCGGCTATCACTCCAGTAACCACATTCACTACAACTCGACGCTATCGGCATCCCTAGGTTACAAACAAACAATAATAAACCAAAAAACGCAAATGTTGACACCATAAATCGGGCCATACATCGGGAATGGTTTGACCTACGGACCTGAGGAGGGACTCATTCGATTCCTCATGGTATGTTCTTCAAATAGGTATAAATTTGGGCCGCTTCGACTAGTTTTGAGGTTTTCAGGGATTTTACAAAACTTTTACAGCCCTTAAAGGGCACTTTAAATTGAGTGAGAGAGCTGGCTCAAGAATTGGGGCGTCGTCGGACCAAGATGGATTTTTCCAGAAAATTTCAGATTTTTTGCTCCAGCCGTTTGGGAGATATCGTGCGTACGGCGTACGGCGGGCGGACGGAAAATTTTTTATTGCAGATGCGGATTCTACACCCTTTGAAACGTAAACCATGAAATTTTCAGGGGTTGTTAGAATTTTTTTTTTTTTTTCCAGAGCGATTACAATGGTTTATTATTGAATAATAAACCAATACACTGTAATCTTATGAGTGAGATAATTTTGATTTTCGATTTTAATTTTTTGATTTTTGATAATTTTGATTTCTATTGATTTTTTAGAATGTACAATACCTTCATGACACATGTGGATCAGTACTTTTTTTGCAATGGCATTTATATATCTACATTCAGATATACTCTACAGATTTTTTGAGAGTTAATATTAATTTTCCTGATGTTAAGGTTGCCCCACTTCCCAGTCAGTTCAATTATAAAACGCGTCCTTCCATTTTCGAAGCCTGCTTCAGAAGGACTTCCTGAAATCAACCCGACAAAATCATGTACCCCTCCTTCATCCATTCTACTAATTCAATCTAACATTACTACGTCACAAAAACAATCACATAACTGATAGAAAGTTGGAACAGTAAATACGCATCCAACAGGTAGCATTGTTACAAATTAAATAATAAATAAATAAAATTTATTTAATAAGTTGATAGAAATTCTAAAATTTAACTACTGTGGTGGGTGTGTTGACCAGTGGCATTTTGTGTGGTTTACTTTGGAAGTCATCGGATGAATCAATACGTAGAATAGGACGATTACTGTACTTTTCTCAGTTTGTAGATGAGATCAAACACAATTTTTTTTTGTCCACACGTCCGATTAGCTAATTTTCAAATTTAAACATTGTCAATTTAACTAATAAACGAGCTTAGGTTATTGACTTATTCTCCTGAAAAGTATTTGGACATACCACATAGCACAATATGTTAGTTACCAAGCAACCTAAATGCAAACAATGTATAAGTCACTCATTGCTTTTTAAAAACATGTGAAAGACTTTTTTTTTCTTTTTTCCGTCAACGACGCACAATCTGTCCCTTTGAATTGAAGGGTGCGTCGTTGAATGGAAGTGAACGGCAAGACTAACGACTCCGAATTCACAGCAACACCTCAAAGAACTGAACAACAAAGAACAACTCTCTTCAAATCTAACAGGTTCAATAGACAGCATAATCTATCATCTTAACCCTTTCAGAGGGTTTTTAATGCCAACTCAAGAACCAACCTCTTGAAGCTCTTGAAACAATCAAACGATTCAACCGATTAGGAACTTGAGAAAAAAAACTGGTCCAATTCAAAAGGTTTGCTCCAGCTAATTTCTAATCGATGGCACCTCCAGTCTTTTACCACTCCTTGAGCCTGGAACCAATTTGTCCAAAGCCTAATTAGCAACTGTAACTGCCGCCTTCCCTCTGTTATTACACTTTTCTGTTCACTCTTTCTCCCGTTCATTATAACAACCCCCAAACGCGCTCGGGTGGGAAGCCTCCCTAAATTGAGAACCTCGATGTAACGGTTTCTTCAAAAATCATTAACGTAACACGTGTTCCTGCACCGTGGCATATTTAGATTCCCCTCCCCCCTTCTCCTGTACGTCCACTTTCTAATTAGAGCGGGTTAACGAAGCCGGTTAAAAATGGCCTCTCAGGGGGGAAGTTTTACACCGGCGCTAATGGCCCCGTGTGAGGGTGAAAGGGTTAAACGGCAAAAAGTTCGATCAGAAGGTTAGAGGAAAGCTCTTTCCATACGTCCGTTCGTTTTACTGCAAAACACATAGTCAATACTCCGATTGTTCCCAGTTGATCGAGGACAGTTCAAATTGTGTTCCAACGGCCCAACTCATCTCCCGTTTGATTGTAGTTTTTGCAATGTTAACTCGGCTAACGTTAACGAATTGGCTATCAGACACTGGTTTGATCGCTTTTCCGCAGTTTCTTTTTCCGATTGTAATTAAAACCCTCCCCGTTTAGTGAAACGACTCTTGTCACATCCTGCAGGGCATCGTCATCAAGCAAAAGCGTTGAAAAAAAGTTAGTGCGCAGTTGCTATTTAGCTCATCTTTGAAACTATGAAATCTGTCTTTTGTCACAATATGATATAAAATGAAATACTATAGCTGCAAATTATTACATAAAAGTTTATCATTTGTGAATTCCCGTCTGCGTTAATCACAGATCTGTTTATTAGAAACTAGCTGACCTGGCGAACTTAGTTCCGCCTTGGAGGTTATAATTGAGCAGACTTTTAATTTTATCAAGATCAATTTTTTATTAGGAATATAAGTAAATGATGGTAAGTATATTAAGGATTATCTATTGGCCATGTATTTTAGTGCATGGATGCAGCTTTCTATTGATGCACTTTGAGATAGACGTCATTTGCAGTTCTATTACCGACCGTTGAACGTGTCTTTATAAACCATTCTCTTAACATCGGTTGGCTATCCAAACCAGTATCTGTTGGATTACGAGACTCTGATCCAAAAAATATCGGGGACCTTCCTTCTCAACACGAAAACTTCTACAATAACACCTAATGTAACATTACCCCACCAACTGTTCAATAAATGGCCCGATGCAATATACATATTCACCGATGGATCTGTAGCTGATAATAAAGCAGGTGGTGCTTTTTACGATTGGTCGCTAGGGGTTTCACACTATTTTCGATTGTGGAATCATCCATCAAGTTACACAGCGGAGTTCAGTGCCATTGTGTTAGCACTCAACTATGCTAAAAATTGTAATCAACCCGCTTCGAAATGTATAGTAATAGTAACAGATTCCATGAGCGTTTTACAGAAATTTAAAAATGTCAGCCTATTTACACACTTATCTCCACTAGAAGCCGACATACTCCGGTTGATGAACGATCTCCGCTCAACAAATAATACCACTCATTTAGTATGGATTAAAGCCCACGTAGGAATCGGCCCCAACGAACTCGTCCGCCTAGCCAAAAGGGTTCTCAATTTATTCAATTATTAACCTACCTTTTAGTTTTTCACATACTGATCTGAAAAGAGAATTTAAATAAACTGACAGGGAGTGGCAAAAAATGTTCAGGTATCCATCGGGACAGGTTTTTAGATCACAATTCCCTTCAATAAGTGGATTGCCATGTTTCCCAATAGTTAATGGTAGGTCCAAATGTTTTTATAAAACCATAACAAGATTAGGAAACGGCCATGCACTTACAAACAAATGAGGCGTTTGGGATCAAAACTGGACAACTCCAAAATTTCTGAAACTAATATTTTCACAATTTTTGCAAGTTTGAATTGAAATTTTTATGCTCTCCAAAAGATTGGCTCCATAACAAGACTAAAACGATTAGAAATAACGCGACAAACTTTCAGTTTGGTTTCAACAGCACACAACTATAGGTTCATCTTGACGCCGCTTACTTAATCGATATTCCCGTTTACTGTCCACAGACTGTGTTTGAAAAGAGAATTTAAACCTAATATGATACCAACGATGGAGGTCAACATGAAAACGTCATAGAAGAATTTTCGCTCCACAACTGATTTCATAAAATCATTTTTTTCGCGTTCAAATATTTTGGATTGCCATGTTTCCCAATGGTTAATGGTTCAGGTCCTAAATGTTTTTATAAAACCATAACAAGATTAAGAAAATTTGGTTTTATGGCATTGCACTTATCAAACAAATATCTTTTTAAAATCCAAAGAAGACAAACACCCAATTGTAACCACTCCCCAGAAGAAGAAGACTTAGAATATATTTTCCTCAATTGTAATAAGTATGAGCACAAAAGGATAAACTTTTTCAGCAATCTGAGCACTAGAGCGGTCTCCCCCTTCAACCTGTGTTACCTCGTTTCGTTAAATAATATTGAAATTTATAATTATTTGTTCACATTTCTAATAAATATTAACCGTAGCATTTAAGTGGTCTCCATGTAGTAAGTAAGTAATTTTATACATGTAAGACGTAGAAGCCAATTTTGATATCTATATCAAAGCATTTCCTTGTACAGAGCAACTCCATAATGTTAACTCCAACTCTACTCGCATGTAAAGCATCCATCTTCTATTCATTAGTTTCTAGTATCCAAGCAAATCTGCCTCCGCTTTCCTGACACCTGTATGTGGGTACATGATTTCAGCCACTAAATTACCCTTCCTTTACCTCCTTCAAGTTATGTAGTCTAACCATTCAACTTATATGTTTTTTCTAGCCATTAAATTTATAGTAAATTTACCATTTCTTCTTTTCTCTCAAGTCACACAAATGCAAACTGTATTTTTCTTTATGATTTTTCTAGTTGTTATAGAAGAAGTTCTACAAATAGAACAAAACGTAGGAACTGAAATTTTAGTTTTCTACCAACCTCTGATTGACTCTCAAAAAAAATTGTTTTTCAAAAGATACAATGACAGCAGTCGAGAACACAGTGTATAATATACATACATATTATGTATTTGAAGTCGAGGTTTTTCAACGGTACAAAATTCTATTCATTGTTCACACCTAAGTTTAAAACATACTAGCGACATGACGTACCACTTGTGTCGGTATTTACCTGGGGAGCAGTCAATCAAACGAACCTTACAGCGGCAGCGATGTAAGGCTCAAGGCGTCACCGCAGAGCCGAGCAATTGCACAGAAGTAGTTCTAGATGAAGAAATTCTAAAAATGATTGACGGAACTTCTTTCCTACTGGCCGACGATGGAAGAGAAGACAGAGTTATTGTTTTTAGCAGTGAAAAGAGCAAAGAAAGTTTGAAATTTTTTAACGATTTGTCCTTTGACGGTACGTTTAAGTGCTGTAGTAAACAGTTAACGCAAATTTATAGCATTCATGCGGATTTTGGAAGTATTCATGCGAATGATGAAACTAACATACAACCCGTTGTATTTGCTCTTTTGCCCAACAAAAAAACGGAAATTTACATTAGATTATTTCGATTGATTCTTGAAGCTGTGCCAGAGTGGTGTCAAAAAACTGTAAACGTTGATTTCGAAGTGATATGTCTGCTATTCGCGAAGTATTTCCTACAACACTACTACATGGATGCTTCTTCCATATGAGGAAATGCCTTTGGCGTAAGGTTCAAGAAATAGGACTATCAACTGAGTACCGTGTAAACCAAGATATTAGGCTTCATGTATGCATGTGTGCAGCACTAGCATTTTTAAATCCAGAAAAAGTCCAAGATGGCTGGATTAAGATTCACTCTCAAGCCTCTGATTCTTCTAAGTTAAGTTTGTTTTTTGATTACTTTGTTGAGAACTGGCTGGAAAACATTGAAATTCCAATAGCAGTGTGAAGCTGCTACCAAAAACGACATCGGACAACAAATGCAGTCGAGGGGTGGAATAACCGTTTGAACTATCTTCTAGAGAGAAGGCCAAATCCAAAAATGAAAGACGTTGTTGAATGTTTGAAAGGAGAAGGCGAGAAGACAAACAGCGCTTTTATGAAGTTTCAACTGAACATTGGAAGTTCAAAGCGAAAGAGAAAGTACATCAAGTATGATGAAAGGCTTGAAAGAATAACGAGGCGGTATGTAGAAGATGGCTACCTAGAGTCATGCTTAACAGCTCTTTCTTATTTTAAGAGTTTAGAATAAAACGTGACTGCTTACCTGATTGACCTCATATAGAGCCTGACTGATTAGTTCTTAAATAAATATAAAAAAATCTATAAAAAAAATAAAAAACAATAAAAACTGACGAAAGCTTAATCACAGCTGATTTTAAACACGCCAAAGTTATTGTAATTTTTGTATTACTGCATTATAATACAATCACTTTGCCAGTCCACAGCCTGGATCAAGTGTGATGGGAATCAGTAATAACTTTATTATGAATTTAATATTTACTGAAAAATTATCTATTTACTTTTCGATTTATCATGTGGTACGTTTTGTCGCATCCAAAATATCTTTAAATTACTTTCAGACCCTTCACAGGTAGTTGGTCAGTTCCACGGTACGTTTTATCGCTAGTACGTTTTGTCGCGTATTCGTTGCTCGCTGTTACAAGTGCAAAAAGGATTGTAAAAGGATGTGAAAAAGGATTTCGATTAAAGAAAAGAGTTTTATTTAAACTTTAAAGCCATTAGTTCAGCTTGCCTTGACATAAACTCGCTAAAGTACTTGAAAGTTGTTGTTTTGTTTAAAAAAATGAATCATTAAGTTATAATCTCAGCTAGACTTTTGAACATAAACTTGACTAATGAATAGGCGAACCTAGATTATGCTTCACTTTAAGTCGCTCTAAGGTGAGGCAAATGGACTTGAGTTAGACTTTCTGAGATGAAATATTCCCGTCTTCAGTTCAGAGTTTTCAGCGGTTTAATGAACGTCTAGCTAAAGCGATCTTTTGACTGCTCTGTCATTATCGAGAAACGAGCCTCTTTCCGCCCCCTGAGCTTCCCCTTTCTAATAGCTGATGGTCTGATGAATCTCTCGCTCTCCCAGGATTAGGGAATTAATGTTTGTGAAATCAATTCATTCAACTCCCATTTAATTTTACTGGGATCCGATTAAGTATCCTTTTTCAGTCCTAATGGCTCAACGCTTTAAACTTAGTCAGTTCTCCGTGAAGGGCCTTGGAACAAAGCTCGACGCAGGGTCTTTCTTTTTTTTGCTATTGAGGGTTCGTTAAACAAGATCTTTCTCTCCGAATTCAGTGGAATTCAACAGTCCTACATAAAATCGGTCATTATTCAACTTGGTTACAATTCCGTTTACCCCTTACTATAATTTATTTATTCTACTTGCAAGCACTAAGCATCACATAAGTTGGTCCAAAATTCAGCTTATCAAATCACTACAACATAGTGACATAACAGTGAATGTATAATTGAGTTTTTCTATGGATTCCAAAATGGCTGGACCATAACAGATATTGTCAAAAATGGTTGATGAAGTTGATGTACCACCTTCCCCTGAGGATGAGGAATTATGTAAAGAATTATTATCGGAAGCCTGAGAACATGACAGAAAGCGTAAACTATTCCGGAGAGAAAGATTTAAAATTTGATGGTTTCCTCTTTTCAACTTACCTGTTGAATACATTTTGGTTTATTATTCAATAATAACGATTTCTCCCAAACGGCTGAAGCAAAAAAGCTGAAATTTTCAGGAAAAATCCATCTTGGTCCGAGAACGCCCCAATTCTTGAGCCAGCTCTCTCACTTAATTCAAAGTGCCCTTTAAGGGTTGTCAAAGTTTTGTAAAATCCCTAAAAACCCCAAAAAAGTCAAGGCGGCCCAAATTTGGACTTTTTTTGAAGAACTTTCCATGAGGAATCGAATGAGCCCTTCCGTAGGTCAAACCATTCCCGAGCTATGGCCCGATTTATGGTGTCAACATTCGCGTTATTTTCGTTTATTATTGTTTTTGTTTTGATATCAGTAACCTAGTGACGTAGTGATGTAGTAATGTGGATACTGGAGTGAACTCCTAAAAGGCTTTGTAGCCGATACACGGGTTGAAGCATTCTAATAACCATTAAAAAAAAAAATTAAAATAAAAAACCGCTGCAAATTCTTTCACTGGGGTTTATTATTCAATTGGCTTGCGTCCATGATTTGAATTTATACTAAGCTTTGGAGTGTGCGTGTTTCACAGGTGATAGAGCGATTATTGAATTTCAGGAGATATGCATAGAGCACGTAAATCTGTTCTCGACCAAAATACCTATTTGGATTGATCAGTTGATCATATTTGTGTGCCTCCTGAAATTCAATAATCGCTCTATATCACCTGTGAAACACGCACACTCCAAAGCTTAGTATAAATTCAAATCATGAACGCAAGCCAATTGAATAATAAACCCCAGTGAAAGAATTTGCAGCGTTTTTAAAAACAAGTCGAAAGAGAATGATCCAGGTTAGTGGCGCTTAGGCCTCTCCCCTCCAGGTGGGTGAAGTTCTTAAATTCACTTTCTGGTTCTGATCCTGGTACTCTGATTCCGATCCTTTTGATGTCTGTTTGATCTTTTTTGTGTCGATTAACCTACTTTCACCCATCCGATACTCTCGATATTTGATATTTTTGGAAAGCTTCGTCATTTTCAACATGAGAACTTCAAATTCAACCCAAAAAATTCTGATTGCCGATTATAATGGCAGATAAATCACAAAGACATACCAACTCAATGCAAAACTTACATGTAAATAAACAAAATTATTGCCATCTAATAATGCACAGTTGAAAAAGTAGTCAAGAAACAGTAGAGAAAGTTAGTAGATAGCAATAGTGGTCGATAATAAGAAAAAGAATTGAAAGGAAAATAAAAAAATAGAAAATAGAGAAAAATAGAAAATAAGAAAATAAAGGAAATAAGAAAATAGAAAATAGAGACAAAATAGAGAAATAAGAAAATAAAGGAGAATAAGAAAGAATAGAATGAAAGGTGAATAAGAATTGGCAAGTTCAATGGATTTGATTGAATCGTTCAATAAGTTGTCACAGTGATCCTTTCAAGTCACACGCAGTTCACAAACCCGGCAAAGTTGAAAAAAAAAAAAATAAAATAAAAGCTGAAATATTTTGCCCAAAACTAAAGAATGAACCTCTTCACTGTCTTCACCAAAGGGAATTAATATATCACTCTTCATTTTTCACGATCATTTTCATATTCATATATAATGAGTTGTACCTGCAATCAGTGTCAAGTTCTGTACCATAATGTTTTTCCCCATTTAATCTTACTTTTATTTGTAGTGCTACTATCCTTTCATCATTTTGTAATTGGCGTAAGCCGTATGTAAATAAATAAATAATAAACTGCAACAGGCTCAGACTTCAGTTGACTTTGGATTGCCCTCTCATTCGGTAAACATCGAATGGATAATGCTATCAGCAGCGTTAGGGTCAACGCAGGCAAGATGACGTGATGAAATCCATCGATGGCAAATATTTGGCAAACGTGGTAATGGCGCCTGATTCATTATGAATGAAGAGCTCATTGCAATATTGAAGCCCTCAAATCCCTCTCCATGGCGGGGTCAAACTCATTGTTGTCAGTCAACAAAGTTTAGTTTAATTTGCTCGTGATAAACGATAATAAATAAGATATAAATCACACTTTCAGTGAATAGATGTTTTACGAGTGAGAACAGGAGCAACGATAAATTTATCAGGAAAGGGAAAAGGGACACTTGCCTTCACAATAGTTTAATATATAAACTCCTGAATTATTCATGTACTTGATTCCCTAATCGCGAGAGGCGCTAATATAGTCCATTTTGATAACACAATTTAGTTCAAACGGCTTCTTCTGAAATGTGTTTACTGCGTTTAATTATTTGAAGAACGTTACAGATTATTACACACTTAATCCTGTTTTTTCTGCTCAAAAGTCTAGCCACTGGGGAAAGGGAATGGAAAATAGAGAAAATAGCAATAGTGTCATAAAGGACCTTCTTGAAATATTAACATGGTGGTAGCCATCTAGACAGAAATGGAAGTAGGTACTAAAACTTATTGAACGACCCCGATAAAAATCAAACTTTTTGCACCACCCCACAATTTTATTTGCAGTTTTTCAAAATTTAATTTTAATTTAATTTAGCGATTTTTAGGACGGAAAGAGCAAAAAATGAGAAATTTTTTGTGTACCTAAATAATGTAGACTGGCCTACAGTACGTAGGTTAGGATTCGTAGGTTTTCTTCCCTGACTTCTTAGTTGACTCTCTACTTTAAAAATTTAAATTGTATTTTTATAGTGGCACAGGGGAACCTTCCATCATGCTAGGCCATCTTACCCTCTTCCATGATCTCCTTACTATTATCTTTTTAGTTGTCTGTACTTATCATTAAAGAGAGATCTCGTAACCTTTAATGAGGGCTATAATGTACTTATGACGTATGTTAATTGCATTTGATTTCTCACCCCAATCAAGATGTGAAGCTCGTGAGTCTGGTTGTTTTTCCACAGGGAGAAGTTGGGGCCCAGCCCGGTAGCGCAACTGGCGTCGGACTCGGCAGCCGCCGCTGCCAGACAGACCGCCAGACAAAACCCGACACCCCACATCGCCCTTTTATCTGAGAACAGAACAATCATATGTCATAAGTTCATGAAGACATCATTTGAGAAATCATTTAAGGAAAAGCAATTGGTGGACGTTCCTCCTTATGAGTTGTATATTGAATGAATCAAACGTAGTGCCAACAAATGTGCATATGTGAAGTTACAGTCTTGTAACCTAATGAAATGAGAAAATTTTACTAAATTATCACGTTTTATTCATATTAAGTTATCCTGAAAATGGAACGCTTTCTCCGATGGAGTTATCAACTATAAACCTCAGGTTAGACGTTAGATAGATAGATAGTTACATCACTTTACATGTTACATTCTTCAATTGAATAATAACCGACGACCGAGCTGGATATTGCAACACTGTCGCCCAGCCCGGAGTTGGTTCACACTTCTAATTTCTATGAAATACCTATAACACTATATTTATACCACATTAATTATAACAATTTAGATGCCACTTCCATGGAATGATGTACTTAGTAGAAATGTCATGTATATAAAAATGTCATCAATTAGGTACATGAAAGTTGTTCCCCATATTACAGTGGCGTACTAAAAAATTGACTCAAACAGAAAATGATAAATATTGATCTTAGTTCTTTTGATAGGAATTAGATTCTGGACATGGTATAGGTTTTTTTTTAGCTTTTGACAGTTTTTGACTTTTGACTTTTGGTGATAATAAACCATTGTAATCGCCCCCCCCCCCCCCCCCTGAAAATTTCATGGTTTACGTTTCAAAGGGTGTAGAATCCGAATCTGCAATAAAAATTTTCCCGTCCGTACGCACGATTTCTCCCAAACGGCTGGAGCAAAAGATCTGAAATTTTCAGGAAAAATCCATCTTGGTCCGTCAACGCCCCAATTCTTGAGCCAGCTCTCTCACTCAATTTAAAGTGCCCTTTAAGGGCTGTAAAAGTTTTGTAAAAAAAAACCTCTAAACAAGTCGAAGTGGCCTAAATTTGTACTCTTTTGAAGAACATACCATGAGGAATCGAACAAGACCCTCCCCACGTCCGTAGGTCAAACCATTCCCGATTTTTGGTGTCAACATTTGCGTTTTTTGGTTTATTACTGTTTGTTTTGTTGAGTGATGTCCGGCCGATAGCGTCGAGTTGTAGTGAATGTGGATACTGGAGTGATAGCCGATGTGGATACTTGTAGTTTATAGCCGATACACGGGTTGAAGTATTCTGATATGCATGAAACGCTGATAATATATAGGTAAATATTATTCAATATTATTACTGGGGTAAATAAGTATTCTTTCACTGGGGTTTATTATTCAATTGGCTTGCGTTCATGATTTGAATCTGTACTAAGCTTCGAAGTGTGCGTGTTTCGCAGGTGATAGAGCGATTATTGAATTTCAGGAGATATGCATACAGCACGTAAATCTGTTCTCAACCAAAATACCTATTTGAATTGATCAGTTGATTATATTTGTGTGCCTCCTCTACATCAGTCTACCTTTGGCTAGATCGTTTAAATTTGGATTTGGGGACGTTTTAACGCAATACGAGTGCTAAAGGACTTGATAAATAATAGATGTTTTTATTAAGGTTCAATAAAAAAACGCTGCAATCTCTTTCACTGGGGTTTATTATTCAATTTTCTTGCGTTCATGATTTGAATTTCTACTAAGCTTTGGAGTGAGCGTGTTTCACAGGATAGAGGGATTATTGAATTTCAGAAGGCACACAAATATGATCAACTGATCAATCCAAATAGGTATTTTGGTTGAGAACAGATTTACGTGCTCCATTCATATCTCCTGAAATTCAATAATCGCCCTATCCTGTGAAACACGCACACTCCAAAGCTTAGTAGAAATTCAAATCATGAACGCAAGCCAATTGAATAATAAACACCAGTGAAAGAATTTGCAGCGTTTCGAATGTGGTGGGTCCATTTCATTTGTAAATCAAACGTATTTGTAAAAAACTAAACTATTCACTTTTCTTGTTTTCGCAACAGTTCATGGTAAGTCATTGCAGCTGTGAAATTTCAAAGCGTAGATCAATGTTGATAGTGGTTCTGTTTTTCTTGCTAAATCCAAGAAGCCCGATTTAGTAAAATCGATGGTAAACTTGTTGGTGTTCTTCTTCTGTAAAGTCACCCTCAAATCCCAGAGCGACTATTAATGGAATTTACTAGAGAAACATCGTCCGCAAGCATGCAGGGACGTAACTAGGGGGGGGGGGGATGCCCCGGGCGCCAAAGTTAGAGGGGCGCCAAATAGGCAAAAAAGTGACAGCTTACCAAGTTCTTTTAAATATTATGACCGTTTGGAGTAAATTTGAAAATATTTACTAAAAGGAAAGATAATACAAATAAGGAATGCAATAGGCCTACAAGAAAGGACAAAGGATATAGAAAACTTATACTGCGCGAGGCTAGAACTAGCCTTGAGCGGCCGTATGCAGGCTAGTTGAGGAGGCGAGTCTACTCCATTCGAACTTTTGGTTTATATTCGCCAAAACGGCCTCCATGACGCCTATCCCAATATAACCACAGCTTTGAGAATTTTTCTTACAATACCCGTGTGTGTAGCATCGAATGAAAGAAGTTTTAGAAAACTGAGGATAATGAAAAACTACATCAGGAACATGACAGGACAGGAGGAACTTGGCCATCATATCAACAGAGCACAAAATAGCTTCAGCACTATCTTTTGATGGTATCATTAAAACATTTGCAGCAAAAAAGACCGACATTTTTCATTTTCAAGTTTGTTTAGGGCTTCCATTTCGTACAAAAATGCATTTGTCATCTATTAGTTTGTTAAATTTAATATAAATTATATGGTATTTTACATTGAGCACTCACTTACCAAACTTTCCTCCTTTTAGTAAAAGAGTTTATACACTTGTGAATAAATCAAATTAATTATATTTATATTTTGATTCATTGGTATATTAAGATGGTATGAGTCATGAGATATCGGGTCTATGGGGGGGGGGGGGGGGCCAAATTTATTTCTTGCCCCGGGTGAAATACCATAGGGTTAAGTTCCTGCAAGCATGTAGATCTTCTCGGAATATTTTGGGGAGCAAGTTCATTCATATACAGCCTTGCGAACAGCTGTATTCGCGGATTAAAGCAGTTTCGGTTTTCGCTTTGCCAATGTGGACTACTCGAGAATAGTCCTCGAATCCCTTATGCTTCCAGTTTTTCAACAAGTTTTAACAATCCTTACAAAGCGACATGCAGTAAAATACGTTGGAAGAAGTCAGCAGAGCTTCGACTATTTGATTTCGTGTTTCGATTCTAAACACCGGCGATAGGAAATGAATTCCCGGTTTTAGAAATATACGCATGTTCTCTTCCTCCCAAATATTTGGGCCTCCGCGGGAACTGCCGATGCCTTTTCCGCCCTTAAAATTACGGCGCTGAACGCGCGGACCTCGCCTACGTCGTTTCTTCGTTTGCACGAGCCGGAATGAGCGTTTCGTGTCAATATTTGTCCAGCTCCGAAAGGCGGGAGCGATGTAATAAATCCGTCGTTTTCGGTGTCCCGGGAAAACCTCCCCAGTTCGCCGACCGCTTTTGTTTCAAACCTAACCAAGTCCAAGTCCTTTCTTGTGTGGGCGGAGGAAACCGTCACGTTTCATCTGTATTTCGTGAGGCCGTGCTCCTGAATTAATTGCATCTCTTCAAACACCCGCGGCTTAATAAGTGCGGGTTTTGTTTCGAGTTCAGATGAAACGCGGGTTTACCTACCGCCTGAGATTTCTCATTAAACGTCCACAACAGTCGTTCGGGCTCACGGAATTAATTTGTTGTCGAGTTTCGATTTCCATTGAGCGACGGGTTTCAATTTCCTGGATACCAGTAATTCGCAAATAACGTACGTTATCCCGCTCAAATGGAGATGTTATGTCTTCATATCGTTCAACTCGTACCGAATAATTAAATTTCTGCCAAACAATGAGTCATTGAAAATTGATGCAATCTGTGATTGCAATTAAACAAAAATGATGCAAATTAGTGAAACGAAGCCTCTAAAACCGCAGCAAATAACGACACAGACGTGTATTATACCTACCGCAGGCCAGGGATCAATTGAACAATCAATTTACAACAAAAGTTGCCCCCATGACATTTTTGACTCAGTTGTTGACTTCTATCAGTCACATGGATGTATTTCGTGTTTTCGACTTTAAATCACTAAAACTATTTGTTCAGATGTATCTGAAATAGTTTGGGAACATGAAGAGATTTTCGGTGTTTGGGTCATTACCTCTTGAAAACCACACTTGACTCCTATTCAAGGCCCGCAGGTAACGGTGACCATACCTGCCGCTTTTGGTACCTCATTGTTTGATAATCCCGTTTGTATGTGAACATATTTAAAGCCTTTAATGGCCTCCAAATTCCCCAAGCTGCTTTGTGCCGTAGGTTTTTCCCAAGCCCTGTTTCTGGCAAACGGTCAGTCACCTGTAGTCTCCCCACTAGCACCCTGGGGTATCCCGGGGTAGTTGTAACCTCGTCCCTGATTGGTTTCTACTATCCCCCTCTCTCTGCTCCCCACGATTCCCCACTGTAAATTTTGTTCACTTCCCCTCCAAACAAAATTTTCCCGTTTTTTGGTTAACAGAATCCGGAGTCAGTTCTCTCCTTCGTTTTTAGCTTGCTCTTACACCCTTGTTAACTCGACTGACTTCATACCATAGTTATCAAAGTGACTTCATTTTCATAACTAAGTAGTGGCAAAGCAGCATATTTTG
This sequence comes from Creontiades dilutus, assembly GCA_031894815.1. NCBI lineage: Eukaryota > Metazoa > Arthropoda > Insecta > Hemiptera > Miridae > Creontiades > Creontiades dilutus. The sequence continues at coordinate 121,486 of JAVIWC010002403.1, read as the reverse complement.
TGATATTGTTGACTACCCGCGAAACCTCAACTTCGGCAGAAGCGCCCTAAGATTTTATTCTACAACACCTTTATTTATTTTATTGATTCACTATATCGACGAATACGAATTGAATGATATATTTCCATACTCATTCATTGAGCATGTACGCATTGATTTGAAATATAGCCTCCATCAGTTAACTGCATAACCGTTTATATCTTCCTTGGGTTCACCTCAACACTATTATAGCTTCGTTAATTGAAGAGCAACTTCAAATTTGATTACACCGTTGACTAGAACGTTAAATTTCATATCTCATATGTTTCATAGGCTTCCAGAGACTTCCTCACGATTACTCTATTATAACAACCATCATGTTACCAGAGCAAAGTTGGGCAATTGAGAACATGGAGTTTCAGTATTTAGAATCAACTTAGCACGGTGTTTAATTATTTCTCAGCATAATAATACACTGTCAGGTGGAAAACCAACGTTTTTTCAATAAGATTTGACTAAATTGATGAAAAATGAACTTAAAGAGTAGAATTTTCAAATCTAAAAAAACCCAGAGGAGAATTTTAGAATTTAATATTAAAGTACGCAAAAATATCAGCTTTCCAATGGTAATATACTTATTAAAAAAAATAAAAATATACGCTTGAATTCAATACATTTGAAAAAAAAAAAACCCCTTGAAGTCAATGGAGAAATAGACGTTTGAGTCAGAGATGGGCATCCCTGATTAACAAATACTTTTATAATTACATTTGCGATTACCAAAGTATTTGTAAAATTAATCGAATAACGAAAGTAATCAATTACTTTGTATTCGCACGATGCGATTACTTTTTCGAATACTTTTTTAATTGCCAAAAGTATTCGAATACAATTGTAATAGATTACAATTGTATTTGATTACTTTTGTATTTGAATGCCCGATTACAATGGTCCATGCAGTTGATATTTATTTTCGATGTTCGTCGCAGACGGTCTTCTGCCTGAATTTAATTAATAAAAATTGACTTTTTTAATAAACCCTGGAAAAAATGTGCATATCACACAAGTCAGAAGCAGGCATAGCTCATGAATGAATAACAAAATAGACAATAATTTTATGAAAAATTACATTTTTAGATTAGTAGATACAAATTAAGATTTGAACTAAAACGATGTTTCCATTTTTAACTTTTCGGTTTTAAATAATTTAATAATTACCTAGTACTTACCTAGGTACTAATTATTAGTAAAATTTGGTAGGTATTTCTGCATTTTCCAAATTATTGGTAAATTGAAAAACCTTTAGGCTCATCAAATTGTTTGTGATGCAAGTGCGGGTACTTGAAAGGAATAACAGTTATAGTTATACATAACATTATGAATAATTATCACGGAAACGACGGTTTTGTCGAAGTTTCGAAGTGAAAAATGGGCACTAAAATTGCGATTCTCAGAGCAAAGTTGTGTGGGGTATCGTTTTCGATCTATGTTGTAAATTTGGAAGCTGGATTGCTTAGAATGTGTTTCAACATTCCAGTTTCAAGAGCAAAGTATGGTTAAACTGTCAAATTTACTTTTCTCAGCCCGGGGTCATCCCCACGGCAGGGATGGCATGACAACAAAAACATAACTTTCCTCTTAATTTTCCCTTCACTCAACAACCAAGATTCTTGGATTCTTCGAAGATTCCCACTTCTGAGACTTCGAAAAACAAAGTAATCGTTATTCGTATCTGTAATCGCAAGAAAGTATTCGTTAACCACAATTACTTTGAAAGTATTCGCTGAAAAGTATTCGTTAATCGATTAACGCCCATCTCTGGTTTGAGTGCACTAAAATATTTTACGGTGGAATTGACGTTTTTTACACAAAATCTAGTTACACAAACAAATGAGTTTGTCATTTGCTTTTCGTAAGGACTTGGCGCAGGAACTTCTACGGCATTCAGGTAAGGCTTAGTTATGTTTCACAGGATAATAGATTCAAGTGGCCACCAAGGAGTTAGGCAATTGTGTGGTTGAACAAAGAGAATTATAGCAGCGTGGACATGGAGCAGACCTGGAGGGCTAAGATAAGTAAGTATGATAGAAATGACCTGCGGCAAGCGATATCTGAGCTAAAAGGAGTGGCGCCTAACAACATCAAGGTTATGGCTGCGACCGTGTCATGGCGCGGGGTGTGGTGCGGGAAAAGTGCCACGGAGTTACTTGAGCTGGGCATCTCATCAGGAGTACTTCGTGGTATCACCACCCGCGTCATCCGGGGCTCGTACTTGAACTGGTGGTCTTTTTATAGGGGCACTTCCTTTCATCCCTCTCTTCCTCCTCCATCATCCTCAACTTCCCATATCCCAAAGGCCGGCGTCGGGTAAACCTGGGCGTCCTACCCACGTTGTTTAGTTTTTCGTTTTTATTTAATGGCGTGCCCCCTCCGTCTTTGAGGGGAGATTAAAAAAAAAAAAAAAAAAAAAAAATGTACCAGTCTGTGTGTCATTCACTAATAATAAATGTGAATATTTGTTTATGGTTCATCGATTTGTTTATTATAATAATCTCACCCTCATCATTGAACAAGATTATGTTAGTAGTGTATACTTGGAAATCTAAATAACATTTATATACTCAGCCCCACTATCATTTGTCCTGCATTGTGTTTGGTGATGGTTAATGTTCATCATCACAACATCACATGAATTTACCAACTTACCAATATAACATTTTTTTCCTCAAGGGTGACCTGAGTTGGTCTTTCGATCAATATAATTTGTATAGACTTTTGTAGCAGTCTTAAGCTACCATTCTTTACAATATAGTTACAGCTGATAAATTTTGCAGATCAATAACAACTAGAAGACTACATTTACAAACAAGGAACACAAAAATCGGAAATTTTTTTGTCATTTCGTTTAGGAAAATAAAAGCCGTAGCCCACATTTTCCTCTATCATGGACACAGTAGACCAGAAAGGCGCAGGAGGGCTTTCTACTACAGATATAGTTAACCTTTATGTAATAATTTGGATCGTTTTCTGTTGTTGCTCCCGCGGTAATAATTTTTTTTTATCCTCCCAACGAATAAGCGTAAATAACGTGTAGGCTCGGGGGAACTGGCGGGAAGGGAAGTGTGATGTTACCGGGGTCAAAGCGCCATAAAAGCTGGCAGCGTGGGCGTAAGCGTATTCCGAGATATGATGCCTCCCGGGTTCTTTTTTCGGAGCGACCGCCCGACCCCAAAAAAAGGGTCAGACCAACTAGCGAGGACACGGGGAGCAGCAGGTTGATTACTGAAAGAGCCGTTTTTATTACTACACTCCCCACCTCCCCTGGAGAGCTCTACCGCCCTCCGGGAAGGTGTAATTACTTTTCAAGTGCTACCGCTCGTACTGCGTTGATTACAGTTGGATCTGCCATATTGGCCTCTGTGTTTGGCCTCTCTTTTTGTAATAATAACCCAAGGAATGAAAAGGAGAGAAATGAAAGAACCCCGGCAATATTTTCACAAACTAAATGCGGAATTAAGTAAAAAGCCTCTCTTCCCGAGTAGCTTGTTTTCTGAACTACCGTTATTAAAAACCCTCGACGAGAGAACCGCAATCCTCATGAACGAAGGTGGCGGTGCTGAGAATCAAGTGAGCTGGCGTTAAGTAGGCAATCAAGAAAAAATAACAACCTGTCTCTTTTATCTATTATTCACCTTTTTGACATCGAAACATAATCAACATACCTTTTAACATAATTATTTACACCAGTCTACGCCTTGTTGGTGGGGTAGTAGTAGAAAACCCCATTTTCGAAAACACAGAGGAAATGGGTACTTTTTGAATTATCACACTATTAGACTGTGTTTAAACTTTACACTGAATAACTTAACTTAAGGAATTGAAATTAAGAATATAAAACGCTGCAAATTCTTTCACTGGGGTTTATTATTCAATTGGCTTGCGTTCATGATTTGAATTTATACTAAGCTTTGGAGTGTGAGTGTTTCACAGGTGATAGAGCGATTATTGAATTTCAGGAGGTATGCATAGAGCACGTAAATCTGTTCTCAACCAAAAAACCTATTTGGATTGTTCAGTTGATCATATTTGTGTGCCTCTTGAAATTCGATAATCACTCTATCACCTGTGAAACACGCACACTCCAAAGCTTAGTATAAATTCAAATCATGAACGCAAGCCAATTGAATAATAAACCCTAGTGAGAGAATTTGCAGCGTTTTTTACAGGTGATAGAGCAATTATTGAATTTCAGGAGGCACACAAAATATGATCAACTGACCAATCCAAATAGGTATTTTGGTTAACAACCGATTTACGTGCTATAATAATAATAAACCCCAGTAATAATATTGAATAATATTTACCTATATATTATCAGTGTTTCATGCATATCAGAATGCTTCAACCCGTGTTTCGGCTATAAACTACAAGTATCCACATCGGCTATCACTCCAGTATCCACATTCACTACAACTCGACGCTATCGGCATCACTAGGTTACAAACAAACAATAATAAACCAAAAAACGCAAATGTTGGCACCATACAATTTATGGCATAAATCGGGTCATACATCGGGAACGGTTTGACCTACGGACCTGCGGAGGGGCTCATTCGATTCCTCATGGTATGTTCTTCAAATAGGTAAATATTTAGGCCGCTTCGACTTGTTTTGAGGTTTTTAGGGATTTTACAAAACTTTGACAGCCCTTAAAGGGCACTTTAAATTAAGTGAGAGAGCTGGCTCAAGAATTGGGGCGTCGTCGGAACAAGATGGATTTTTCCTGAAAATTTCAGATCTTTTGCTCCAGCCGTTTGGAAGAAATCGTGCGTACGGCGTACGGCCGGAAAAATTTTTGTTGCAGATTCGGATTCTACACCCTTTGAAACGTAAACCGTGAAATTTTCAGGGGGAGTTAGATTTTTTTTCCAGAGCGATTACAATGGTTTATTATTGAATAATAAACAAAAAAGGGTTGGATTTAAAAACATCAGTTGGCAAGGAGAGCCAGAAAGAAAAGTCCTTTAAACTGGATTTTACACAAATTATCACTCATTATTGGGAACGCCTTCAAAAATGTACCGGAGAAGGGGCAGTTGACGGTAAAATGGTGAGAGAATAGAGACTCGTAATGCACAAGGGCGAAATCTATCTAATTTTCTCAAGGGAAAACCCACAGTGCATTGGGCTTTTGGTTTCCAATGGAATGAATGAGAAAGGAGTGGCTTTGACTAAATGCAAGGAATTTCCAAGTTGTATTGTTATGTGGGAGTACAGGTCCTATACTATAGGATACAGGAGTTGGTATAAGATGTAAAGGATGGAGCCTCCTTGACGCCTGAATCTTCTTCTGTCACCACAGTTACTTCATTGTCATCATCATCATCGAAAAAACTCAAAAATTTACTACCATATGATGGTAGCAGAATTATCCTTGTTATTTCGAGCTTTAAAAGGTAAGGATCGGCAAGAAGCTGCTTGGAGGAATTGTTCGAAGACGCGTAATATGAGGCCGCGTATGAACCAGGGGAAATTTGAAAATATAGCTCCTTATCTTTTCAAGATATTTAGGTAAATTTTCGTTTCGCCAGATTGTGGGAAATTTCATGGAAATTAAATTTGAAAAATTCTTTGGAAAAATGTTGGTACCGGGGGGTGGACTAGGCCCCTTAACGTAAAATGTTTGGTTTTGCAGTTATTTTCTTATGGACGAAAGCTGCATCTTCTGTAAGGATTGTAGGTTTGAGGGGATCCAGGAGCATTAGGTCTTCGTTTTTGTTCTTGACCATGTACGTTTTGAGGAGGGCACTTTCAATCTCATTGTTTTGAACTAAAACCGTCTTGCAACCAAAGGATCACATAGAACCATCTTCATTCCAGAACCACAGCTGTACATAGTTCTTTCTAAAAATAGATCGATCTCCGTCGGTTTTCGAATGGGTAAATCCTCACCATTGTCAGGTGAACAATATTGGGACGGCGCTAGGTTATACAGTACCCGCACGACCTTCCGGTCATGATGGTACTGTAGGTCTTGCCCCTGCAACTTCATAGAATGAGGTTGATGTTATTCAGTTACATACAATCCTAACCCATTATAGTGTAAAAAAATTGGGTGAAACTACATGGAAAATGGAGTAAATCGCCGCCAACCGCGATTTTTTTTCTCAACCCGTTGCTGAGATATGCTATTTTTAAGAGTTTTTTCAAAAAATCGCGTTTTTCGCCATTAAAACGCTTTTTTCTCGGCAATTTCCCAACATTTTTGCACATTTGACCACATTTTCGGAATCTGCGTTAAATTTCCTATAAGATGAAGTTACTTTGATTTCCAAAACGCATCTTCCAAACACCGAAATTTTCAATCAAAGATGAACATTTTTCGCAAAGTGAAATTTTTCAAAAACTTGGAACGCTTGGCGTGACCACAAAAATAATTTTTTTCGTTGTCAAATTTGATAAAAACTTTTCTTCTAAGCTTTCCAACGGCGTCTCAACCATTTAATTCTGATTGGAATTGACGGAGAAATTAAAGTTCGAATGCCAGAAAACGTGTAGTTCGTTTTAACGTAAGTTGGTAGGTGACGTACGATATGGGCCACAGAAACTGATTTTTCTCGATTTCAATTAATGTTTTCCGGCATTCAACCACAGGTTCGAATTGGGCGTTAAATTTCCTGTAAGAAGAGGTTCATTTTGTTTCCAAAATTTTTTTTCCAGGTACTGTAAAAAATTAAAAATTGAGAATTGTGATAAATGTGTAAAAAAATTTGGAAACAAAATGAACCTCTTCTTACAGGAAATTTAACGCCCAATTCGAACCTGTGGTTGAATGCCGGAAAACATTAATTGAAATCGAGAAAAATCAGTTTCTGTGGCCCATATCGTACGTCACCTACCAACTTACGTTAAAACGAACTACACGTTTTCTGGCATTCGAACTTTAATTTCTCCGTCAATTCCAATCAGAATTAAATGGTTGAGACGCCGTTGGAAAGCTTAGAAGTGGGAGAAGTTTTTATCAAATTTGACAACGAAAAAAATTATTTTTGTGGTCACGCCAAGCGTTCCAAGTTTTTGAAAAATTTCACTTTGCGAAAAATGTTCATCTTTGATTGAAAATTTCGGTGTTTGGAAGATGCGTTTTGGAAATCAAAGTAACTTCATCTTATAGGAAATTTAACGCAGATTCCGAAAATGTGGTCAAATGTGCAAAAATGTTGGGAAATTGCCGAGAAAAAAGCGTTTTAATGGCGAAAAACGCGATTTTTTGAAAAAACTCTTAAAAATAGCATATCTCAGCAACGGGTTGAGAAAAAATCGGACGTTCACGACCTCGACCAGCTGCGATTTTTACTCCGGTAAGTTCTTATATTTTACATGATTTTCGGTTTATTATTCAATAATAAACCATTGTTATCGCTCTTGAAAAAAAAGTTCTAACCCCCCCTAAAAATTTCATGGTTTACGTTTCAAAGGGTGTAGAATCCGAATGTGCAATAAAAATGTTTCCGTCCGTCCGCCGTACGCACGATTTCTCCCGAACGGCTGAAGCAAAAAAGCTGAAATGTTCAGAAAAAATCCATGTTGGTCCGGCGACGCCCCAATTCTTAAGCCAGCTCTCTCAGTTAATTTGAAGTGCCTTTCAGGGTTGTCAAAGTTTTGTAAAATCCCTAAAAACCTCAAAAAAGTCAAGGCGGCCTACATTTGGACTTTTTTCGAAGAACTTTCCATGAGGAATCGAATGATCCCCTCCCCAGGTCCGTAGCTCAAACTATTCCCGATGTGTGGCCCGATTTGTGGTGCCAACATTTGCGTTATTTTGGTTTATTATTGTTTTTGTTTTGATTGCATTAACCTAGTGATGTAGTGAACGTGGATACTGGAGTGAACTCCTAAAAGGGTTTATAGCCGATACACGGGTTGAAGTATTCCGATAACCAAAGAAAAAAAAAACGCTGCAAATCCTTTCACTGTGGTTTATTATTCAATTGGCTTGCGTTCATGATTTGAATTTCTACTAAGCTTTGGAGTGTGCGTGTTTCACAGGTGATAGAGCGATTATTGAATCTCAGGAGGCACAAAAATATGATCAACTGATCAATCCAAATAGGTATTTTGGTTGAGAACAGATTTACGTGCTCTATGCATATCTCCTGAAATTCAATAATCGTTCTCTATCACCTGTGAAACATGCACACTCCAAAGCTTAGTAGAAATTCAAATCATGAACGCAAGCCAATTTAGTAATAAACCCCAGTGGAAGAATTTGCAGCGTTTAGAATACTAGGATGTTATTCCATAATTATAGCTACTAGGGATTGATACGGATGGCACTCGATAGGTCCGTTCATGGTTTTTCATCGCCGTACCCCGTGGGTCCCTAAAGTAGTTTATCGCTCGCCAAACCACTCGCGTTTCTTACTCCTTTCTCCTCCGTCTTTGGACTGGATTTTCACTTGAGGACGCTGTTGAAACTCTTCTAGCCAATAATACAAGCCAGGAATTCTCCTAACGAGATTTATGTGAGAGCCCCAAGTAATTTGCCTTACAGACGAGGAATAAGAGGTTGAAGCCAGTGAGTTAGAGCACTTATTGGTGAATTCCTTGCAACTGCTGAGCTATTGTTCGATTCTGGACGAGTGGGGGGACCTGCGGATGATTCAAAAATTGATCGCATTTCTGTTCCTGACGGCGAAATCCCCCCTATGCAATCCACTATTCCTCAACCAAGCATGTCGGTAACGTCTGACATGGTGGGCCCCAAAACACCCCCAATTATATAGTCTACGCCGAAAGCGGTTTAAAGCCTATGTTCATGAGTACAATGAAAATGCAGGCAGAATACGTGGCAAAAATCCTAAATTACCCGCAGAATAGATTCCCGAGAATTGTAGCCGAACAGGTGATCCAAGAAAATGTATCATGGTGGGAGGAGTGCAATAGGCTGGCAAATGAGTTGGGTGGCACATTGCAGAGGGAGGATTGGAAGGGGGGAATGATATTGGTGAACGAGAGGTGGGGTCAGAAATGGTTGGGTGAGGTTAGTAGAGAGGTTGAAAACTCTGTACACCATCAACTATACGCTAGATTGGATCGGACTGTGTTGAGGGAGGAAGAGCGTACCTTGGGTGGAACGACCTGATGAAAGTCAGAATTGTTTGCAGGGCAAGAACGGAAATGCTGGCTGTAAATTACCAATGGTGGAGAGATGGGCAGGCAAATAAGTGCAGCATGTGTAATCTACACGAAAACGAAACACCTCTACATTTCATGGCAACGTGCCCAGCAGTGAAAGAATTTAGAATTGCGCATTTTGGGAAGGTGACACTAACAGAATTTGAGATCACCGAAATTCTTGACGGCAGAAACGAGAAGTTGGATAACTTGGTGAGGTATATTCGGGAAGCGACCAAATATAGGCTATTTCTTGTTGGGGAGTTTAATTATGATTAGAGGGAAAGAATTTGAGTGTTGGGACTGGGGAATTTCAAGAACCGGGAAGAGATTAGAATTGCGAAGAATTTAGTTGGAATGAACTGATAGGACAAGGTGATAGGGAAAAGTATAGAGCTGCGTAATCCTCCTGAGACGGTCATAACGACCAGCAGTATGAGCGCAAAAACTAATTGTAAATAGATAAAAAGAGATGTACAAAAACTAGTATGCATGTGGAAAGGTAACTTTATTTAAATTAGTCGTAAGTTGATTTTTTGTCGTATGAATTTTGGTTGTAACCTGGTCATGTATTTCATAAGAATATGAATTTTTTGTATTATTTAAATTTGTAACCTCATGTCATCGTATCAAAATAAAAGCGCTTCAACTCTCAACTCTCACTGTCTCTCTCTGGTGGGTCGTTTTGACCGTCTCTCACTTGAGTAGTTGAAAGAGGAAGCTGCCAACCGCCAGAGTGTCAAACATCTACAGGGTGTGATTACCAGTCGTACAAAAAACAACAATTTCACTGTAGAGAATTACGGACTGTTCAAAGGAATGACACCTGTACAGGTTTTGGAACTGTTTTTGTCCGACAACGTAATGGGTCTCGTTTTAACATCGATTCTCAGTAGCTATAATATCCTCCCTTTATATGGAAATGCAATGTAGGATTTTGCGTACTCCACTTTCAAATATTTCACTTAAAATAGTTCCTGATTCAAAATAGTTATTTTTTCAACAACTCGCTACTTTTATGTATTAATTATTATTTCATATATTGAAACATACCAATTATGATAAATAAGAATGACTGATGGTATTAATGGGTGCATTTGATTGATTTTAACCTCAATAGTACTCCACTGGAAAACGTAGTCTGTGGGCCCAAGGGTTCCATATGGATACACACCAAATTTCGTACAAAATTGGTGAAATAATTTTTTCTTATTTTTCCCAGACCGTAACACATTATTGAGATCAGGGCCGTGAGTGATGTAGGAGAAAGGAGCCAGATTGGACGAATCAACAAACACCACATAGGAAAAGTTCAAGGAAGAGAAAGAGTGAAAAAACGCTGTAAATTCTTTCACTGGGGTTTATTATTCAATTGGCTTGCGTTCATGATTTGAATTTCTACTAAGCTTTGGAGTGTGCGTGTTTCACAGGTGATAGAGAGCGATTATTGAATGACAGGAGATACGCATAGAGCACGTAACTCTGTTCTCAACCAAAAAACCTATTTGGATTGTTCAGTTGATCATATTTGTGTGCCTCCTGAAATTCAATAATCACTCTATCACCTGTGAAACACGCACACTCCAAAGCTTAGTAGAAATTCAAATCATGAACGCAACCCAATTGAATAATAAAACCCCAGTGAAAGAATTTACAGCGTTTTTCACAGGTGATAGAGCAATTATTGAATTTCAGGAGGCACACAAATATGATCAACTGATCAATCCAAACAGGTATTTTGGTTAACAACCGATTTACGTGCTATAATAATAATAAACCCCAGTAATAATATTGAACAATATTTACCTATATATTATCAGCGTTTCATGCATATCAGAAGGCTTCAACCCGTGTATCAGCTATAAACTACAAGTACCCACATCGGCTATCACTCCAGAATCCAAATTCACTACAACTCGACGGTATCGGCATCACTAGGTTACAAACAAACAATAACAAACCAAAAAACGCAAATGTTTGCACCATAAATCGGACCATACATCGGGAATGGTTTGACCTACGGACCTGGGGAGGGACTCATTCGATTCCTAGAGGTATGTTCTTCAAATAGGTAAATATTTAGGCCGATTCGACTTGTTTTGAGGTTTTTAGGGATTTTACAAAAGGGCACTTTAAATTGAGTGAGAGAGCTGGCCCAAGACATGGGGCGTCGTCGGACCAAGATAGATTTTTCCTGAAAATTTCAGATTTTTTGCTCCAGCCGTTTAGGAGAAATCGTGCGTACGGCGTACGGCGGACGGACGGAAAAATTTTTATTGCAGATTCGGATTCTACACCCTTTGAAACGTAAACCATGAAATTTTCAGGGGGGTTAGAATTTTTTTTTTTTCCAGAGCGATTACAATGGTTTATTATTGAATGATAAACCAAAAAGAAACGCTTCAAAAAATAACGCAGCGTTTTATTTTTTCTATTTCTTTGTTATTACATAACTCTTCTACGTGAATCACTGAATGTGAGATGAAGTCTGTGGTAAATTATCTGAATTTTCTTGAAATAGCATTTGTTCGTTCCGCTTCACAGGTGTAATATTTCTTTTTATTTGTTTATTTTCAGTAAGTATTTATCATAACACCATCGGCCCAAGTTGTTGACGTCTCACCCGGCTTATCGCTACCAGACCGATTGCCCTTCTTTGGGATCAGGCAGTATCCGACCTGCTACGAGAATGAGACGTGGTCTCACTCGAATCGTCCCCAGTCCTGTCTCAACTTTACGAGGAGAAACTCATATTCGATCATCCGACTTCGCTTCTCGGTTCACACCCGTTTATTTTATAGTACCGAGTGCATATAAAATTGGAGTACAACTTCGTCAAACACACCTGCTATTGTGGACTGCTGGGGATCCCCATTTTTGGAGCTGCCTTTTGAGTTGCCTCACATCGCCGTCGTTTTACATCGTCGTCCCAACCAAGTACAGAATTTGCCGATTTATATTTTATTGATTTTTAAGTTCTAATTAATTTCTATATTTGTACCGGAGCTTAGTAGTTTTTCAATAATTCATTTTATTTGTCTTAATAGAACCTTAATTTCATTTTGATTTTTATTTCAAAATCCCGTAAACCCAAACAGCATTCAAGATCAAAATTATTGGGCCGCCGCCTCCTGCTCCTGCTGGATGGACTCTGCAGCCTGATCAAATATAGTAGGTGTCCACACCCTCCTGGATCAATTCAAACAAGCGTCCCTCTACTGACAAAGCCTTGCTGCTGAAGAACGTCCTAAAATGAAAATACTGAAATATTTTCCTAGGATCTTTTGAAACATCAAAAATGGGTTTTATTATTTAGCGTCATTTTCTTGTAGACGGCAGCAACATGACCACCTATGTTGAAAAACGGAATCTGAGGCAATATTAGGTTGAACGATGTTTTATTGATGACAGTTTTTTGAAATACTCCAAACTGACTTCTTCCCACGTTTGATGAAATGGTGAAACGTAATTCAATTTCAACTAGTGGAAGGTGAGTAGCAGGTAACGTTGAAAAATATTGAGAAGGAGAAAACTTGTGAGATTTCAAGAGTGAACTATGGAACTATCGCACTTCACTCTATCTCTTCCAGGGTTGTTTGATGTTCAATGATGTAATGGAGGAACAGGCTACGAAGATTGGACTTAACGTCCCGTGTTAACATCCACTGTGATTTATCGCTGAATATTATCGACATGACCTCATGAACTGATGCGCTAATGCGAGAACACAGATTACCACCGTGGGAGGTCATTAGTGAGATTGGAATCGCTGCGGCGGACGAATTGTTCCCAAAGGCCTTCAATATTTATTGGCCGGTAAATGACAAATAACACGGTAAACCCGATACCGGTGAACAATTCTGATAGCGGTGTCCGAACAGCATGTTATTGTCAGAGATCAAGTTATCATAATGCAGTACACAGGTGAATCATTATTCATTTGATAACTATGTCAAACATACACTGCTGCAGTGTTCTTAATGCAGAACTAATCAAACATTCAATCGATAATGACTAGCTCGGTGGTTTTAAATAATGTAGAAATCAAAGAAAGAATGGATTGTCTCAATCTAAGAAAGTCTTTTTGATCAAAGGTGAGAATTGGATCTCCGGGCCACTGTCGGTTAAGTGGGATTCAAATATACTGAAACACCACTTTCCCTTTTCCCCCGTTGATATTGAGCCTGGAATGATTCCACAGCTCAAGCCGAGTCCTTGCTAGGTTTATTTCTTGGACCAACAAGTAGGTCACTCTGAATTTTGAGTTTTTTCGACATTCGTGCAAACGAAATAGTTTGGCTTTACCTCAAGAAATAAAAAATATATCCCTAAAACTACATATTCAACTGTCAAATAGGCGAAAATAGGAATTGGGTATCTCGAAATAAGACACAACGCTCAGTTAAAGAAATAGGAAACTTGACTTGTCAACATGCTGTCAACACAACATGAAGTTAAAAAACGCTGCAAATTCTTTCACTGGGGTTTATTATTCAATTGGCTTGAGTTCATGATTTGAATTTTTACTAAGCTTTGGAGTGTGCGTGTTTCACAAGATAGGGCGATTATTGAATTTCAGGAGATATGCATGGAGCACGTAAATCTGTTCTCGACCAAAATACCTATTTGGATTGATCAGTTGATCATATTTGTGTGAATCCTGAAATTCAATAATCGCTCTATCCTGTGAAACGCACACACTCCAAAGCTTAGTAGAAATTCAAATCATAACGAAGCCAATTGAATAATAAACCCCAGCAATTGAATAAAACCAAAATAAAAACATCTATAATTTATCAAGTCCTTTAGCACTCGTATTTGCGTTAAAACTTCCCCAAATCCAAATTTAAACGATTGTAGCCAAAGGTAGACAGATGTAGAGGAGGCACACAAATATCATCAACTGATCAATCCAATTGAATAATAAACCCCAGTGAAAGAATACTTATTTACCCCAGTAATAATATTGAATAATATTTGCCCAACCAATATTATCATTTCATCATATCAGAATGCTACTTTGTATCGGCTTAACTACAAATTCCAGTATCCACTTTCACTACAACTCGAATCGGCCGGACATCACTTTTTTGAAACAATAATAAACTTTGTTGACACCATAAATCGTAATCGGGAATGGTTTGACCAACGGACCTGGATTTTTCCTAATGGTATGTTTCTTCAAATAGGAGAATATTTATTCCGCTTGGACTTGTTTTGAGGTTTCTAGGGATTTTACAAAACTTTAACAGTCCTTAAAGGGCACTTTAAATTGAGGAGAGAATGCTTGGCTCAATCGTCAACGACCATACATGGAATTTATAAATTTCAAAAATGTTTTATTGCGGACGGACGGAAAAATTTTTATTGTTTCGGATTCTACACCCTTTGAAACGTAAACCATGAAATTTTCAGGGGGGTTAGAATTTTTTTTTCAAAGCGATTACAATGGTTTATTATTGAATAATAAACCAAAAAACTATGTAGACTCTAGATGCCTAGTAGTAGTACTATCAAATTTTGGTGCCAATGCGTTTGTTGCGATTTTTAGGTAATAATGTTTGCCATTCGACATAGTAGTTTATATTGATAATGTTCTTTTGCAGAAGATGGTGACTCTATTGTTGGTGGTAGATCGGACTGTTAAGAGAAGTACTTGAACTGCAATTAATAAAACCAGAGGATTTATGCACACTTATTTGAATTTGTTATTCAAATTTCATTAGCGTGTTGATGAGAAGGCGACAGGAAATTGGTGAGTACTCATGTCTATATGTGATTGTTGAGATTGATGAAAAAGCTGCAGATTAACTCGCACACAGGATGCCGAAGACTAAGGAGATTTGCAATGCTTTGGCGGTTTTGGATGCTTTGAGGATTCGGTATGGTAGAAAACTATGGAGAGAGACGACATGACCCAGAAGACATCAAATGGTGTTAGTTCATGCGCAGAAAACAAACACACAAAATACTCGCGAGTGTTGTCAACTATGAAACGAAAACATCAGTGTCTAAAAATAGGAACTCTTAAGGAAAGAACCCACCGAGCATGGGACTCAAATCACGACTATCATTTACGAAGACACAGAAACCGAAAAAAAGTGCAAATCGTAAATTTCAAGATAAACGTTACTTAACGAGATCTCTCTGCTAATCCAGAAACGCGTGGTTACGAGTCTGCAACATATTGGGACATTTAGTACTCTCTCCATCTGCTGTACTCCGCTCTATCCACGAAGTTCAATTGGCACACTATATCCAAGGCTTCATTTTGACGTTTTCTCGAGACTTTAGTGATTGTTTCCTTATGCTGCGATTCGCTACCCTCAAAAAACGGTCATATTCCAACTGGAGAAATTGAGAAGGCGGAGTGCCTGTAAAGCCAGCGTAACTAGGGCTTGCTGATACAGAAGGAAATCCAACTGGGGCAATGATCTCAACCAAATTACCACGATTAGATTATTCTCGTTACCTGTCGTTCCAATAAAAACGGAAGATAGAACGTTGACTATATTTCCACGAAAATAACGAGTTACACGATTTCGACGGTTAGGTCATCATCAGTAACAAACACGAACATTATTTTCGTGGAAATATAGACAACGTTCTATCTTACTCTGGTTTGATTGAAATGGGTTCCCACAACTTGGTCGCGAGTAACTTAGTCCGTTACCTGTCGTTCCTAATGTTTTTCTCAGTGTTTTTGAAGTTTTCAAGCTTGGAGTGGCTATCGATGGGAAGTGTCTTTCACAATGAGGAAAATCGGTTATTGTGGTAGAGGGAACTGACGAAGTTACAGGTGTAACCAATATTAAGCATGTTAAGGTGGAATTCAGGTGCCGATTAAAGATTCACTCGTTACTTCGCTTTTTTGACGGTCCTCCTTCCCCAATTCGATTCTAAAAATTTCCCCATTTAGATGTGTTTCCAAGATTTGCCCCAGTTGAAACAAGACCCAAAAAACCCCTAGCGTAATTTACTCTTTACCTACACCACTCCCAGTAACGCATGGACAATTCAATGTCGTTTGTAGGGGAGAAAGTTTAGATTCTGTGTGTTCCTCGCCATTCCAAACACGATTCGGAATGCACTAAACAGGCGCGGCCTAATGACTCGGAAGCTAATGTGTTTCGAGGCGTTATCTCGCCTTTGGCTCCCGAAATGTGCTTATCCTCTCTACCTGGTGCTCGAGAAAAACAAGCAGAACGGGAGGGATAATGCGCCTCCATACGGTTTCTTTTCTCGGGGAAGAAGAAGAAAAAAAAAAAGTGGAGGTTAGAAGGAAAAGGCCCGTACCAGACTTCCCACTCAAAACGGAGCCTTCTCAAGCACAAACACACATAAAGTTGGGAGGAGCCGGTGGAAATAAATCGCTTGTAAAACGCGAAAAACCCCTCCGAGTGCGTCATTAGCCGCGACGAAGCTGAGTATCTCCCGCAAAAGGCTTTTTCGGGGTGCAGGCGCGGAAGACATTCCACTGCCGACTTCATAGTCAGGTTTATGAGCATGAGCCATTAAGAGCAGAGATACTGCCCTTCAAATCTCATTAAAGGTAGGTTTATTAGCACGTAGGTATTCGCCTCTCCGTCCCGATTTTCGGTATAGTGAAAATGGGACTTCTACGATTAAAGCTTGGCAAAGGCGGTGAGTTGAGACGGTTAATGAAATTCCCTTGGGGACAAAAACGTTCCAGAATACATATTTCCTTTATAATAATCCCGGTGGAGGATTTATAGGAAACTAGATCGGAATCTTGGGATTATGGGTGATTGAAATGAGGCATTCAAGATCTGATTGTTCTTCAAATCTCGACGATGCGGAATATAATGGAAGATCCAATGAATGAGTGCACTGATTCATTAGCAATCAATAAGTCACCTAGCATAGAAAATACACAATGCACATTAATCCACACAGAAATTTATCACACAACTGTCCATTCATTGAAGGGAGGGATGCAATTTTGGTTTATTATTCAATAATAAACCATTGTAATCGCTCTTGAAAAAAAATTCTAACCCCCCCTGAAAATTTCATGGTATACGTTTAAAAGGGTGTAGAATCCGAATCTGCAATAAACATTTTTCCGTCCTGCCACCGTACGCACGATTTCTCCCAAACGGCTGAAGCAAAAAAGCTGAAATTTCAGCAAAAATCCATGTTGGTCCGGCGACGCCCCAATTCTTGAGCCAGCTCTCTCACATAATTTAATGTGCCCTTTAAGGGTTGTCAAAGTTTTGTAAAATCCCTAAAAACCTAAAAAAAAAAAAAAAAACTCAAGGCGGCCTAAATGTGGACTTTTTTGGAAGAAGCTGCCATGAGGAATCGAATAAGCTCCCCGGGTCTGTAGCTCAAACCATTCCCGATGTATGGCCCGATTTATGGTGCCAACATTTTTTTGTTTTGTTTTGATCTCAGTAACCTACTGATGTAGTGAATGTGGGTACTGGAGTGAACTCCTAAATGGGTTAATAGCCGATACACGGGTTGAAGTATTCTGATAACCATTTAAAAAAAAAAGAAAAAAACGCTGCAAATTCTTTCACTGCGGTTTATTATTCAATTGGCTTGAGTTCATGATTTGAATTTTTACTAAGCTTTGGCATTGAATTTCAGGGGCCACACAGATATGATCAACTGATCAATTCAAATAGGTTGAGAACAGATTTACGTGCTCTATGCATATCTCCTGAAATTCAATAATCGCTCTTTCACCTGTGAAACACGCACACTCCATAGCTTACTAGAAATTCAAATCATGAACGCAAGCCAATTGAATAATAAACCCCAATGAAATAATTTTCAGCGTTTTTATGTTCGTATGTATTCGTTGTATTGGGCTTGCCCGTATTAAATAAATAAATAGAAAATCCACAAAGCTCCGATAGATAATACGTAGTTGTTAGGTGAGGACTAACGTGAAAATATATAGGTAGGTTTAATGAGAGATGGAGAGGTCACTTTCCTAACAATATGTTTTGTATAAATTCTATTCTTCTCTGTCCAATTCATTTTGGGAAACGTCCCAAAAGTGGTATGAGAAATCAGTTATGCTGAAAAATTGTTGTCCAATTGGGTTTAAAAATTGTATATTTTGATCAAGAACAGTGCAGTACAAATAAGAGTTCTCAAAAGCAATCATGACTCACAACTGAAACAGGAATGAATTGTCCCTTTCTCATCCCCGACTTCATTACTACACTCAGTTTCGGAATCCAACCGGATACGTAATTCCTAGTTAGGGCCACAACAGCTGGGGAAGAACACCTACCACTGTTCCTGAATATTGCATTTTGAAGGATTTTTACTCTCGCTTACCTGTTCGTGTTAAGAGACAAGAATAATAAGAAACCCGGCAACCGGGGGCGGAAGCTCAATTAAATTTTCATTCTTTGTCAAGAGCGTGGGTACACCGCCCATCCCGATGGACTTTTCCCGGGATATTACCATGAATTTTTCCTCTCGACTCCCTCTGAATAAATGAGTTATTTTCCTGAAGGATTAAATCTTAACAGGTTCATGAGGTTTTCATATTTTCCCTCACATTACCCTCTTTGTCATTCGTGGGTGTTTTTTTTCTCGACTAGATGGGCCCATACGCGGGAAATAAGTTCACCCAAGCGTCGAATACTCAGGTTCTTTCTGGAGATGAATCAAGCGCCCCGGAATTAAACTTTTCTCTCCAAATGGAAAACTGTCACTAATTTTTGACGAGGGTTTATCATTTCGACATTAGATACCCCCTCTACGAAGATCACTGCTTGACACTAAACACGGGGTTACGAATTACCATTTCTTACATATAGAGTCGATTATATTTAATAAGTAGGTATTTATAAGAAAATCTGCATGAGCACTCGAAAAATGAATAAGGAGTATGAAAAGAGAATGGTAGATGTCTGTCATTTACCGAATTCTGACGTATGACGAAGATAATAGAGGTTGACGATCATGCCACAAGTAAAGGTGGTGACTGTCTCAGGAGGGAGACGACGAGCTGCATGTCCCATTCATTCACAAAGTGAACTGCAGGTGTCGCATTCATCCACGGAGTAAACTGGTGAACTTCTCCCACTTAACTTGTCTACGGACTGAGTGACCTGCAGGTCGTCTACTCCCTTAGGTGACCTGGGTTTACACATCTCTACAACGAGCAGCCCAATAGAGTCTTGCAATCTTCGACCAGTTGGTCTCTTCAGGTTAAAATGTTACTCTTACGCCCCTTAGTTGCGGACACTCAAATAAATCGTCGGTAGTCATATTCGAGGTCGATTGGCAGAGAGAGCAGTATGGGTTTTCCTTAACACGTATTCTGTGAAGATGAGCGTTCAGGTAATCGTGCCGTGTTAGGTGACGAAACCCCGCCACAGACTCCCTTCCTGCGAGGTGCAGTGAAACTGCCCACTTCTTACTGCTGGCTGGGAGATGCTGAGCCTTCCTCATTTTTTCTCTTATGGCCTCCTGAATACACCTCTTTGCGGATCGATACGCAACGGGTGCGATAGGTATTTCTCAGCCTTAATGTTTCGGAACAAAATTCTTCTTCCCAGGTTCATGCTGATCCACCAGGTACCTCTCTCTAAGACGGACCCATAAATCTCTCTCTGATTTTCAGTAACTCGTCACAAGGGGCGACCTGCACAATAAAAGGAAGCTGTAATATTGTTGGTGTAATTATTCTTTGCAACATCTCATCACTTGCTTTGTTATCACTGTTAATTACACCTCCAGGATAAGCGAGGGTAAATCCCATTATCCAGGTGAACCCACGCTACAACTCCCCTTATCGTCATTGGATGGCCCGGGAGTGACTCTAAGTTCTCCCAAATCGATGCGGAAAGTATGAAATTTCGCCACCTTCATTATTGTTTCAAGATCCTCCCTCGATCCGTTAGTTAATGGAGGGACCCCCTTACGGTCCGGGCATCTCATTCCCCCGCTTCCAACCGCATTACGAATTACGTTACCCGGTTACCCATCTCGACCGATCCCCCTCTGGGTTCGGGAAGCCCATCCTGGCAACGCCAACTTAGTTACCTGAGGGTCTACCCTCCCCTCACTCTCCTCCAACCCGGGTATAAACTATTTACCCCCCACCCTAGCCCCACATTCAATTACCCTCACATCGCCGACAGTTTAGGTCCAAACGATTTTCCCCAACTCGAGTGTATGTGGTATCTCTCGGTAAGAGGCTGCGAGATACAGGCTTATTAAACTTTGAAACTGACCTACATAAAAATAATATAATGCGGGTTGAGGGTGAAATATCAGGGCACTATCGGTGTCTGAATGATTAACAACGGCAGACTTGGAGGAGCCCCGTCTTTCGCTCCACATAAAACTTGATTTACGCTTCTCGTGAATTCGTTATTTTGTTGCTCTGCAGTGGATGCGATCAAATAAACTCCCGCCTGAGCCGAGTTTCGGTTCACATCATGTTTTCAGCTGCCATAAAATCTGCTTTTCTCACACAAAGTTAGTGTGAGTTACGGATGATGGTTTCAATAACAAAACGGGTTGTGTAAAAACATCGTTCACTTCCATGAAGAAATATCGCCTATCGGCTTTAATCCGTAAACTTGAAACATATTTTAGGTCTCTCTATATCTGATCTTATGACATGAACTCATTTTCGGACTTTTAGTTTTTTCCAAATTGTCAAACTTTCGATGTGGAGAGATTTCAGCTGACCCAACTGATCGCAATGAAGCTCATTATTTTATTCTTCTCTTGCTGTTTCAGAAATGTGACAAAAAAAATTGTGTATTCTGATCTGAATTTTGATTTTTAAATTCAACGTTTGTCCCAAGAAATTCAACTTCTTGAGGGAGTGAAACAATCTGGTTAGGTAACAATAAATGTTAACAAATAAAACTTTCTAATAGTATTTCACATGCATTGTACAAGAAATGCATTGGTCACATTTAGGATGTATTTTTGGAAATTAACAGAATTGGAACTGTTTGAATATTTTCCTGATTTCAATAATAGACATCCTGTCAATAGCATTCGATAAAGTATGACATGAAGGACTTAAATTCAAATTAAGAAAATGGTTCCCATCATGTTATTCACGGATTTTAGCTTCTTACTTAACTGATCGATACTTCCGTATTAGACAAGAGGATGCCTACTCTGATTTGCAAGATATTAAAGCTGGAGATATTAAAACGCTTCCTTCATGGTTATTTTCGCGATTTTTCATCAAAATTGCTAAAAATTAACTCTGTTTAATCGCCTTCAAACCTACTCTCTAAGGGGTTTTTTGGGGTGCTGAACACGAATATGAAATCCGTTTTTCGATAAAACGCTTCCTTCATGGTTATTTTCGCGTTTTTTCATCAAAATTGCTCCAAATTTAACTCTGTTTAATCCCTTTCAAACCTACTCTCTAAGGGGTTTTTTGGGGTGCTGAACACGAATCTGAAATCCGTTTTTCGATAAAACGCTTCCTTCATGGTTATTTTCGCGATTTTTCATCAAAATTGCTCCTAAATTAAAGGCATCAGGTTTATTCAATGAACTAGCAGTTTCAAGAATAAAGAAGGAAGAACAATGTATCCATCACAGACATCTGGGAGTCTATTACTAGGAATGGAAGTACAATGATCAGCAAATTTCTTTTCGAATAGATAGACTGTGCTGAAATCTGTAATAGAGATCATTTGAGTCATATAGAAGTCAAGACAATCAAGACATTAGTTGAAAGGGATGTTGATTCATCAATTTTGTGAAATACTTAACCATCAGATTTTTCAGAGTAAAAGTAGAGAATGAATAATCCGAAGAAGACATCAATGCAGGTGTGCCGCAAGGTCGCGTTGTGGGTCCTGAGTATATTAAATATATTTAACAAATTTTGTTCTACGCATTGGACTTGCTCACATGGACTCCACAACAACATCCACTCTGAGGAGGACAAAGATGATCACAGACAAAAGATTGCATATCACAAACATGAAATGTGGCCAACCTCCTGCATGCCAATTTGGCCAAATACCCAAAAAATAGGCATTGGACGCCAAGATTAGGTGGAAGAAGCAGGTGAAAAAGTAAAAGGAAGAATTCACTCAATTACGGAAAACTGAATTGGCTGATGAGACAATACTTGCAGCTTAACATCCGTAACAAATTGCTGTCATTCAAGACAATCCTGATGCCTTTAAGGACCCATAGATTTCAACAATGGGATGCTCAGCAAAAAAGAACATTAAAGTAATTTAAATCATTCATAATAAATGCTCCAGGATAAGCAGGATGGTGGTAAGTGATCAATTACGAACTTCATTGAGACCTTTAGGTGGAGACCATCAATGAGATAAATTCAAGAATTTCCGCAAGCAGCGAAAGATCGTTGCCTAAGCAGACGATGGCTGTTCAGGTACTGTGTAACTCACAGCAAGTTCGGCGTTGGAAGAGGAGCAAGCCCCTCGATTTCAGTAGCTGATCTCCAGCTTTAATAGCGATGTGTTGATAAAGTCCCAACTAGACTGATACCAACTTGGGAAAGGGTAATTTTGGGAATGGAATAGCTAGTAGTTACTTACATAATATAAAGTAAATAGTTTTCAGTCAAATCAAACGATTGGGGGAAAAGAAGACTTTCCTAATCGACGTAAGCATTGAAATATAAATTATGAATTCAATTCGAAGGATTTTATTCCCTGAGACACAAATTTTCAAACTCTAATGGATAAACTATAGGAATCCACGTGCAATGGAGCAAACCTCTGTGGTGCATGTGGAGTCTTCAAATTTACGTAACCTATTAAATTAAATTAACATTACATTTTGAGTATTGTAAACCAAATCAGAAACAGCATTGACATTCAGACCTTAATACGAACGGTAAGGAATACAATTTCATATCAACAAAGGGTATAAATAGTGTAAGCCGATAATGATAACAAATGAAAAAGACAAATTCTGCTGTTAAAACAAAATCATGACATTTCGGTACCAGCTCTTTGGTGAAGTCTCATAGTTATCCAGATCTTGAGAACACAACCACGTGAAAAACACATTTTTGAAAAATAAGTTGCGAGAGAGCATTTTAGGACTGTTCATTTCGAATAGAGAACTCAAAACAATTGGGAGATTAAAATAACGATGATTCGAAGTGAAATGTAAGCAGGTTCTGGGGCCAGGGATAAAAGCTGTAATAGTTGAACAAATGTTATAAGAAGACGAAGAGAAACTTTAAGAGGTCGGCAAGTTGAAGAAATCGGCGCTTTTACGGTAAAATAAAAAAACCCTGCAAATTCTTTCACTGGGGTTTACTATTCAATTGACTTGCGTTCATGATTTGAATTTATACTAAGCTTCGTTATTGTGGGTTAATCAACTGATCAATCCAAATAGGTATTTTGGTCGAGAACAGATTTACGTGCTCTACTCATAGCTCCTGAAATTCAATAATCGAATAAATTCAAATCATGAACGCAGGCCAATTGAATATTAAACCCCAGGGGAAGAATTTGCAGCGTTTTTTATGATTATCAGAATGCTTCAACCCGTGTATCGGCTACAAAGCCTTTTAGGAGTTCACTCCATTCCACATTACTACATCACTACGTCACTAGGTTACTGATAGCAACACAAAAACAGTAATAAACCAAAATAACGCGAATGTTGGCACCATAAATCGGGCCCTACATCGGGAATGGTTTGACCTACGGCCCTGGGGAGGGGCTCATTCGATTCCTCGTGGAGTGTTCTTCAAAAAGAGTTCAAATTTCGGCCGCCGCTTTTCGCTTTTTTGAAGTTTTTAGGGATTTTACAAAACTTTGACAACCCTTAAAGGGCACTTTAAATTAAGTGAGAGAGCTGGCTCAAGAATTGGGGCGTTGTCGGACCAATATTGATTTTTCCTGAAAATTTCAGCTTTTTTGCTTCAGCCGTTTGGGAAAAATCGTGCGTAAGGCGAATTTTTATTGCAGATTCAGATTCTACACCCTTTGAAACGTATACCATGAAATTGTCAGGGGAGGTTAGAATTTTTTTTTTTTTTTAAATCAAGAGCGATTACAATGGTTTATTATTGAATAATAAACCAATAAAGAATCTCGACTGCAGTTACGAAGGCCCCGAGTTTAATAACCGTCGATCACGTTTAGCAGAAATAGACCTTGAAGAGTTTTTTAACACTGAAATAAGAAACCTCTCTGTAATCATTTGAAGCGTATAGGTTTCCTGAATTAGTTATTTTGCTATTGTTCAAACTTTGGGTAATCGTGAATGATCAGTGGTGGTCAGCCTCTAGACATTGGTGACATGCTCCTTTCTAATTTTAACTTACTAAGCGGAATTTCACTCACTCAGCTTATCAGAATGGAATCCATCATCTCATTCGTGCGTTGTTGGTCCTGAGAGGCACCACAATAAATTTCAACATTTCATGCTCCACGTTTCATGCTAAACAAATGTGAATGACTTCTTTATTGAGGCTTGGGCCTTTTGTTGAACAAACGATGCGAATAAATCTCAAGTGTAAAAAAACCAACTCTTGGTGACCCGCAATTTAATTCGTGTTCCGTGTGATCAAAGACTTGACAAGAGTACAATTGAGCTCCCTCCGTCCTCGTTCACTCGAGTTGAATTGAAATATCATTCCCTCTCCTCCCCTCGCCGCCCCATATTTTGTTAAAATGGCCCTCAAACGCCCTGCTAAAAAGCAATATAAATGTAAATCCGAACGGAGAATCATAATAGGGGTTCTCGGGCACTTCCCGTCTACCCGTTGAAGAGACAAGTTTGCAGTTCTATGAAGCACACAACCTCGTCCTTCCCTTTCCCCTTGCCGACGGTTCATAATTAATTTGGGCCGGGAAAACTGACTGTTGGTACAGCAAGTTGATGAATAGAGTGGCCTTAGGCCGTTTTCGCGGAAAGGACATTCGCAGAAACGAGTAAAATCCTGATTAGAAATGGATGCAATATCATAAGCTATTGTGGGGTCTTAACGAAAGCCTTCTCAATGTTACAACAAATTATGAGAGGTGTATGAATAAAAATCAATTTGTTTCGCCAGAACATAATATGAATGCCCAAGAAATGGTATTTCACCATCCAAATCCTATTTGTAGCAAAACATTTACAATCGAAATGTTCACATATGACATGTGGATGCCAAGACTCATTGGGTAGACCTATTGCCCATATAGGAGCGACCCCGGACCGCAGGGACGAAAACCCCTTCCCCGCCATCAGGTGGCAACACCGCAGAGGACCCTTTAACTCAGCCGACTATCCCTCATTAGCAGCCCTTTTCAATCTCCCCCTCTTAACGCAAGACGTTTTAGTTGTTTTTGTTGAAACACGTAATTTTTTTTTTGTGAGATTCAAAATGTTCTCGTCGTTCTGAGGAAAACAAGTCTAAATTTCATATTAATCGGTTCAGGAACACCTTATCAAACAAGTGTGTGGCCGTATTGCAAAAGTGTAATAAATTGCAAAAAACGCTGCAAATTTGATTACACATGGGTTTATTATTCTTGTGTCGAACTTTATTACACTTAAACACATGTTTCTTTGATCCAACCCTGTCAGATGGGATGGGGCTCGAAAAAGTACGGAAATAATGTCATTTTGCACCATTTTACCCCATGAAAATGGATTTCCTCGCTCTGGGTCAATCGCACAGGTTTGAGAATTTTTACTCACAATGATGACATCAAATAATCAATAGTAGGTAAATGACACATGAGTTTGACGAAAACCGCCATTGGGTATTTTACCTACATAACGTCTAGGTATGTTTTTCTAGTTCAAATTTATACTCACTGTGTCCCTTTTTTCATGTACTTCACGATTCTTAAATTTCATTTTCGCCGTTTTCCAAAGGACAAAATATTGCGATCAAAGTGGGTGAACGTTTGTAAGCGGGCTGACGCATTTTTGGTGGATCATTCGCGTGTCTGTTCGGTTCATTTTGATGACACAGACTACATTCGCTGATAAATGAACTGCTCAACACCATCCTAAATTAGAGCTAAACCGGATGCGGTTCCGCATTTATTCCTGCCGAAAAGTAGCTACTTGGGCGATTCAAATAAACCTTCTCTGGCTTGGAAAGTAAGAACAAACAAACGGAATGCGCGCAAAAATTTGAAGGATCTTCTGAAATCACCATTAAAAGAATCAAATGAAAATGTAATGGATCAGTTTACGAATGGTTTAGACGAAAATGTGGCCACGATATCCATTGAGACGGATGACAACCAACAGCCGTCAGAAATGTTGTTCCTTTTTAGTGAAAATATGAGGTTCAAGAAAGAAAATGAAATTTTAAAGCTACGTCCTGAAGAGCTGACGGAAGAATTAGCTAAGTTCCGAAACATGACATCGGTTTTTGATGGCCATTTTTCATCGAATCAGCAGCAAGCGCTGTTAAAAGGAAGATGTAAGAGTTGGTCGACGGATGATATCGCGAAGGCTATTACTTTGCGCTCTTCGTCATATAAAGCATTTCACTTTGCAAAAAATGTACTGAATTACCCACTTCCGAGTGAGAGCACTATCAAGAGGCGGATTCGTCAATTTTCAGAGACTCCTGGCTTCACCTTAGTTTGAATATTTTAAAAGCACAAGCACGAGTGTTTTCCGAGTTCGAGAAAGTCGTTGTTATCAGCTTTGATGAGATGAAAATCAATGGTGTTTATGTTTTGATTCAACCGAAGAAATAGTAAGAGGACCTTATACCAACACAAAAGAAACGGAGCGCCTGTTCTGGTCTTCACCAGTGACGTCACGAGGCCGCCACTCGGTTCCTAATGACCCCTACCGCCTTCTTCTACTAACCGTGGTCGCTCCTACGTGGGCAAGAGTATAGACAGATTCTTAGGCCAGCTAGTCTCTGCACTGCTTTCATTATGAGTCCTGTACTTTTGGAAGCCTAGTTCACGCTCATATGTTGGCTTCACACAGCATACTATCCTCAGTTTTCTTTTGCGGGGCTAGGAGCTCCGCTATTGGCCATGACTGCAAACACCGTGCATTAACCTGGTTTACAAGCCATCACAGATGTTACTTATTGTAAATTATTGTGGATCACTTTTCCGGGGCATTGAGGTATTCAACAAAGTCTAAGAAAATTAGGTTTTTAGGTGACTAGGGATGTAAGTTTTTCTTACCTTGCAAGGATTGTCTCCGGGTAGCTTGTTGAACCTGCAAAAGAAAACAATCGTTAAATCCTGCATACGTGCAATTCACTGTTGAAAGAAGAATTTAATGGTGCTTTATATATAGTGGAGGGAAAAAGTTCCTTCTGTATCTACCTATCATTTTATTGTTTTTCAATCCTACAATCTAGCTCAAATTAGAAGGGTTTAATCATAATCAATCATTGATCAAAGAAAAATATGGTTTAATCATCCCGTATCATCGTCAACTCGATCAAACCATTATTGTACTCGCAATGTAACTAGTGCTATGTCAGAACTGCCGGTTCAAACTATTAAAGGCGTTGACGTATGGGGGAACAATCCCCATTAACCCGGCAGCGCCTATTGTCTCTAGGTGACAGCTCTTTAAGGGCTGATTTTAAAAAAACTAGCTACTCCAAGTGATGTTGCATTACGTCCATGGATTCTCCAGGACAGGATAAACATTTTTGAAGCCAAAAAAGAAGTCGAGATTGAAAAGGGCGTATCTTGTAAGGTTGAACTTGTTGTTACCTGGTGAAAATCCTGAGTTTGTTTACAAGTGCGTGTTTCTGCCCTCAGAAGTGCCTCGTATAAGGTAATTTTTCGAATAATTCTCTACTTCTTGTCACATGAGATGTTAGTAAAAGGTTTCGAGTAGCTTTTGTTGATATTCGTCTTACTAGGAATCTGTACCATGCACATAAAAGTGGAGTGTCACCTGTAGGTGACAACAGGTTCCAGACATTCCACTGGACTTTATTCACCAGTGTACGTTGTTTTTGAGGAAATATTCATGTCTTTTGGGAATATGGGATAATTATGTACTATGTGTGTCTGTGAAGATCATCAGACTGCATATACATGTATTAGATGGTTTGTGGTACCTTCCTATTATGTGGTACGCGTTTTTACTGGATCATTCAACTCTACTCAGCAGACTAAAGCCTTTTCCTTGGTGAGTAAAACTTTGTTTCGTGTATTATATTTTGTTATGAAACTATGTGTTTATGTGTTCGTTGGTGAGGGAGAGTGCGTGTGTCCTTTATGACTTGAAAAGTTAAAAGGATTGCCTTCGTTTTTAGCAACGCGCCAAGATTTCTGTGGAGTGCCCTCGAGTAGTGCATTGCTACAACACCTATTTGGGCGGTGTGGATCGTTTCGACGAAAACGTCAGCTCATTGAGGGCTTCATTCAAAGGGAAAAAATGGTGGTTTCCTTTGTTCATTTTGGTTTATTATTCAATAATAAACCATAGTAATCGCTCTCGAAAAAAAAATTTCTAACCCCCCCTGAAAATTTCATGGTTTACGTTTCAAAGGGTCTGGAATCCAAATCTGCAATAAAAAATTTTCCGTCCGTCCGCCGTACGCCGTTTACGACATGGATACGCCGTCCGCCGTACGCCGTACGCCGTACGCCGTACGCCGTACGCAAGATTTCTCCCAAACGGCTGGACCAAAACATCTGAAATTTTCAGGAAAAATCCATGTTGGTCCGACAACGCCCCAATTCTTTAGCCAGCTTTCTAACTCAAATTGAAGTGCCATTTAAGGGTTGTCAAAGTTTTGTAAAATCCCTAAAAACCTCAAAAAACATCAAGGCGGCCTAAATGTGGACTTGTTTTGTAGAACTTTCCATGAGGAATCGAATGAGCCCTTCCCAGGTCTGTAGGTCAAACCATTCCCGATTTATGGCATGATTAATGCGGCCAAGATTTGCGTTTTTCGAGTTCTGTTATCGCCTTCTTGATAACTGGCAGTTTCCCATCTGGCCGTTCCAAGCGCCCTCAACTCGAATATGGGAGTGAGCCCATTTCCTTTAATTTGATGTAGGTCTGATATGAAATCAAGAGAGACTTTGGGTAGTATAAAGGGAACTGCAAATATGGAGCGCAGTTTAAATGATATAAGGTAGCAGAAGCAAAACGCTGCAAATTCTTTCACTGGGGTTTTTTAAATCAATTTCATGAATTCTTTCCAGTAGGTAGCACTGCTGCGAGGGAACGTTTGAATGAATGAAATGAATGAAAAAAACGCTGCAAATTCTTTCACTGGGGTTTATTATTCAATCGGCTTGCGTTCATGATTTGAAATTCTTCTAAGCTTTGGAGTGTGCGTGTTTCACAGGATAGGGCGATTATTGAATTTCAGGAGATATGCATGGAGCACGTGAATCTGTTCTCGACCAAAATACCTATTTGGATTGATCAGTTGATCATATTTGTGTGCCTCCTGAAATTCAATAATCGCTCTCTATCCTGTGAAACACGCACACTCCAAAGCTTAGAAGAATTTCAAATCATGAACGCAAGCCGATTGAATAATAAACCCCAGTGAAAGAATTTGCAGCGTTTTTCTTGACGCAGCTTGCCAGAACGCGTGGCTGTTGAAAAAGAGTTTCAGGCAGCAGTCTCACGTATTGCCAGTTTCGAAGGAGTATTGTACAAAACTATCAATTCCGTTTCGGGAAAACTCCACAGCGGACGCCTCAGGTTGTCAGTTGCCCAAAGAAGAAGAAGAGAAAAACTAAGGAGTCCAGTAAAAGGCACAACAAAGCGCTCCAAAGCGGAAAAATTGAAGAAGCCTCGACCAACTGTCGCACATCAGGATGGTCATGAACAGGGTGCATGCGCACAGAGGCGCTGCCGTCACTGCCTACAGCCTACCAGAATCATGTGCGTGCAACGCCCCTCTTCGCGTGCATTGTTGGTACGCATTTCATGCCAAAATTTAAAATTCCGGACCACCAAGAACCACCGAATTCCAAGACTAAAAGTTACCAAGGTTCTGTCACCTACAGGTGACACCTCTATATTTTCCAAAATAAATTAATTTTTCCGGTTTTTTTCATTTGTACGCATTATTTAACCTCCTGGGAACAACATATAAAAAATGGGGAAATAATTTTTTAGCGGTGCCCTTATAGGATCTGGAGGGTTAAAGTGACTGACTTGCTGTATAAATTTATATAATATTTAAATTCAATAACAAGATTTATAGATGCCAGTATGAGGAGGCTTTGTGCAACGCCCAATATGGCCGACGTTTTTCATTGTACTCGTAGGAGCGAGAAATGAGACAGCAGGGATATAATTTGATAAGAATTAACCAGGTATGATGTTCAAAAAGCGAGAAGATTCCCAACATTTCGGGAAATCCTTTTCCCACCCTGTTGAGCCTTCCGAAGGAAAAATTCCAACCACCTCCACAATCTCAACCTCTTTAGCGAGAGGGGCGGGGGGAGTTCGAACTAAGCGAGTTTTCCTCCCCCAAAAAACTTTTCTTCCCGCGATTACGCCGGTACCTAGCAAGGGGATGATGCCAAGGGGGTGATACTAAGGGGTGGGTTTTGTGAGGCGGTCTCCCGTGACTCTCAGCCTTCCGAATCGCGATAAGGCCGCCCGCGAAGCTTTTCACGGCTCACGAACAATAGCGAGATGAAGAGCGAGGGGTTTTCTGAGCCGAGTTTTAACGCGGCCTTAATTACGAGCGGCGCTTTCTTTCGCTATCGTGTCGAGCACTTTGAAGGTTTAGGGGCGAAAAACTTTGGGTCAACCCGCGTTGAAAGAATGAGAAGGAGCCGGAAAACGGCGGAAGGGACTCGACACGACATCGCGGGATCCTGAAGGAAATATCTCAACTAAGGGCTGAAATAATGGACTTCCCTTAACCTTTCTTCTACGCTGTACCGGTCTTAATGACTTTAAATGCACACTAATGTACACTAAACAAGGTGCGGCGGAGAGAGAGGCTTGCCATTCTTAGTAGCTTTAAAGCCAGGTGTCCTAAAGGTGTGGATGCGGACTAAAACCCAGAGGTGAGTAGCATTGTAAGTTTTGAATGTTGTAAGAGCACTGCTGCTTGACTCATTAAACTAAGAAACGGGTCTCAAATGAGTTGGAGCAAATCCTCACGGCTGATATAATGATTGTCGGTCAGTTTGTGGAGAGAGAAAGGGATTAATAGATATTTCGATAACAATTTATTTATAAGCTCCTTTTATTTTGACATGGATATGTGTTTTGGCTGGGGTCAAGGAATTGTACGCCGTACGCACGAATTCTCCCAAACGGCTGGAGCAAAAAATCTGAAATTTTCAGGAAAAATCAATATTGGTCCGACAACGCCCCAATTCTTTAGCTAGCGCTTTCATAATTTAAAGTGCCCTTTAAGGGTTGTCAAAGTTTTGTAAAATCCCTAAAAACCTCCAAAAAAACCAAGGCGGCCTAAATGTGGACTTTTTTTTAAAGAACTTTCCAATATTAATCGAATGAGACAATCCCCAGGTCTGTAGCTCAAACCATTCCCGATGTATGGCATGATCTTATGCTGCCAACATTTGCATCCACATTCACTACATCACTAGGTTACTGCGATAAAAACAAAAACAACAGGGGTTTTTTTTTTTTTTTATCGCAGTAACCTAGTGATGTAGTGAATGTGGATACTGGAGTGAACTCCTAAAAGGGTTTATAGCCGATACACGGGTTGAAGCATTCTGATATGCATGAAACGCTGCAAATTCTTTCACTGGGGTTTATTTTTCAATTTCATTCATTTGGCTTGCATTCATGGTTTGAATTTCTACTAGGCTTTGGAGTGTGCGTGTTTCACAGGTGATGGAGCGATTATTGAATTTCAGGAGATATGCATAGAGCACGTAAATCGGTTCTCAACCAAAATACCTATTTGGTACTTCTCTCTCTCTCTCTCTCTCTCTCTCTCTCTCTCTCTCTCTCTCTCTCTCTCATCTCTCTCACTGTATTATTCAAGATACCGCGCGATTACGTAGTAAGGAGCCACCAATTGAAGGGTGCCAGTGGTGACGATCGGTTGTAACTAAAAATCATAGATAACTAAGCCAGAACTTCACACCAATAAGAAGTTTTGTCAACGAAACGAACTCGTAACCAATGGTTCTCCGGGATGTAAGGAGGGGGAATTGGCAGCGTGGGATGTGGTCTGGTGTCAAATAAATTCACAGCTTTCCAAAAAGTGGTGAACAATTTTTGTGCGATGAAAAATGGCGAAAATAAATTTCCTTAGCAACGATCGGTTATAAGTGAAAATCGTAATAAAAATACGCTCTACTTTTTCGGCGGGGGTTCCCATCGCAAAAACCTTTTCAAGGTTAAAATGAAAAGTTCGTTAGTTCGAAAATAATAAGCCAAAAATAGAGAAAATTCTTAGCTGCATTCGTGCTGTCTAGTGAGCTGGCCATGTGGTCACCATTCTCAAGTTTTTATTCTCACTAAACCAGACGTTTGGAGCTGGCTTGCGGACGATCTCATTTCCACGCACGAGTTGCGTAACGAATTTGACCCCTCCCACGACCCCAAACACACTTGGAAACCTTTTTATGCCCCTCTCCCCTTTCCCCACGCACACCTTATATTCAACTGCGCCGCTCGTTGGAATCACTTGAGGGAGTAACATTTATCTATTCAACGCTCGCCCACTCGCTCTAGGGGGTTTCCGCCGGAGTATTTTACGTGACTTTTCACCAACTTCCCTCGCACACCCGCGGCTTGACGATTGCGGATTCACGTCATTTCCCATTCAAGGAAAAAAAGAGGCTTCATCCGAGGGTAATAGATTTGTAGATGACGGTGGTTAGGGCAAGCACTATTGAACCTATTTTAAAACCACCTCCTTCAGTGAAAGAGCAAGTTATGTCTGCAAGTTTAACACTTTAGGATTTTTTCCCCCGCATCTTAAGAAAACTTTTGCCAATTCTGGCAGAATTCTTTGTTGTAACCAACATATAGTAACACGGAAATGTGGAATTAGTCCAATTTCATGCATCTGCTAAAGTGTATTGCTTTCATCTCAAATTGTAAGAGATAGCGAAGACAATGAAAAACGTATCGATTTCTTGAATATATAATCATCAAAATTATGTACATAATCCCAAAATATTCTGAATATGAAACATGTAGAAAACTATACGCAAGGCTTTTTGTTTATCATTGGTAAGGCTACATAAGGTTGAAATGTATAAAAAACGCTACAAATTCTTTCACTGGGGTTTATTATTCAATTGGCTTGCGTTAATCATTTGAATTTCTACTAAGCTTTGGAGTGTGCTAGATTGATCAGTTGATCATATTTGTGTGCCTCCTGAAATTCAATAATTCTATCACCTGTGAAACACGCACACTCCAAAGCTTAGTAGAAATTCAAATCATGAACGCAAGGCAATAATAAACCCCAGTGAAAGAATTCGCAGCGTTTTTTTCAAGAGCGATTACAATGGAAAAATATTCTATTTGAGAATTTTTAAATTTCGTAAGACGGAGCATGCATATCAGAATGCTTCAACCCGTGTATCGGCTATAAACCCTTTTAGGAGTTCACTCCAGTATCCACATTCACTACATCACTAGGTTACTGCGATAAAAAAAAATCTTGTGTTTGTTTTGATCGCAGTAACCTAGTGATGTAGTGAATGTGGATGCAAATGTTGGCCCCATAAATCGGGCCATACATGGAGAATGGTTTGAGCTACGGACCTGGGGAGGGTCTCATTCGATTCCTCATGGAAAGTTCTTCAAAAAAAGTCCAAATTTAGGCCGCCTTGACCTTTTTTTAGGTTTTTAGGGATTTTACAAAACTTCAACAACCATTAAAGGGCACTTTAAATTAAGTGAGAGTGCTGGCTAAAGAATTGAGGCGTTGTCGGACCAATATTGATTTTTCCTGAAAATTACAGATTTTTTGCTCCAGCCGTTTGGGAGAAATCGTACGTACGGCGGACGGACGGAAAATTTTTATTGCAGATTTGGATTCTACACCCTTTAAAACGTAAACCATGAAATGTTCAGGGGGGGTTAGAATTTTTTTTAGAGCGATTACAATGGTTTATTATTGAATAATAAACCAAAATGGATACGCGCATTGAAAATAATTCAAAATTAACAAAATAAAACCTAGATCAGAGCATTGTTCTCAATTTTAGGAGAGGAGGCAGGGTCCCCCCACGTTACAAGTTCATGTGTGGGGGGCAACAGATCTTTACCGCCCATTTCTACTCGTCCTTGGGTGTGAAGTTTGTTATTTCTAGGCGTTTTGTTCAGCATGCTGAATGTAGTGTATGCAGTATGTACTGTTCGGACGGTTGGAATGTGATAACATGATGCTTTCTCGGTATTACGTTTACGCATCCGCAGAGTGAAGTCTTGATTTGTGAGCAGTGAATCGCATAGAGACCAACAATATTCTCACTTGAGAAACATATCACCAAAATCAAGTTGAAACTGTTCAACTTAGAATAATTATAAGTTCTAATGTTCGCGCATACGTTGCAGCTACTAATGATACTATTACATTGAAATTTAAATCATATTCCAGAACACTCCAAATTTGAATATGTTTTGACGATTAGAATATCATGAAATGTTGCTTTAAGGATTTTACGTCTGCGCATACGAAGAATGTGAAGTATTGATCTGTGAGCAATGGGACTAATGAGCCACTAACACAATCTCTTAAAAGTTCTTGAAAATCGGATGAAAACTGTAATAATGAAGCTCCGATTTGCGGAAGAACGACAAACGAACAGAAACATCTAGTGATAATTTGATTTTCACTTCGTAAAATTGTAATAGTTCAAATTATCAGGGCTTAAAAACCCAATCGGCGGATACATTAGCTTACAATTGTACAAGTGCGTACATGTTTTACACTGATTTAGAGGTGTAGTGCGGTTTTCATTGACGTTACAATGGATGTCACCGGGACTTCGTCTGGGATAATAGGGAGGAATGATGGTAGCCACATTTCAACGTCAGGTGCGCCCTCGGTTCTGGTTCGGGCATGTTAATCATCTCAGTTGTCACTGCTAACCAAGACTAATTCCAAGAAGTTTCACGCCTCCAATCAAGCCAGACTGCATCATTTTTCACGATAAATGCAATGGTAACAACGTGAAATTGCTGCTAACAAGATGCAACAAGCTTTAGCTCTTTATTTTGAAGTTTTAGAAAAAGTAAATTTCGGATTCGTTTGAAGTATGAAGCCAAAAAAATCACATCAAATCAAAAATCCTTAGTCGAGTTCATAGCAGAGCTTCAGAACTTCGGTTTGTGTCTGTCTGCCACAGTCATGAGATATTTTGATGAATTTTATGAGCTGGTCTTAGATGGTCCCCTATAAATTATATCAATAATAGGGAGTTAACGCAAACTCTAATTTCTTGCCACTTCGCTTTCTGACGATATAACAGTTGAATATCGCTCAAACTCAGGTGGACGTTGAACATTCGTTTAAAGATGAACCACTGGATGTTGGACTAGAGGAGCGATTCTATGGGAATTTTCGGAGGTTATACGGGTTAAGTCCTAGATGGTTGTCATTTATCTTTGATTTTGTGGGGGTTGGATTAATAGTAGCTTATTTGCATGCGCAAAGTGAATTTCTATTTTACCCATTGTCCCATGATTAATCGGTGCAATTTCTAGGGTGATTTATGCATTTTATTTCAATTTCTATTTTAAATTCGGTTCTATTGAGCGTGCAAAAAGGTAAATTATAAAAGGAGAAAGTTAAAGATACGATCGATTTTGATGAAATAACGAGAGATCGTCCTGCTCAGGTATAGTCATTCTGCTGTATATCTCAGTAATACTGGGTCGTTAGTTCGACAAACTTAAATTGGCTCTGCTTCGAATACTAACGTACTCAAATACTACTGGTATATTGCGCATTCAAAGTTTTCGGCATTCATTTCGTTTTTAAAGTAAATCAATACTTGTTCATGTAACAGCAAGAGAGGTAGCTGCTCTCCCAGCATGTACGTTTTCTTCAGCAACACCCGCGGCTTTCGCATGTTTTCCATGAAGATCATGGAGAAGCAGGCTTGCAGTTGACATGCCAATTATATTACTTGTTCTTTCAGAGGTAGTGATGATTTCCGAATGCCATTCTGTCTGATCTCAGGTAGTCAAGAGGTACATAATTCGTACCAAGTACTGAATAATTCAATTGCACTGTTGAGTTATTGCTTGAACGCTCTTCAAGTGGCCCTAAACTGTTTTTAACTCGTTGAATGTATGTACGGTTATGATTATGGCTGAAGAAACTTCGTAATCGTTTTTAAGTATTCCAGAAACAATTTTGAGTATCTTACTGAACGAAACCGTCGGCAACCAATAACCCTAGACGGACACCTTCTATATCTGCCCTGGTCTTCATACCTATTCCAATTTTAGATAGGTACTGTTCTTGACTGGATACCTTAGTTGTCATCCGTGATTGGCAGTGAGAGTCAAATTAGTTTCTAGAACTTCAGCCATTACTGTTTAGATCGTCCTTCAGTAATATCAGCTGATATTGCTCTCAACACTCTTGTCACCGAAACAGTTTCTGAAGGGTAGGCAGCTATTGTATAATCAGAACGGTATATTATGCTGACAGTCGCGGGAACGGGATGAGACAAGGGCACAGTTAATCACCAATATAACTGACATACGTGAGTCTGTTATTAGACTGTGAATGTACCTTACGATTTGACACCATTCCAGGAATGTATTGCAAGACGTTGCAATAGATGTCCACTTTTGCTATCTCAGAGGGGCAAACAAACATCCCCAAATACAAACGAATATCCCCATAGTATCGATATACATTTATGATAAATCATATTGAATTTTGGATACTTTTCAGCATATAATTTTATCTGCCATATTATGTTTGAATAACTTTTTCGAGTACATGATATTCTATAAAAAAACGCTGCAGATTCTTTCACTGGGGTTTATTATTCAATGATTCATGATTTGAATTTCTACTAAGCTTTGGAGTGTGCGTGTTTCACAGGTGATAGAGCGATTATTGAATTTCAGGAGGCACACAAATATGTTCTCAACCAAAATACCAATAGGATTGATCAGTTGATCATATTTGTGTGCCTACCTGAAATTCAATAATCGCTCTATCACCTGTGAAACACGCACACTCCAAAGCTTAGTAGAAATTCAAATCATGAATCATTGAATAATAAACCCCAAATGAATTTACAGCGTTTTTCAAATTGGAAAAATATTCTATTTGAAAATTTTAAATTTCGTAAGACGGAGAATCATATCAGAATGCTTCAACCCGTGTATCGGCTATAAACCCTTTTAGGAGTTCACTCCAGTGCCACATTCACTACAACTAGGTTACTGCGATAAAAAAAAAAAACTTTGTTTGTTTTGATCGCAGTAACCTAGTGATGTAGTGAATGTGGATGCAAATGTTGGCACATAAATCGGATACCTCGGGAATGGTTTGAGCTACGGACCTGGGGAGGGGCTCAATCGATTCCTCATGGAAAGTTCTTCAAAAAAAAGTCCAAATTTAGGCCGCCTTGACTTTTTTTGAGGTTTTTAGGGATTTTAGAAAACTTTGACAACCCTTAAAGGGCACTTTAAATTAAGTGAAAGAGCTGGCTAAAGAATTGAGGAGTTGTCGGACCAATATTGATTTTTACTGAAAGTTTCAGATTTTTTGCTCCAGCCGTTTAGGAGAAATCGTGCGTACGGCGTACGACGGACGGACGGAAAATTTTTTATTGCAGATTTGGATTCTACACCCTTTAAAACGTAAATCATGAAATTTTCGGGGGGGTTAAATTTGTTTTTTCAAGAGCGATTACAATGGTTTATTATTGAATAATAAACCAAAATAAGCCTTTGTCGATTTTTAGCCATTTTTTTTGCCATTTTCAGTGATTGTTTTTAGGAGTAGTTGAACGAAATGGGCTAGTCCGAAAATATTTTAGACACTTTTGCGATTTTATAAACACGACAACTTGAAGTATTCACTAGCGATTTTCGTAGGAAATGATGTTTAAATCATTTTTTAGCCATTCGAGGAGTAAATGGCAGAGTTCTATCTTAATTACGTGGAACTCTTTAAATTTTAAAAATAGAAAATTCATGGACATAGTTTTATATCTTGGAAGACGGAAAAGGAGGACTGAAGAGAGGTTTCATATCGTTACTCGGAGAAATATAATAAAAAGTTGGATCGCTCAATAAAACCAGCCAATAAAGAGCCATGCTATATGAAATTGGGTTGAGAATAATATGTGTACACATTCCTTGCAGTGCAATATCCTTTGTTCTAGCGAAAACAGAGAAAATGGAAAATCGAAATACCGAACCTTGAAACAAAGTGAATTTAGTTTGATAATATTTTCCTGGTTCGGAGACAGCAGATGCTGAGATTCAGTCCAACAAACATCCGGATCGAAGGTCAATGTTTACTCTTTGCAATGCTTTTCTGGAGTATCATGAATCGTCCTTCACAATATCTAAACTTGTGTTTCCAAGAGTCTCGCATTCTGTGGACTTTGGATTTTCTCCTTTTTTCACAGCTAAGTTTGGCGGTTTTCCCACTTTTCCATCCGGACCTTTCGGGCTAAAATTTATGGCTCGAAGTAAAACTTGGGTCAATAATCACATTTGAGGTTTGGTTGGTTATGAATCGTAGAAATTTGGGATCAACCACGAAGAAAACAATTCGAAACTAAATTTTCCCGTTTGATTTAGATAAAAATGAGTTCAATGAGTCGAATGAAGATAATCGGAATATTATAATTCCCTACTCTCAAGCCCTCCGCTTTGCTTTTCTGGACTGGTTGTGAACAGATTGTCAACATAAATTTTGACATACAAAATGAGCTGAACTTCGTTTGATTTGGCTTGACCTTTTTGGGTTTTTCTTTTAAAACCGCCTGAGCTCGTGGTATTTCTATGGTCATGACTTAATGGGTACTAGGGGCGTATATAAGGGGGGGGGGGCCCCCCCCCCCCGAAATTTGGAAAATATAAATTAATGTTGTATTTTTCGGTTTAACTGAATATTATTTAGGCCTAAAATATGCTTTCCCTGGGAAAATAATAACTTTTCTATCAGTTTTTTTAGTGCTAGAATAGTTAAACATGTGATTTTAGGCACTTGATTTGGAAAATTTTCCCAGGGGGCGCCCCCCGGACCCCCCTCATTCTCGACCCTCCCCGAAAATATCACATATATACTGATGGGTAACTATCTCCATTTCTTCGTTGGTGTCACGTAGCAACCCAATGACAACCAAAAAATCATTTAGAAGGGAGAAAACTAATTTAAATTATAGTTAGTGGCGACGTCGCGAACTAGGACCAGGAGGTATCTAGGAATACCGCTAGATACCGTAAGCTTGTCGAAATGATCAGTTGTAATAATCTGGAAAAGAGGTGCTTCCTGAAAGGTTGTTCGAGTATATGATTATGTTTTCTACGGTTACGGCGATCACCCAGTTTTATTCTTTATCAAAAGTTCGTGATTTTATTTATTCAATTGAATCAAGTGCTAGTACTTAAGTGATAAGTGCTTTCTTCTCAAGGAAACGTGGGTAAATCACAGACACTTAATTTAGTTTTCCCAATGGGATATTTTATTGTTTTTCCCCGCGAGCCACATGGCACCGTAATACGGCTGGTGATTTATTTATATTATTATAATTTTGAAAGAAGATATATATATATCTTCATTCATATTTTCCGATACTTATATTTCATGTTCCGATGGCCATCCCTAGTGTGCGGTCATTACCTTTCCCAGCGGTCATGTCCCGTCCCAACCTACAAATTACTTACAGAATAGACCGACTATTCAGAGAAATTTCAACAGTGTGGTCGCAAACGCTAATTTTGATTTATTTTTTTATTGTTTTTAAGTTATGAAGATTAGGTAATCCAAAATAGGTAGTTAGGTGATTTTTATTTATTTTAAATTAAATGTTAAGTTTGTACATGTATTTATTTCTATGCATTGTTTTGATTTTTGTATTTTTCATTTGTAAGCGGCTGATATTTAATTTTTTATCCATATATGTAATTGAGCTTCCGCCCGTATATATTCTAAATAAATAAGAGTTGCAGCTTCAAATCGATTTCGAAGGTTAGATCATCATTAGTTGAAGGACAATAACTATATTTATTTAGTTATTTATTTCAATAAAACGGGCAAGCCCAATACATTAGAGATAACACTACGCATGAGTAAATCACCGCGGCTGGAAAAAAAAAGAAATCATATTGACTTATCATGGTTTACAAATTTGTGGGAAATGAAAAAAATAAAAAATAGAGAAAAAAATAACAAGTCACTGTTTATAGTCCAAAGTTGGGCGCAACTTCACACAATTTCTTCACCTTCAGGCGGAGAGAGGGCAACGAGATGTTGAAGAAATCAATTTCAGGGTATTGTTTTAACAAGTAGTTGGCCTAATATTGTTATTATTATCACTCATCCATTGTTTGTGTGGTTCTGTTACTGATGATGAACTAACCTTCGAAACCGATTGAGCTCTGCGAATCTTTCAATTCTTGTGGAAATGGACTAAAACTCTGTGTTTTTCGTGAGCGGCTTTGTACTTTTCTCTTTACAAAGTTCATTTACGCGCGTGCTGCACGCCGAATATATTCAAGCCCACAAACTGCCCGCAGCTGGAACCGCATGAGGTGGTAATTAAGTGGCGGGTCATTACAGACGACGCAGTGGGCCCAGCGCGAAACCGAATGAACCAAGACCAGTTAACTTCTGACCGTATTAATTGCGCCGGCGAGGCCCCCGGGGGCGCTCCACGAAGCACATTACCTCTGAGCGTATTAGCGCCGGGCCTATTGGATTCGCCGACCCGAAGGTAATAATTGTTCGGGCGGTGCACGGTTTATGGGCTGACAAGTTCGCGAGGTCAAAACGGGTAAATGACCAGCCGATGACGTCTCAACGTAGTTTATTGGATTGTCCGGAATCGGGAGGGTCGGCGGTGATGATTGATTAACCACCTGTGGTGAAAGATGCGGATCATGATGGCTAGGCGACGATATGAAAACGGCTTCTTCTAATGGTCAAATATCGAATAAGTCACGTTCATTTCCTCATAAACTAGTCTGATCTTATCAATTAAAGGTCGCCATACTGCATTTAATCGTGAAAAACTGTACTTATCATCTTGGTTGATACATTGACTGCGGGATCCAACGGAAGGACACCCATGATGTCACGTCAATGAGATGTTTATTCAACCGATGTCCCCTGGATACTGACAGAATTGCAGCATACATGGTCATGGATCATACTTTCTAAACGTGGTACTATCATTTTTCATTTGACTAAATTTGAGCTCCTTTTACATCACAATCACCGATGAAAATTAATGAAAATTGAAGTGACACACTTTGGGTTTGCTCACATTTATCTCCGCATAATTTCGATGACTTGGCAACTGTGCGGATTTGCTGAACGGATCATATAAGTTGTCAAATATTCATGGAATCGAGCGTAGAATCTGAATTTAGAATAAAAAGGGATTGATATTAGTTCGGTAGGTAAATGTTTTCTGTTCCTTCCGACCAACGCACCCTGCGTCGAGCATACCCCTGGTTAGGGCGAAACTCAATTCTTGACGAATTCTTACATGAAATGTGGGGCTCGTACATATGAGATACGACATTTGGACATACGAAAGGGTCTAGAAATGAGCCTTCTAAGACATATTCTTCGGAAAACGCTGCAAATTCTTTCACTGGGGTTTATTATTCAATTGGCTTGCGTTCATGATTTGAATTTCTACTAAGCTTTGGAGTGTGCGTGTTTCACAGGTGATAGAGCGATTATTGAATCTCAGAAGATATGCATGGAGCACTATTTTGATTGATCAGTTGATCATATTTGTGTGCCTCCTGAAATTCAATAATCGCTCTATCACCTGTGAAACACGCACACTCCTAAGCTCAGTAGAAATTCAAATCATGAACGCAAGCCAATTGAATAATAAACCCCAGTGAAAGAATTTGCAGCGTTTTTTTTATTGAACCTCAATACCCCCCCCCCCTCTCCCCACAATATAAAACATCAATAATTTAACAAGTCCTTTAGCACTCGTAAAGCGTTAAAACTTCCCCAAATCCAAATTTAAACGATGTAGCCAAAGGTAGACTGATGTAGAGGAGGCACACAAATATGATCAACTGATCAATCCAAATAGGTATATTGGTTGAGAACAGATTTACGACTCTATGCATGTCTCCTGACATTCAATAATCGCTCTATCACCTGTAAACACGCACACTCCGAAGCTTAGTACAGATTCAAATCATGAACGCAAGCCAATTGAATAATAAACCCCAGTGAAAGAATACTTGTTTACCCCAGTAATAATATTGAATAATATTTACCTATATATTATCAGCGTTTCATGCATATCAGAATGCTTCAACCCGTGTATCGGCTATAAACTACAAGTATCCACATCGGCTATCACTCCAGTATCCATTATTCACTACAACTCGACGCTATCGGCCGGACATCACTAGGTTACAAACAAACAATAATAAACCAAAAAACGCAAATGTTGGCACCATAAATCGGGCCATACATCGGGAATGGTTTGACCTACGGACGTGAGGAGGGTCGCATTCGATTCCTCATGGTATGTTCTTTAAAACGAGTATACATTGAGGCCGCTTCGACTTGTTTTGAGGTTTTTAGGGATTTTACAAAACTTTGACAGCCCTTAAAGGGCACTTTAAATTGAGTGAGAGAGCTGGCTCAAGAATTG
The DNA here is from genome assembly GCA_031894815.1 of Creontiades dilutus. NCBI lineage: Eukaryota > Metazoa > Arthropoda > Insecta > Hemiptera > Miridae > Creontiades > Creontiades dilutus. The sequence continues at coordinate 78,596 of JAVIWC010002403.1, read as the reverse complement.
GGGCATCGTCGGACCAAGATGGGTTTTTCCTGAAAATTTCAGATCTTTTGCTCCAGCCGGTTGGGAGAAATCGTGCGCACCCTTTGAAACGTAAACCATGAACTTTTCAGGGGGGGTTATGAATTTTTTTTTTTCCAGAGCGATTACAATGGTTTATTACTGAATAACGAACCAAAAGTAAAATATACGTTTTTCGCAAACCTTATTAAGATGATGCAGTTAGGATGTTGCAATGGGTCCAATAGCTTGTACATTCTATTGTGGTTATCTACTATTCGAGTAAAAAATGAAAACCAAGCATAACTGAAATGAGTTGAAATAAAATAATATCCTAAATCATGGGAACACACAAAAAGCGAAAGATACTTCATATTTTGAACCTATTTTTCTGCTGCTGTGTAGACCTGCTTGGGAATATCATAACCATGGAATCGCTGTGAGTGTGACCTATTTATTTAGAAGAATCATAAAAATCCAGTATCACACTTGAATAAAAAGGAAAAGTTAATAGAAAATTAGTGTCTATAATAAATGCCTGTCCGCGGGTATGTAATAAATGAAAGAATTATCTCGAATATGGTTTTCGATGAATATGGGAAATTCTCAGCCAAAGTTGAGAGATAGTGGTGGAATTTATCTCATTTCTATACGACAAATGACAGTATTATTAATGGGGTTTGTATTAAATAGCCTGAACATTGCTTACCAGCTGCAGTCACTGTTCCTTGGATGTAGGTCTCGATGCACTGAGATTTCAGTTGAAACTAATTGTTGAAACAAGAATCATTCTGATGCAAGAGCTCGGCCCTCATTGTTTACATTTTGAAAATAGATTGCACAGAGTGCATGGAGCGAGGCAAACAAGACTCGTATCGGCCGGAAACATCTCAAACCTTCATCGACAACTAGTTGTCCCGACAATCATGACCGATACCAATCGCCCAAAATTGGGTTTTCCACTGTGTTGGGTAGGAAAAAAGGACATTACTTTCCAATGAAATGGACTCTGTTTGGAAAGTAAATATGTGACACGAAATGTACTTTCGCAGAACGGTATTGGGTAGTTAGTACAAAGCTTAGGCTGGACGTCCACTGAACGCGATTTTCGCGCGAATACGCACTCGTTCGTCAGTTCCCAGCTTCGCGCGAAGGGAGCCCATCCACTATACGCGAACTCTGGCTAAAAACGCTTCAGTTCATTTTCGAGATTTTCTTGTTTTGGATTTTTATTGTGTTGCTGAGGTGAACAATGCCACTCGCAGAGCGTATAACGCAACTGTAGGCATTGGAGTCTCCGAATATGGTGAGAAGAGAAGAGAAGAGTGGGTGAAAGACCTTTTTTTGCAGAGGAGACAGTGTGGAGAATGGGCATATGGTATTGGGGCAGCTTTTGGTCCCATATTGCGGGTCTCTCCTGCACCAGAACAATTAATTTTTCAACATCCATGCCGAATATCGCCGATCACGCCCGTCTGAATTCAAACTAGATTGAAAATTTTCGCCTTCGCGTTAGTTCGCCCAAACTCGCGCGAAACTAACGCTCGCAGTGGACGGGATCCCACTTAAACCCCGCTGTTTAAAAACAGGCGAACTGTTCACGCCAAATATCGCCTTTTCGCTTGTTCTCCGTTCGCTCGAAATCGCGTCCAGTGGACATCCAGCCTGAAGCATATTCCCTGTGCGAAAATCTTTTGTAATTCACTTGTCCCGTAAAATAGATAAATAAAACCAGATCAGATGCTCTGAAAGGAGTTCGCTCCGTATTGGCTTGGAAATTAAGGCCTCCATCTCGGGCTGACCTGGCTGTGCCTCACCTACTCAGAAATTCATATTTAACCTCGAGCGAGGTTCACGGTTTCCTTAACTTGTTGAAAATGACTTATCGGCCTCCCCCAAGTGGGCCGGGAAGTCGCTAACTCAGACTAACTACCCCCGCCTGACTCATCCTTAGATGGAGTGAGGGAAGGGGTAGAGGACCCTCTTTGTCGCTTCTGCCGCCCTATTTAAACTCCTTCCTCTGACTGTTTATCATTAATCTCTTCAATCCGTCTCAGACGCACCCCTCTCCCCTCCTTCGTCCCCCTTTCTTTTGTTAATCTCTTCGAGTTCGAACCTAATAAATCAAAACTGAAGTCTCTTTTCGCGAAGAGCTCAGACGAGTTGGAAAGTGAACACCGACGTTGTCAAAAACTTCCAGATCTTGGTGGCAAATGGCAGAATATGCCTGGAAGCGATACACTCTCTTGCAGTAAGAGAACAGTGTGCTTTTGAAGCATTCTAGATAAATATACTGGTAAGCAACACCTGAAACACTAGAGGGGAAAGAGGAAGCTGACCGCCTTGCAAAAAAAGGATCAAAGCCCAACCCAGCTGGACCTAACCTTAACTGAGGGTTACCAAGAGTTATATAACTCAACCGGTCTGGAAATGGGGAGGCAAGACACGGACAACACATTGGCTTACTCCTAAGCAGAGCAACCCAAGAGGTGCTCATACAGCACAAGGAAACGCGCAAATGACCAGTTGCCACTGAGGCGCAGAGACCTTCGCAAACTTGCGGCACTCCTCACTGGTCGCTGTCCCCTAAGGTGTCGTCGTAACGTTGTATCAGGCCAGGACAGAAGAATGGCAGCTCTGGCGTGGAGAGGGGGAAACAACAGAGCACATACTTTCTGAAAGCCCTGCTGCTACATCAGTAAGATTGCGGCATTTTGGAAAGGATGCCTCATCACCTTCATCTTCATACCCTGTGTGGATGGAGGCTAGTTTGTGGCTCGACCACAGATACAAAACCCAAACGTGGCTCATTTGGAAAATCCCAAAGCTACTCGTCCTCACAGGTATTTCGATGGTCGGGTGTAGACTGGGCCCCGAGCCGGAGAGGCAGAGGGCAAGGAAATAAGCAGATGTGCATGCCGGGCCCACCCCTCCTCCTTCCGCAATCCGCGAGCCGTCTCGCAATGTAGACTAAGCCCACAGTTCACAACATGGCACAGGCCAACGTTATGTTCGGGCAGCGAGGGTGCATCCTATTAGAAATCGACGGCTTCAAATACAAAAAACCAGATGTCTCCTCTCGATATAGGTAAAGGCTTCCGATGTGTGTTCGAATGTGTTCTGTCTAGTTTGCTCAAAAACAAAAAAATATCCTATATCAATCCTTCTAGTAAAGTGTAGATCAGTTTACCCAAGTTTTATTGGAATTTCAGGAAGAAATCCTAGTTAAAATCCATAGTACAGAATCCACACCGTCCAGCAAGGACTCACACACCAGAAAAAGGCAGCAATTCATCGACCAACACCTCCAAAAGCCGTGGTTCTGTATCATTAGTTAGCACCCACTATAGCCCTCTGTAGTTATAACTTCAACTTATTGACAAGTATTTGTGATCTATCACTACGCAATAAATCCGTACAATGTATGCTTTCAATTTTCCTTACATCTCCAAACTGAGGAAGGGATTAAGTGGTGAGATCGGGGGAGGGGGGAAGGATTTGGCCCCAGTCTGCAATCGCCCATTTCGATGAATCATCGTTCATACATATTGTGATACTTCGGACATCAGACAGACTGTAGGGAAGTTATCGTTGACAATACTACGAGTACCAGGAATCTGCTCTCGCCCTTTGACGATTTCGAAGCTGCAGCATTTTTTTGAAGGAGGACATACGCCCTAAAGTATTTCCCCCAGGACCACGTGCTTTACCTTCATTCACTCTAAGTCACTCTCTCTCTAAGCTCTCTAAGTCACCTGAAAAAAGTTACCAAACCAACAGACATCTTATCATTGAAAATCAAAGAAGAGATATATCGATTGAAGGACAGGAATATACAGACAGACCTTGTATGGGTAAAAAGTCATATAGGCATCCCCGAAAACGAGGAAGTGGATAGAGCAGCAAAATTAGCAATCACCTCAGGAGAAACGATACACTATCACAGCTTAGAAGATTTGAGAAGGAAAAGCAAAGAGAAACTTTACGAAGATTGGGCGAGGGAATACAGGGAATGCGATATAGATAAAGGACAATTTTACATGAACATTCAACAATGTATACCCAAAACCATCTGGTTTGAAGAAGGAAATTCGGACCGCAATCATATAAAAACGATTTGTCGATTACGATTCAATCATCATCGTCTCCCAAGTCATCTGCACAAAATAAATATCAGTGAAAATCCAAGCTGTTCATGTGCGGAACGGGAAATAGCAGATAGTGACCATATTCTTCTAAAATGTTTCAGTTATGCAGATCGAAGAGTCGAGCTGATGTCAAACCTTGTACGAGAGAGAGTACCACTACCCACTAGAATGAACAGCATCTTAACAAATCAAAAAACTTATAAACATATTGTGAAATTCATTAAAGATAACAATGTTGAATTGTAAAATGTAAAATATATATAAAATATCTTAAGTGTTGTATGGTGTGGCATAATAAATAAATCGTTTGAAGCCAAAAAAAAAAAAAAAAAAAAAAAAAAACCTTCATTCACCCTTTAGAAAGCTTATAAATTATTATCATAAACTTCAATTCATTCCTTAAATACCTTAGGCCACACTTGACTGCACACATATTGTTTGTTTAACATAGGTACCTTCCTTTTCTCAATTGAATAATTTACGAATTGAACCATATCTTGTAGCATTTGCACTCAGTAATTTGTACCCTGCAGCTCCGGATAAGGGACTGTGCCCTAACCCTCTGATTTTTAAAATTATTTCTAATAAATTTTAATTTAATTTACATCATTCAAATAAGAGAATACCACAATACATATCCTCCTTCCTCCAGTTCATCGTTATCATTCTTGACACGATTCCGGTCATTCTGTTCGCAACCGACCACCAGTGAATGCTCAGTGCGGATTTTCATTCAACTCTGAAGAGCATTGAGTAAAAGTTATGGAAAGAAGTGGAAAGAAGAAGTGGGAGGTTTTGATTTTAACTTAAGGTATTTCGAATTGATTTTGGAACTTTTACTAGATATTATGCCTTTTCGCGGTGTTATACGTCATATACAAACGATTTGGGTCCGTTTTCAGATCATATTTCATGGATGATTCAGTCACATTTTGATTTTTTTTTTTTTTTTTTTAGATGATTTATTGTACCAAGTTGCAATTTATTAGCAACACATTTTTGACATTTAAATATGGATTGGTTATAGTAAAGCTTGGGTACATAACTAAGTCTCTAATGGTTTCGAATGTTAGAAGTGCCACTTGTTGCACTAGAGATTCACTGAATTCTTTTTTTTTTTTTTTTTTTTCACAGTGCGGATTTTGTTATTGCGAGCACCTTAACTCAAACAACGTCATCAACGCGGAGGAGCTGCACAGCTTCTTCATTGACGTGTAGTTGTAGCCGCTTGTGATGGGCTATAGCGTGCATTCTGATTATTTCATTTACTGTTGGTATACGAAGTTCTTTGTGAATTCCAACTTTTCGGGTGTACCGGTATGCACCAACAACACACCTTAGTACATTGTTTTGAAACCGCTGTATAATACCGCGATTACTTTGAGCATACAGCCCCACAACAGCACACCATAAGTCCAGACTGGTTTAAGGACTTGTTTGTACAATGTTAATTTGTGCTGGATTGACATCTTTGAGTGCCGACCCATTAAACTTAATAATTTTTAATTAAATTGACATCTTTGAACCATTAATTTTTCTGAGGACCAGTTCTGCTTTTTTATTCTTGACATGCGTGTTCCATTGCAACTTAGCATCCAGGGTCATGCCCAGATACTTGGCCTCATTGGCGTGCGGTATAGCCTTGCGGTCAACATGAACTGATTTTGTTTCATTCATCCCGATCCTCCACTTTGATGTCCAGTCTTGGATTTGCTTAATAGATCTTCTTACTTTAGAAATTGTTGCATGATTCGTTTCACTGACTGCTAGGACAGCTGATTTTTTTAACGTCATGTTGATCAGAACTATCGAACCAACTCCCGAAAGGTAGTGTTTTTCTGAAATGTTTTATGCTTCTTTTTAAGCCATTGTTTGAGTAAATGATGATGAGTTTCTGTTCGGTAGTATTTTGTCCGAGTACCGACGTAACTGGCCCGCATCATCCGTATGCCATCCAGAACATATCGTGAGACCTTCCACGGAAACAGTAGCTGTACCGGGCGATTACATAATAAAGTGCCTGCCTTCTGCAACCGCATAGGAAATCAATTATAGCGTGCATCGGAGCTCAACTGGCAGGTTCACCGTAAACATGAGTTCAGACCGCAAACCCCTCCGCTAATTTTCCATTACGAGATGACTGCGCGGAGATGGTATTTTCAGGTGGTGCAGTGGTGTTATAACCATCCTCTCGAGCCCGCACTTGCTCGATAACTGCCTTTGCTATTCCACGCTTCATCGGCGGGAAATGTTCACGGTACATTGAGCTGAGCGGGTGCCCTCTTCCTCGCCTTTTGTAGTGTTCAAATACCGTTAATCCGCTACCATCTGAAAAGGAGGTCATAGAAAACGGGGCAGGCAAATACGCCAATGTTGGTATTTACAAACGTTAATGTCAGTATGACAAGTGTTAAACGTTTTGGCATCCCTGCGATCCTTCGACTCTGGAATTCAAATTGGATCCTGGTCTAATTTGCTTGGGGTCCAACATGAAATACCGGAACAGTCTGATCAGTGAGGTCAACAGGCCATTTCTGTCTATTTCCATCTTCACAGCTGACAGTTGAAAATTGATCCTATTGGTTTATTATTTTCACGAATAAACCTTTGTAATCGACCTCAAAAAATTTAACCCCCCTAAAATGTGTTGTTTTACGTTTAAAGGTGTGTGGAATCCAAAAGTTGGATTTAAAAAAATTCGTCCGTCCGCCGAACGCGCTTATCGTTTAGTAAATTTCATATCAAATCAAAATGTATTAACGTTATATTGGAAAATCCACTTTTGAATTACATTGAAGACTCCAAGTTAATAAAGAAGTAAACCACTTTTTTTTTAAATTTTGTTTATTGCACCAAGTTATAAACTTGTAAGCAACATTATTCTAATATATAGTAGGCGTACATTAAGAAATCTAAGATACATCACTTAGTCCTTATTGTCCTGATATTTGCACTTTATGATGCTCTCACTAAGTGAATTAAATCGTGTGGCTTGGTTCTCTTCAGTCTTCTAGTATGAAACCTGGCAAAGAATCAAGTGAAAAAACTGCTTACAGACCGATTTCATTGCTACCAGTAATCTCCAAGCTGTTTGAGAGGTTACTTATAAAGAGACTGAAAATTATTATCCAAGAAAAGAAACTCATCCCTAATCATCAGTTCGGATTCAGAGAAAAACATTCCACTATAGATCAAGTCCATCGTATCACCGATATAATTGAAAACTGTCTTGAAAAGAAACAAGTCTGTGCAAGCGTTTTCCTTGATGTGTCCCAGGCATTCGATAAAGTCTGGCACGAAGGACTCCTGTATAAAATTAAATGCTATGTAATGCTATTAAATGCTATGTAATGCTGAAATCGTACCTTTCAGAGAGATATTTTAGAGTAAAGCATGAGGGGGCATACTCAACCCTAAAGGAAATTAGGGCAGGAGTTCCTCAAGGAAGTGTACTTGGGCCACTGCTATACCTTTTGTATACAAGCGATGTACCAATGGACGAAAACACAACCGTTGCAACTTTTGCAGATGATACAGCTCTTCTGGCAGTTGGTGAATCCGTTGAAGAAGCAACTTCTAAACTACAGCGTACCGTTAATGAAGTAAGCGAATGGACCAAAAAATGGCGGCTCAAATTAAATGAGCAAAAATCGTCTCACATCAACTTCACAAATAAACGAATAACTGCATTGCCTATAATGCTGAATGAACGAGTGATGCCCATAGTTAACACGGCGAAATACTTGGGAATGACTCTTGATACCAAATTAAAATGGAAAGAGCACGTTAAGAAGAAAAACGAAGAACTGAAGATAAAATTTAGAAGATTGTATTGGTTGCTTGGTAGGCATTCAGAGCTTTCCATACATAATCAACTGCTAGTGTACAAGCAAGTTCTGAAACCAGTGTGGACGTATGGTTCACAGCTCTGGGGCTGTACGAAGAAGTCTAATATTAGGATGATTCAGACTTTTCAAAACAAAGTGCTAAGGGGTATCGTCAATGCCCCCTGGTACATTCGTAATGACGACCTCCATCGCGACCTTAAAATGGAAACAGTCAGCGAAGTGATTAAGCAGCAAGCAGTTAAACATGAACAGCGACTTCACGCGCACATAAACCCTGAAGTGCTTCACCTCCTAGACAACAGTACCGTCATCCGGCGGCTTGACAGGACAAAACCCTTGGACCTAGTGATGTCACGTGATTAGAGAGTCAGTGTAGTGAATGGGTGCTATCCGGAGTATAGCCATTGGGCTACTAACTCCATAAACTGTAAATTATTGTACGAGTGTAAATTAACTTGATGGGCCAATGCTCAGTTGTTATATTATTGATATTCTTGTAAATAAATATCGATTTGGAAAAAAAAAGTCTTCTAGAGAGAGAGAGAAATTTATTTAAAATAATTGGTACATTTATAAATACTTGAAGACAAATTAACAAATAATAATAGCTCGTCTGTAGGCAATGCCTGTGTTGACGAGCTAGAGTTCTTGGTCAGCGAATAACATAAAGGTCTCTTTCTTGAGGGGAAAAAAAAAAATAATAATAATAATAAAAATAAAATAATTAATTAATTTGATTAAATTAAAGCAACTAGAGATGATCACATTAAAAAATATATATGCCATAAACTGCAATTACATAGGTTGAATATCAAAAATCTATTTACAATTACATTTTATTTTTACATCTACTTATAACTGATTCAAGAGGCATAATTACAGTATAACATATTTTCAACTTTCTGGGGCCCAAGGCTTATTAACCAACCAAATATAAGTTTCTTATAGGAGGAGCGTGTTATATTTTCAGGTTCCTTGAGGTTAGCTGGCAGAGAGTTAAAAATCAAATAAATTAAATACTGTGGGCTTCTAGAAGTTAAAGATAAATTAATCCTCGGGTTGACAACATTTTGAAGGACTTGAAAGCGGGTTTGGTGGAAATGAACATAAGGCCTCTCAATGATATGTGGGTTTTTATAAAAGAAAAGAACCAGATTTTTTATAAAAAGTTGTCGCACGGTAAAAACCTTTGCTTCTTGGTATAAGATATCAGTTGAATACCTTCTAGGTTTACTGAGCATAACCTTCAAAATGGCTTTCTGCAAAATAACTAATTTCTGCAAATGGCTCGGGTAGGCGCCACCCCATACCAATACACCATATTGAAGCACCGACTGTACAAGAGATAAATAAACTAATTTGAGCCGTTCGGAGGACAACGTCGATTTCACATGGAAGAACAAGTATATGAATTTGCGGAGCTTGGAGTATAGATGACAAACATGCTGATCCCAGAGGAGCGACGAATCGATTATAACGCCAAGGTATTTATATTTGGCAACTTTTTCAAGTTTATTACAATAACAAGGGGCTCCAGGAGCACAGGAGTGGATCGTTAAAATATCGCTGTGGGGTACAGTGCCACCTCCAATGAGCATATATTTAGTTTTCTCAACATTTAGGGTGAGGAAACTCCCGAGTAACCAGCCATTGATTCTGTCCAGTAGGATCTGCATCCTGTCCATGACAATCTCCCATGAGGGACCAGAAACCAAAACTGCTGTATCATCAGCAAAGAGAATTACATCACCAAAGGTTGACAGAGAAGCCAAACGATCTATGTATATTAAAAAAAGTACAGGTCCTAACGTGCTTCCCTGAATCACCCCGTAGTTAATGGATCTCTTCTCACCAGAAATAGAACTGGAACTAAACGATTAGGTTTCTAATAGAGGACAATTTACTAAGTGGATTAACGGTTCTCAAAACATTGGGAAAATAAAGAATCCTATTAGTTTACGCTGCAGTTACAACGACTAATGAACTGTGATATTTGATTGGTTACGCAAAATGTGAATAAATAGAATGGGCAGCAGAAATTTATTAGCGAACAGAGAGAGCGGGATTGATTGAAGGTTTTTATTTATATAAACAGGGAAACAATAAGCCAATGTTCGTAATTTGTTTCTTCCACCTGTACGGTACGCTCAATTTACCAGTGCAATCGTACGGATATAATTAAAATTGAGAAAAGTCGATAAGAAAAAAAATTTCCAAGATTTTTCCATGAGAAAATAATAAAAAACAAAAATTTGCAAGATAGTTACAATTTAAAATTTATTTTAATAAGAGCTCAGTTGGGAAAATGGCTGCACAGCTCCAACCAGTAGATGGATTAATCAACCTTTCTAGACCTCTGTAAGTACTACCAAATCACTGATGCATCCAAAATGAGATTTTTTAAGCCTCTCTGTTCACAACTGTATATTGTATTGGTTAAGTTATTTGTTTCACTTTTATAATTTTATTCATGAGTGGATTTCCTGATGTTTAATTTTTAGTTTTGCCAATAAAAGGATCTTGAAGCACTTGAGACACTTTCCACTCCCAGCGGAATGAAGTGATCGAAAACCGATCAACGGCATTTCTGGCTAGAATAAAAAATCGCTTGGATAAAGAAACAATAAAGCTCTTTGATATGCAAGACTTAGCCCAAATCGTTAATTTACACTTTATCACAATTCTCAATGTTTAATTTTTTACACCTGGAAAAAACATATATTGGGTTCTGAATGAACCTTTCTTACAGAAAATTTAACGCCCAATTCGAACCTTGGTTAATTCCGGAAAACATTTCATTGAAATCGAGAAAAATCAGTTTCTGTTGCCCATATCGTACGTCACCTACCAACTTACATTAAAACGAACAACATATTCTGGCATTCAAACTTTAATTTTTCCGTCAATTCCAAACAGAATTAAGGTTGAGACGCCGTTGGAAATCTTAGAAGTGGGAGAAGTTTTTAACAAATATGACAAAGAAAAAAATTATTTTTTTGGTCACGCCAACCGTTCCAAGTTTTTGAAAAATTTAACTTTGCGAAAAATGTTCATCTTTGATTTAAAATTTCGGTGTTTGGAAGATGACTTTTGAAATTAAATGTTATTTTATCTTATAGGAAATTTAACGTAGATTCCGAAAATGTGGTCAAATGTGCAAAAATGTTTGGAAATTGCCGAGAAAAAAGCGTTTTAATGGCGAAAAACGCGATTTTTTGAAAAAACTCTTAAAAATAGCATATCTCAGCAACGGGTTGAGAAAAAAAATCGCGGTTGGCGGCGATTTACTCCATTTTCCATGTAATTTCACCCAATTTTTTTTTTTTTTACACTAAGTGCGGGACGCCCCGTATAAGTTAGATTTATATTGTTAATGAGATTACTCGTATTCGGTCCAATAAAAGCTTGAAGAAATTACAGTAGAAGGAATATTGTTGCATCGACGTAGTTTGCCATTTCACTTCATTCCATTTTACCTTCCGCGCTCCATTTGAAACCGCTCACCGTATAATGCGACGACACACCCAACGCCGTATCAAATTAAAACAGGAGAAAAATGCTTTCCCTTACCTATCCCATCCCATCCAGCCGCTTGAAGTCAGGGCTTCCAACATCGCCAAGTAGTTTGAAAATTTGCAATTCATGCCACAACCTACCCCGTTGCTTTAGTCGCAAACCGTATTTAGTCCATCTCAGCAGCGGCAAAGGGAGCAACGTTTTAAATATTCATTCGCGAGTGGTCTCTCTTAGAGGAGAGAGAGAAAAAAAAGAGAAAAAAAGACCGGGAAGAAGGAAGGAGAGAAAAACCGCCTTCTCAAGGCGAAACATGGTTTTTGCAAACCAGCAAAATAATAATAAAAGGACAAAAGAAATAATAGAAAGCCGCTATAGGGAGATGAATGGAGAAAAATCTACGTCTTTTCTGGTTTGCGAGTTATTCAACTTCTATCGGCGCCTGTACTCTGGCAACTTGAAGTTCAAACTTCGCGTGGGGTCTACCCTTTCATGGAAATTAAACACTGTGGGTGCCGAACAGTTTTCACTCCATTTGTTTATAATCTTCTTTTCCGGCCTCTTTCGTGGGAGGCGGAGTTTCGAGGGGGACGCAGGCCTCGGGTTTCCCACGGCCACATTATGAGGTCTCAAGTTCCCGACGAAAATGGTCCGTCCACGAATGCGAGAGAGTCTAGAGGGAGGCTTTCTCTAGTTTTTCGACAAAATTCATTGATTCATTACTTTTGATATATCAAATTTTAAAAACGCTGCTTATTCCAACACATTGGTTTATCATTCTCAGATAGCCCTTTTACGCAAATGCTGACAGAAGATAACCACACTACAAACGCCAAACAGAAGCTGCAATTACAATTTCAGCTGTGAGTGAAGACGTGGAATATCATAACCAACATGGTGCAACATACTGTTTATGAACACTACGAAAGCCACGAATAAAACAACAGAAATTCATTAAGGCCAATAAATCAACTATCACGCCTCACTTTTACCACAAACTATATTACCTAATAATTGAAATTAAATCCTTATAGCCAACCCTGAAACCTCACAGATTCAAGGCAAAATTTAATTTCCTTTAAAAAATTTTCTGAAGGAAAATTTTTTATTATAAATATGTTTGTGTTAAAAGAGTACTCTTTTAAGTGAATTAAATCTAATTTTACAATTTTTTGTTACTTAAATTATATTGTTCATTTAACAAAATATGAGATGCTGGAGCATTTTTGGTGTAGGAGGGCAGGTAGATTCGACTCCGGTAGTAGAGATGTTTAGTGAAGCTGAAGAGTGAAGGTGCATGAAGTCATGATTGTGAGAGAAGAAGCTTCTTATTATTGTAAGCTGAGGCAGATTACTTTTGATTTTAACTTTGTGAGAAAACTTATCACCTGGAAACCACTTAAGGAGTTTAGTGCTTCTAAAGGTTCCACCCCAAGCGGCTCAATAGCCTTGTGGGTTTATAGGTCGATAACCTTGGCTCTAAGTTCCACCCCAAGCGGCTCAATAGCCTTGTGGGTTTATAGGTTCAATAACCTTGTGACTCTACAGTTCCACCCCAAGCGGCTCAATAGCCTTGCGGGTTTATAGGTTCAATAACCTTGACTCTAGGTTCCACCCCAAGCGGCTCAATAGCCTTGCGGGTTTATAGGTTCAATAACCTTGAATTTAACTCCCTAGGTGGCTCCAGGTAGGTGAACCATTTAATAGCAACAGTTCTCCACTCAAAACCAGCTTGATTTCCTGGAAATTGGGAGGCCCAGATATCCTCATTATTGTTCTGCCAGAGTGTTGGGAATGAAGGTGTTTGGTTTGTCAGTCTGCCACTGGATGGGGCTGGTGTAGTCTTCCTGGCTGCCCTCAGGTGTGAGTTCCTCTGAATTCCGATAGGTGGTGCTGGGGTGGCCTTCAAAGCTGTCCTACAGGTGCGCGTTCCACTGGCTTCCGCTAGGTGGTGCTGGGGGTGTTTTCCTGTCTGCCAGTGTGGTTTTACTGAGGTATTTCTTTTTTTTCTTCTTTTGTCCTCAGGTGTGAGATTCCTTGTATTATGTTGTAGTTTGGATTTTGGGTCCATGCGATTACACAAATAGAGTTTGTGGTCGCAAACTTGGGCGTTTCTGGCAGGGAACGCCACACTCCCGGGGCCAAAAAAATCGCATGGCCAAAATGGAGCAGGGGGGAGAATATCAATGCCGTCGATAGGACACCACCAAGTCACAGGACCACGAAGACTTCGCACGAGCGGGAGACAAACAACGAAAGTGAGGTTGGCAGACAGTACATAATTCATGAATAAGTAATTTGACAATCTTTAAGTGAAGAATAGTAATAATAAGTGAATGGACAATATTTAAATAAATAAAAGTAATATTAATTAATTTGACAATTGTTTCATGCGTTCTTTCCTAAACCTAACAGTCAGCATTATCCATCTGTGAGAGGGATTCAGGTAGTTCTCAAGTCGCCACCTTAGCAATTGGTGTTTTGCAAACATGAGATTGAACCTACGCTAATATGCAATATTTTCCATCTGTGAGCGGGATGCACGTGGTTCTCAAGTTGCCACCTTTACAATTGGTGTTTTGCAAGCATGAGATTGAACCTACGCTAATATGCAATATTTTCCATCTGTGAGCGGGATACACGTGGTTCTCAAGTTGCCACCTTTACAATTGGTGTTTTGCAAGCATGAGATTGACCCTATGCCTAACATACAATATTCTCCATCTGTGAGAGGGTTTCAAGTAGTTCTCATGTTGCCACCTTAACAATTGGTGTTTTGCAAACATGAGATTAGTTAAAATTTCCTCCTGGTTCTTTCTTCGGACTTCACTGAAGCGTTGTTCCGTCGAGGGACTCGTGCAAGCAGTGTTTTAAGTTGACGAAGTCAAGAAACCATTCGGATTTGGGGATAATGGGGAAAGGAAATAGATGGGTGGGTTGCCGGGTTGTTAGTCTCGTGTGGAGGGGGTAGGGGAGGAGAATAGTGTGGACAAAGCCATTAAATTTCCTAATGCGTCCCGAGACCAGCCCAGACGACTTAGATTTGCCAGAGGGATGAGTTGCCATAGGCTGGACACCCCTTAGGAGTCACCACCCCATCTTCAGGGCAGTGTCCCATCCCTCTGGTGTGAAGTTGGTGAGTGTATGATTGGTGAGGAGACCTCTAAAAGAAAAAATTAAGAAAAATGATTACTCCACTTAAGATCTGTGTCTGCTGACTGAATGTTATGCAACAAAAAACTAGGATAACCCGGCAAATCCGCATTTACGCCGAGGCTCCTCAAGGTTACCCCCCTGTCCCTACAATGTTGAGCGTGGAGGGTCTACTCTATCCCCAAAGTCTGACCAAGACTTTGCAGGGTGGCAGGGAAGTTCCACCCTGGAGGTAGGGTCCCTAAGTGGAGACAGAAGGTTTAAAGACTCCCCCACCCCCCATCCCTCCCCCCTGGATGTAGCCCCACCTCGCTACACCCGATGGTGAACTGCCAAACCTTACTTGTGCTATCACCTCTCGATTTCTTCTTTTCTTCTAACAACTTTTTGATAAGGAATCAATTTCAGACATTCTTCTGAAGAAAGAAGGCAACATCTTACAGCAATATACTCCTACTGTTGTGAAAAGTTAATTTATTGTAGTGTTATTTTAGGCCTTAAATGAGGACAATTATTTTTGTTCGGGCGCCATGTGGCGTAATTTCCACTGTTATGTTTTCTGAGGGTTTTCAGTGGATGCCACAGATTTGATTTAATGATTTTTTAAAGGAAATTAATTTTTTAATTTAGTGATTGGCCTCCAACCTCCCCTTATAGCCAACCCTGAAACCTCACAGATTCAAGGCAAAATTTAATTTCCTTTAAAAAATTTTCTGAAGGAAAATTTTTTTTTATAAATATGTTTGTGTTAAAAGAGTACTCTTTTAAGTGAATTAAATCTAATTTTACAATTTTTCGTTACTTAAATTATATTGTTCATTTAACAAAATATGAGATGCTGGAGCATTTTTGGTGTAGTAGGGCAGGTAGATTCGACTCCGGTAGTAGAGATGTTTAGTGAAGCTGAAGAGTGAAGGTGCATGAAGTCATGATTGTGAGAGAAGAAGCTTCTTATTATTGTAAGCTGAGGCAGATTACTTTTGATTTTAACTTTGTGAGAAAACTTATCACCTGGAAACCACTTAAGGAGTTTAGTGCTTCTAAAGGTTCCACCCCAAGCGGCTCAATAGCCTTGTGGGTTTATAGGTCGATAACCTTGGCTCTAAGTTCCACCCCAAGCGGCTCAATAGCCTTGTGGGTTTATAGGTTCAATAACCTTGTGACTCTACGGTTCCACCCCAAGCGGCTCAATAGCCTTGCGGGTTTATAGGTTCAATAACCTTGACTCTAGGTTCCACCCCAAGCGGCTCAATAGCCTTGCGGGTTTATAGGTTCAATAACCTTGAATTTAACTCCCTAGGTGGCTCCAGGTAGGTGAACCATTTAATAGCAACAGTTCTCCACTCAAAACCAGCTTGATTTCCTGGAAATTGGGAGGCCCAGATATCCTCATTATTGTTCTGCCAGAGTGTTGGGAATGAAGGTGTTTGGTTTGTCAGTCTGCCACTGGATGGGGCTGGTGTAGTCTTCCTGGCTGCCCTCAGGTGTGAGTTCCTCTGAATTCCGATAGGTGGTGCTGGGGTGGCCTTCAAAGCTGTCCTACAGGTGCGCGTTCCACTGGCTTCCGCTAGGTGGTGCTGGGGTGTTCTTCATAGTTGTCCTGCAGGTGTGAGTTTCCCTTGTATTATGTTGTAGTTTGAATTTTGGGTCCATGCGATTACACAAATAGAGTTTGTGGTCGCAAACTTGGGCGTTTCTGGCAGGGAACGCCACAACCCTTTTAGGCGTTCACTCCAGTATCCGCAATCACTACATCCCCAGTTACTGCAAAAAAAACTGTTGTTTTTGTTTTGATTGCAGTAACCTAGTGATTTAGTGAATATGGATGCAAATGTTGGCACCATAAATCGGGCCATACATTGGGAATGGTTTGAGCAAACGTAACTCACGAAACAACATTCCACAGCACTTGTATCAGCTGATGCGATACTCATTGTTACTAGGCGATTTTTACTGTGCCCAAGCACGTTCACTTTTACGTTGCACGTTCTTTTTTAGGACATCTTCCTGAAGCAAGGAACGTCTATCAAGAGAATAGCTTTATTTTGAAAGTTTTCGACATTAAGATTTTTGACATTTCAGCGCTTCTATTTCAGAGACATGCCGAGAACCAGTCCCGAATAGGCATTAAATTTGATTTTTGACCCAGATTTCATTCGGTTTGATTCTGTAGTTTCGAAGAAAACCTCTAAAAGTAAGAAGGAGAGACTTTGGTTTATTATTTTCAATAATGAACCTTTGAAATTGATCAAGAAGAAAAACCCTGTTCATTCTAACACATTGGCTCATTATTTCGAATAGCCCTTTCATATCACTAAACTGCAGTTGATTAATAAACGGAGATTATCGTCGTTATCAACGTAACAATAATAGGTAATTAATGGCAATTTTGGTAGTTTGGTCGTACGGTACTTTGTAACGTAATAGGCACCAATCTATAAGGGAACGGATACTTTGTAAAATGTGCCATAAACTGATTAAAAACAAACTGGTACATTATGTAAGCTCCGCACCTCAATTCCTCATACTTTGCACTTCAGATCGATCGAAGAACGAAATTAGCAATTTGGGAGTTCAGATGATCTCTGATCTCCTAAATATTAGCTGACTTCTAGGTGTCCATAGACTGTTAGATGACTTTGTATCAAATGTAACCCCATGAACATCAATCGTTCGTTGTGGGTTCCTTTTCTTAGTGTATCTAGGAAGCATTGTCTCTGGATGTACACTGTACATTGTACACTGTACACTGTACATTGTACAACCCATTTCTGCTACTCCGGTGATCCGTGTATGAGGACAATCTAATACTGAAATGATAGACCTATGTGCAGTAATTCGCGGCTTTTTTCCTAAGACTACACGATTTTTGCTCTCGGACTTGGAATTTCTCTCCATCGCCCAGCGGATTCCAATCTCAAAGGTTTATATCGATTTAGAGGCAGCGAAGGTAAATCCAAATGAATCTAGAAATTTATCGAGGATTATTCTATGGATTTTATCTTGACAATCCACGTCAGTTGTATATTTTAAGGTATGGATCTACCTAGTCTAAGTTATTGTATTATTGATAATTCGCCCTGCAAATGTCGCGTTGAGGGTCGTGGAACAGAAATACTTTGTCAAAATGTTGTTCGCTGGCTTCCACTTTATTTGCCTCGCTAACCCGAAATAGGTCTCAAGCCCCTTCCAAGGCTGAAGAATTGACGTTCCTTTATGGATGATGAAGTGAAGAGTGGGGAGCTGGTGACTGGAGGTTGGCTTCAGAGGAGCTAAACTTGACGGGTTGACGTGCTTCCCTGAGATTGACGGGAAGGCGGAGACGCCAGATGGTCCCAAAGGGCTTCACCCGCGTCACTGCGAATAGAACGGCAAAACTGTTGACGAAAATATGAAACGAGCAAAAGGCGGTGATTGATACCGAAAGGGGCGACCGCTGTTTTGGTCGATGCTAGCAAGCCCGCTTGTCAATTCCATGTCATGAATGTTGATACCAAAACCAGCAATGTCCCAGCTTAACCAGTCAGGAACAGATTCATGTTCAAACGCTAACCGCATTCATAATCGCGTTCGACCAGTCGAATCGGTGTACAGGGCAAAATAAAAATCCAATTTATTGTATTTATTAGGAAAGAAACCAAACTAATCAAGCAAGATCTTGAGTAAAAGCAAAATCACTGCATCTAGACGCGGAGGAAATCGACATTCAGTGTTCTATGCAAAACGTTACCCTCGTTAGCTCTCTATGTTCTGCAATTGAAGGCAGCTCCAACTCTCATCTTCTAGACCAACAAACAAGATATGTATCTACTAATTCCTCACTTTTACGAAATAATAGTCTGCATAAATTCTAAAGGCGTGTTTGAGTACGTGGTTTTAAGGAGGTAAACCGTCATTTGCAGAGTTTTTGAAACTTAGGTCTTTTTAATGTTTATACAACACCGGGAGTTGCTTCCCTCCCATCTGTAGATGCGTCATTGAAGCAAGTCACTTAGTGGATTTAACGTATTGGACATGAGCACTTGGTTGATTGTGTTTGTTCTGATTCCTGTCGGTTTGCTAGGCTGTCACCGCCTCCAGAGCATCACATCTAATATACCTTCAAAGTTTGGATATGTGGGTGAAATACATTAAGACGTACTATACAGTACTTCAGTATTACTTGGTCATATGAGGTGTATCAGTCTCAATATGACCTCTTTTTCGAAGTTAGTAATCTAAACTCCATTAAGAATTTATACGCGTTAAATCAGAGATGGTGCTTGTAAAAACTATCATACATAATGCTCTTTCCTGTTGACAACTCATACAATCAAAACAATACAACTCATACAAGTGTACAACTAAGGTGATATTCGTAATGCAATATGATTGACTTGGCTCATGCCTCTCACCCCATTGAAGTAGTAAGCTTTGAATTGTTGCTTGTATGAAGGGAGAGATCTTGACCATTTATAATCATCTGGAAATTGAGGGGTTTTGGCTGGCAGAATTGTTCAAATAGGGGTTGAAAATGATCCGGTAGTTCTGGTGGAGCCGGGGATGACCGTTCGTCACTCCGCCCACAAGGTTAGAAGGGGGTTCGAATTCTGTTATTCTTATGGTGCTCTGCTCTCAGACTCTTTGAGCTTTTTATTCTTCAATTGATTTATATATTGGGCACCACAAATTCAAAGAATCATGGGGGTTCTTTTTGGTTTGATATAAACTACGTATGTTGCAGTTATCATAAGTAGGCAACCAGCTTAACAATTTTAGCTTTGCTCCCTAGGATCTGTAACAAGGAGGTGATGGATGCGGAATAGTTACCCGCTTCAAGTGCTGAGACGATTGATGCCTGCCATACTCAGACAGTATGCCAGATGTTAGAAGGCATCTGGTACATGCCCAGAGGTAGAGGTTTCAGAAACTAAACATAACCATCACTCTTCCTGAGCTTTCAGAGCATAGGAGGCGGTTGAAATAAACAGGGGAAGGGTAAATTTGTTAAACTTAAGGTGTATTTTAAGTTGTTACCTCTTTTCCAGATGGACAGTGTGTGACAATGGGGGTTCAGTACAGTTATTATTTGAAGATGTGTGGTTCGTAACCAGGCTCCGCTAACATGTGACATGGAAGGGGATGGATACGGAGTAGTTGCCGCTCCAAGAGCTGAGGCAATTAGTGCCTGCCATACTCAGAGAGTAAACCAGATGGAAGTAGGCGTCTGGTATATGCACAGAGGCGGTAGTTTCATGAATCGGGAAGGGGGAACTATCCATATTCATTAAAGATCAGTGTAAAGAATCGACTGGAAGGGACAACTATTTGTACATGTTGCGCACAAGTATGTGCAATGGGTGAAAAAACAAGTAGAGTGGAGGAGAGGAACTCTTTCCCAGATCAAACTATTTCAAATCACTCGATGAATACGAAATGCGTCTCGAGAAGTTTCGCCTAAAGTACATAGGTAGTGTCGTCATGTCGGTCCAAGAAGCAGTTTCGTGTGGAGTCTCCTCAGCTTTAATGTGTGGAGAGAGATGGACTTGCTAGCTAACCATTTGAATTACAAATGATTGCAGGTACTGAGGCGTTTATGGCCCGAGAGAGTTACAACTCAAATAAAACTGTACTGCAGTCCGTGTTGGGACATCTGTAAGCGGTGGGCGGTGACGGAGAGGCCAACTTGAGCGCCGTTCCAAAGAAAACTAAAGTTTCTTTCCCTGCGTTTCACGCTCTTTTAGCTCCTGTCCCGTAATCCCAGAGCCGCTCATACCCGGCCAACTTCGTCATTTCCTCCCAGAAAATACGATTATGACGCTTCCAACTTTTTCAGAAACTCCCATGCTCGTATTTTTCTTGGCAGAACTGGAAAAAGGTTCGGGGAAGCCGGCGGAACAAGACGCTACCTTTTACTTCCAAGGATTATGCAACTACAACTTGGAGGGTCGTGTTGATTTCCTGAGCGATGGAAAAAACAGTTTTTCATGGTTTTCGGAAGTGAAAAAATTCGTCTTATCTCTTCACCAAGCTACTTAACACAAATTTGTAACAAAACCTTGACGTTTCAGCCTTTTCAATGTGTTATAATCAATTGACCCATCATCATAGATCAATCATAACCTTTTTAATCTACCAAGAAACAATTTAACCCCACTCCAACACCCTCCCTCAAAATTCGTTGTACGTTACATGATGCTTTTAATCCAAAATTAAATTAAGGAAAAAATGTCCGTCCTCCATACGCCTTATGGAACGTTTCTCCGAAACAACTGCAGGCCCCCATTCATAATCCTGCAGCAGGAAGTGGGGAGAACCATGAAGTTCCCTCTATTTGAGCACTGGTCGCATGTGAGGAGGTCTTCCTGCGGCCAGTGCCCTGCAGAGTTCGTCCGATGGATTTCAAATCAGACTGACCTGAGGTATGGCTCCCCCCCCCCCCTGTCAATCAGCAAGGTCAAGGCGTTTGAGAAGCTGCCGAATGACCTTCCCTGTTCTCATCACATCCCAGGCCAGAAAATATATCACAAAAATGGTTATCAATATATTTACAAAAATGGTGTATTAACTGGTTTAGGAATATAAAGTTAGATAGCTGCCATCCTGGTTTATTATTTTCATTAATGAACCTTTGAAATAAAATAAAAAATTCCACGTCTTAGCGAATTACGATCCCAGAGGTTTTAGATCAAAACCTTCAAACCCTCCTCTCATCATGATCTAGAGAAATTCCACTATATTCTCCCCTCACTTTCAGGGACCATTTTATGATAAAAATAGGCAAATTCTTCCTCCCAACTTTCAAACAACCGTAATTACAACTCATTAAATTCTTCTACTTTACTGCAGGATCAGTTATTGTGAATATACAGAATAGGGGAATATTTTGGGATCTGAATTCCCCAAGAGGGAAAACATTAAGAGGTTTAAACTATATCAATCCTAGTTTTCCCTGGAATGAAGCAGCATATCATGTTTCACAAATCTATCATGAGATGTGTAACCGTTTTCCCTTTTTCTCACTTGATTCTTACTATACATGGTGTAACATAATAATAAAAAATTCAGGGATTGATTATAAAGGTAATTTACAATGATAAGTGCCTTCTACATTTATCTTTTTATAGGCATCGTTTCCGAGTTATAATATAATTATATATAAGTTATAATATATTATTTATATTTATGATTTTTTCATGTTTCCGACCCCACGTCACTAAAATAGCCATAAATCCCTCAAACTGCTCCCTGAAATCAATATGGAAGACACCGCTGGAAAGAATATCGTATTTCCCAACTCCTTAGACTAAAATAAGAAAATTTCAACATTACTCAAGAGATAAAAAATTCGTCCTGAGACAACATTTTTGAGAATTTCAGGATAAAATAGTTTTTTCCATCTTTTCTTTCTCTCATTATTAACTCGTTTCGTAACTTATCCTCCTCAGAAAAAAACTTCCACAGAATCCCAGCTTTCTAACAATATAATATGAACAAATTTTTTCACACGAAATTTTTGAATGAAAATTAAACCTTTGTATGCGGGGTGACATCTATTCTGTGAAAGAGTCGTTTTTCACCAAAAGCTCACATGTTACAAAAAAATGTTTGGCATCGGATTTTATGTAAATTTTTTGTTGAATAGAATATTTACAATCTCGGACTTCATTGATTATAACTTTGGAAAGCTGACATTCTGGTAAAGTTTTCCCTGAGGAGTGTGAGTCAATAAACGTTTTTATTAGGAGCTAGAAAAAATATGGAAAAATAGCTTTCCATAATTACATGGATAGTATATTTCCAAAGGCGTTTTCAAAATTGATTTTAGAGAGTATTTAGAAGGAGTTACAGCCATTTTAGGGACGTAAAGTCGGAAATCTGATAAAATCTTAAATGTAAAATAACTCGGGAATGAAGCATTTAAAAAGAAAAATGTACAGAATTATGTTTAGAATCAATCACTCAATTTTTGATAATTAATTTTGCTACATCATTCAAACGTGATTTTCGTTAAGAAAAACTTTTTTTGCTTCTGAAATTGGAAAGCTATGATTCGGGAAAGTTCTCCCTGTGGTGTGTGAGTAACAAAGCTCTTTTATCACTAGCAGGAGAAAATATGGAAAAGAGTATTTTTTTCATGAATTTTCAAAATTTGATCTTCGGTCTAATTTTTCACCTTCTAGGTCATGTTTTTATTCTACCCTGTCGGGATAGGAAGTTTAACGCTCTTTCGAAAGGTGCCTTCAAAATTGGTTTTAGAGAGTAGTTTAAGGTAGTTAAGCCATTTAAGTGACGAAAGGCCAAAAACAAGAGAAACATCTTAAATGTGAAAAAAAAACTTGGGAATGAATCCTCTAAAAAGAAAAATCTGTTAGGCATTATCTGTTGGAAATGACCTGTGGATTCCATCCTGAGATTTTTGACCATTAGGCCTTTTACACCCTGTAGTAATAATTAAGAGAGAAAAAGATGCTCACCGAAACAGTTGAATCTCTTTGTCAACACGAAATGTTGCCAACGAAAAGTCCCTAAGTACTTTTCCAGTCTGATGATTTAGACTTTAACGTGGCACAGAACATTATTCCACGCAAATAAACACCATTAAATTAACACCTTTGAATTGAATAAAAGCTTTGTACAGGCTCTCTCTCTCTCCACGTGGAACAACAGCCAAGGGTATGACCGGAATAGTTGCTTTCATTAACACCTTTGCGCGGTCTAATTAAAGGGGAATTTTCACCTGTAAATCCTCAACTCATTACGGCCTAGTCTGCAGGTGGTTGGCCCAGAGGGCTGGTGCCATAAACACGGATTAACCCTTGTGTGAGAATCTCCACTAGCCTCCTCTCGCCGTTCCCATTTGTGTCGATTATAATCAAATGTTTGGCGAAAAGCTTTAACATAATCACATTATTTTTGATAGAACTAACATAGCATTCCCATCACAATATGCATCCACATGGCTGAGAGTAGCTAGTTATATACCCTGAATTGAAACAAGTCGCAGCAAAGAATGTAAAAAACTGCTAAAGATCATATAATATCATATATACACTGCTCGAAATTAAGGGATCACCTGAAAAAATCGTGCTCGCTGGAATTGGGCGTCAAAAAGTATAGAGATCATTATTTCCCCACCGAATTGGATCTGTCGAAAAGTAGAGTAGTCAAGACAAAAAACCAGCTGAAGAACGAAGGACATTCCTAAAGAAAGAACGCTTTTTGTTTAAAAAAAGTGAAAACGTCGTTTTAAAAAAATTAGCTACCAAAATCATATATAATAATATTCGGATGGTTTGGAAATTGGTTTCAAAATGCCACAAGGCGGGACACACGAAGTCCTTCGAGACATGGTTGTCGAAGAATGGAACAACATTCCACAAGGAACTATCCGAAATAAGAGGAGGGAATACAAGGTATTTGTGAGCAACTTTTTTTCTTACTTTCCCAAAGATTTCTTTATTTTCATTCTGCCATCAGGTGAACTTTTTTTTGAACGAAGGACTTCGTGTGTTTTTTTCCAATGATCCCTTAATTTTGTCCCGCCTTGTGGCATTTTGAAACCACGTTTTTCGATACATTTTTGACTCTAATTTCCAAACCATCCGACCGATTTTAAATTTCTTTTTTGCATATTAAAGAGGACAGATAGAGCTTTCCAATGATATTTTTTGATTTTTGGTCAAGAGATCACGACAGCTAACTTTTTTTAAACAAAAAGCGTTCTTTCGTCATTTTCTGTAGGAATGTCCGATCGCATCGTTCTTCAGCTGGTTTTTTATCTTGACTACTCCACTTTTCGACAGATCCAATTCGTTGGGGAAATAATGATCTCTATACTTTTTGACGCCCAATTCCAGCGAGCACGATTTTTCTCAGGTGATCCCTTAATTTTGTCGAGCAGTGTAATATATTTGTTAACGCTGAAATACTTGAACTTTCCCCCGCAATTATTAAGAGTACAATTACTAATTTATCACTGCCCTAATCGGGCAAATAAAAACGGAGTAAGATAGAACGTTGTCTACATTTTCACGATAAATAATGAGTTACGAAGTTAAATCGATTTCGAAGGTTAGGTCATCATCAGTAACAAACACGAACTTACTGATAATTATTACCATAACCGTGGACTACATAAAAGTTCCCCAATCTCATTTAAAAAGGTTTTCTGTTGTCTTTCGACCTTTTTGCTCGTTAACAGCAAGTGTTCCACGTCATCCACTTCAACGCAAACACCACATTGATCGAAAGAGATCAATCTTCTTGATAGATTTTATCAAGGTAAGCTCTGCTAAGCCCATGTCCCGCATTCAGTTTAGCAATGATTGAATTAAAACTATCCTCTTGCCCCGCTACTACCTAGCGCCATGGAGTGCGATGGTGGGATACATGAATTGATAATTATTTCCTGCAGGATGACTTTCATGGAACTCCTGCCACCTTCTCTTCATCATCTTTTTAAAGTACGAGTAGCGATCAGAGCCTGCGGTAATACGGAAGAACTTGGGATACTACTAAATCTGCAATAGGGAGAACAAACCAAAGAAATAAACCAGGGGATCCACTAATCGAAGACATAATGACAAATATCGGAAAAGTAGCGCGTAAAAAAGCTAGCGATTCACTGAAATCGTATTTTTCTTATGTAGGAGAAAAGCTCCCAGCGAAATTCTCATGTATTCGGAATCCTCCAAATCCTCAGACTTCAATGGAAGCGGAATTTTTTTCTTAGAAAGATGTTGGGGATAGATCATTACAAAACAATACAACAATGAGGGATTCCTCGTAAACAGGCAAAGACGGTATCCAGATACATACACTCAGTAAAGAATGTCTCCGTACACCCACTTCGCTTTTCACGAATATTGTAGATGCTTCTCACAAACCTTAAAAAACGGGATACTAATTGTATGAATGTATTCACTGACATCTTAAATAACGAAATCCAAGTCAACCAACTTTTCAACTGAATAAACCAGGCGAAATTGATAACAGACGTTGACGAATCCATTTTTATTAGGGCAAAAAAGTGTTCGTACAGTCCGAAGAACAGCAAAAATCGAGCTACAAAAATTGAGTAATAGCTCGTGGGCCCTCCTTCTTGTTTACAACATCCAACAAACGGAACTTCATCGAATCGATTCAACCAAGCTGGAAGGTATCTGAGGGTTCTAGTTCAGAAGGACTTACTGTACCATAACAATAACAGTACACTACACATACATCAACAACAAATCATGGAAATCGGTAAAGAATTGCCAGCTTGTTAGTGTCTATAACATTTGTCACAGGCACACAGAGAGAGACATACAGCTATAGGTTTTTCCCCCCTTGGTCAAGAATAGATTGGTCTAATAGAATAGAATTAGATTGGTCTAGAATGGATTTGTATTCAGTCTAAGTTTTAAATTTACATTTTCTTTGTTCTAACTATTATTATTATCATTATTATTATTATTTTTATCTTTGGGTTATGAACCACTCCCCAGGATCGATTTTAAAGTCGTCCCTGTACTGGGAGACCTACCTACCTACCTATGACCTACACCAGAAAAATGCTGATACCGCAATTTTCATGATTCTAGACCTCTGATAGGTGTTTACTGTGTTGATTGATCCTGCACCGATTCAGATGAACTCCAGTTTCCTTATGGAGACCTGTTTTCTTGTATTCTTGGGTAAACATCCGAGTTAGCTGCCCTAGATAAATAAAAAAAGTACACATTTTTGGGGTGTACGGAGGCATTTTTTGATGAGTGTAGATCTCATGAAAATCATGAATCTGAAAAAAACCCTTGTTCATATTTGCGATCTTAGCCTGACAACGGGAACATTCCCTGAAGCATTCAAAGCGGCCAAGGTCATCCCCATTTTCAGAGGTGAAGGAAATCATTGAACAATCTTTATGTTAAGTACCTACGCTACCTAAAATACGGAGTTTGTGACAAATTGGCTGTGTTCACGGAAACAAACTTATAAATATAAACCAATTTGGTTTCTGCAAAAATACAGGGGTACCACCACGGATCTTCACGACATTCGGGACAAGAACAAGAAAGTTAGTCTCTTACTCGACATTGCTAAAGCATTTTATGCAGTCCAGAGAACAAATATTGTCCAAGTTGGCAAAATTATGAATCATATGCCCAAGCAAAAAATAACTTGGAGCAATTTAAGAGCTACTTGAGAGACAGAAAGTGTCAATCGGGGAGTGCTCGAATGAAGAAAGTAATAACGATTTTGGTGTGGTTCAAGGAAGTACAGTATGTCCACTATCGTTTCTTTTGTATATAAACGGGCCTTTCTAAAGTTACCAAACCCCAAAATGTATTTATTCGATAGATGAACGTGACACTTGGGAGAATGACTGCAGCAAGGCTAACCTAGTCACCAACATAGTTGGCCGATGGTTTTCATCAACACCAAAAAGGCAAAATTAATCATTAATGAAGAAATTAAATCATCTGTTGACGAGAAAAATTTGACCAGATGACAGCGGTTTCTGTGGCGAAGTTGAACGAATAGCAAACTATCTTGAATTAGTCTTGGACGAAGAGCTAAGCTGGAAACCTCAAGGTTGTAATAATTAATTAATTATTAATGAAATTAATTCATCAAATTAATGAATGTGATCTAATTATTAGATAAAATACAAATATTTTATTGATGTATTCGCACATACTAAACATGAATATCTAAAGTTATTTCTGGTGTGCATTTGTGATTAAGATATCAATTGGTTCAAAACTCTAAGCTATTACAATTCCCACTCCCGGAGAAAATTCGCTGAAAAAATCACGGTTTTCAACACAATTTATAGATTTGTTTTTATCACGTTTTTATATACGATTACTGTTACGAAAATTGCGTTGTTTAATCAGAATTACTATATTATTGAGGATTTAAATTATTATTTGGATCAACATTTTTATTCGTTTAATCCATTACAAACTTATGATTGAAATCTTAATCGCAATGGGGGATTTAATTTTGCCCAAGTCTGCATGGAACTTCAATTAATAATGCTTTAATTAGCATACTTTTATTGCACTTTCGATTTTTTGGGTAAAGTATCAGTACTTTGTACTTGTTAGTAAATTTTTGAAAACTCTAGCCACACCCAACTTGTTCTGATTCGTTATGAAAATGTTTAGATGCATTTTCGACAGTGTTGGGTCGGGTTTGGGAATTGTAGTAATATTTTGTACGAGGGGACATGGTAGATTTGATGTGGACGGTTGTTATGGGAGGTGTTACTGTGAAGAGGACCCGATGGAGAAGCTGAAGATGACTCTACCATGTTGTATCCCTTAGGCTGGTAATGACGGCGAGGTGTTGTCGGTAACGCGGTAGACGGTCGACGTAATTAAGTGGTGACACCCATCATGAGAGGGCGGCGGTGGGGTTGAGGGGTTGGAAACACCTGGGGGCGGGAAGGCGTAGGGGTTGATAAGCGAGGGGGCTAGGGGTTGAAGGGGCGTAGGGGTTGTTGAACAGGGAGGCGTAGGGGTTGGTGAGCGGTAAGGGATGGGGGAAGCTGCATACGAGCGGAGTTAAGAGGCGATGGATGGGGGAAAGGCGGAGGTGGAAGCCTCGGGAATTGATTACCGGTTCAATAGCGGAGGAGGAAGCCGGCACGTGAAAGAGGCTCGAGGCGCACGAAGTCACTTCCTCATCTGCAGTCCCGTTTTGCCAAGCTGAAGAACACCGGGAACTCACTACGAGTAGCAGTCGACAGGCCATCACTCATCGACACTTCACCAGTGAGCGACATCCCACGAGTAACCCACTTGTGCACGACCTCGTACTCAGTCGATTACAGAAGTTCATTATTGGAAATAATAAACCAAAATGCAACAAGTGGAAATTTTGATTCAGGACTTCATTGATTATGGACGTCAACGATTTTTGATCAAAGTTTTCAAGAACACAAAAGCTATTCCAAATAAACCATCCTAAACATGATTTGATGCCTCATCTTCCCTCATAATTAGAGTTGGGTGATTAATTAATGAAAACATGTTTTTGTTAATAAACGAAATCATCAATACCATTCTTAAGTACAAGCGATAAACGATCATCGATCTGTGAGGTCCTTCCGATGGTGTTGGCAAATTTTAGGCAGCAACTGACAAGCGCGTCAAGCTGCCAATCCACCAAAATTGAGCAGACTAATGTTAGCAAACTTGGTGCAACTCATCAAGTTGCATCGATTCTACTGAGTCAATCCTAGCTTGCTGAGAGAGCTGGCTGAAAGATCTTGCTGAGCGCACTTCACTGAAGGTTTACTTATTATTCCTAACTAATAATGGACTCCTACTTAGCTTTGGGGTGTGTATTTTACAGGTGATAGAGCGATTATTGAATTTCAGGAGACATGCATAGGGCACTTAAATCGGTTCTCAACCAAAATACCTATTTGGATTGATCAGTGTGATCATATTTGTGTGCCTCCTGAAATTCAATAATCGCTCTATCACCTATGAAACAAGCACACTCCAACGCTTAGTACATTCAAATCATGAATCATTGAATAATAAACCCCACTGAAAGAATTTGCAGCGTTTTTTTCAAGAGCTATTACAATGGAAAAATATTCTATTTGAAAATTTTAAATTTCTTAAGACGGAGCATGCATATCAGAATGCTTTAACCCGTGTATCGGCTATAAACCCTTTTAGGAGCTCACCCCAGTATCGGGTCATACATCGGGAATGGTTTGAGCTACGGAAATGGGGAAGGGCTCATTCGATTCCGCATGGAAAGTTCTTCAAAAAAAGTCCAAATTTAGAGTGCTGGCTAAAGAATTGGGGCGTTGTCGGACCAATATTGATTTTTCCTGAAAATTTCATATTTTTCGGTTTCAGACGGCGAACGGTCGGAAAAATGTTTATTGCAGATTTGGATTCTACACCGTTTGAAACGTAAACCATGCAATTTTCAGGGGGGTTAGAATTATTTTCAAGAGCAATTACAATGGTTTATTATTGAATAATAAACCAAAAGTGTTAGTAAACTTAGTGTGACTCATCAAGTTTAATTGTTTTCACTGATTCACGTGATGCTGATACACAATTTGAGTTGCTGAGCACTTTTCGCTAACACGTTTACTGACGGATTAATTCAACTTTTATCCAGATATTTCATAGTTGATGTCCTAGCGCAACAGGTATCTTTGACCCTGAGAGATTTGGGCTTTCGCATTGTGTGTTGTGAATCAGATGATTGTTCTACATGTAGTATGATGCGAATCTTGTTCTAATATTGTGAATACTGAACATACATTCGAAGAATTACGAGCCTGAACTGTGTATAAAGTGTAACAAAAAGAGCGAATCGTTAACAAAGGCCTATAGTGAGACTGCTATGAAAAATATTTCCCTTACATATTCTTTGTGAACTCCGCCAGCTACTGGAATACCGATGGAAATGTTCTAATTTTTTTCAACACATCTTATCAAAATACTATTGTTTGTTTACACAAACATCGTTCTCAATGTTCCACGTAACTTCATTTCATTCATTTAACAACACGAAACATGTTACAAATGAAGAGTTTGTTTCCAAAACCTGAGATACCCGTTATTTTTGTTATAGATTTTGAGCGGGGAATGTTCTTAAAATGTTTTCCCACAGCAAAGCATTTTCCGCGTAAAATTTGACATATCCACCGTTAACTAATCGAAGTCAGGACCGCTGCCAAACCGGATAAATCCGTTTGAAGTTTTGTGCCAAAGCCTGACTTCCAGCTTCGGACAATCAGAAGCCGATTTTTTGGCACATGAGCGGGGAATAAGAACCTTGGAATTCTACCTCCTGCCTGTCAATCCACCCGAAACAATCCTTCTTTAATGTATAAATTAGTTGGTCAAATAGATCGAGGTCTCTGTTAGAACTAGTTTGTCTGCGTTTTGATGTAAAAATCTGCAATGAGATGTCAAAATGTAAACCTACAAAGAAAATTATATCACCATCATTCCGGGTTTGCACGATCTATCACCACTTCTCTACTATGTAACAGTCTCCTTCTTGCCCTTCTGGTGTGAAATCCCATTGTGACTGTAACACGATGTTAACACTCTTAATGTTGGTGTGGTTCTGGGACTACTTCAACTGTTTGAATGTCGGGTTTGTTTAAGAAGGGGTATGAGAGCGTACGAAGGTTTCAGATGGTTCGCCGGAGTGTTTTTGACGTCAATATGGTGTTGACTTCCACTGGCAGGTGTTCGTTCGTGGAAAAACTGAAAAGACCCATTGTAAGTGAATTTTCACTTTTTAACATCTATTTTTCTTGTTTCTTACAGTTATTTATCTGAGAGAAGCAGGAGGGAGGTGCAGTTGATACACAGGGTGTCCTACGAGTTATGCACAACCCGACTCTTACGTGTTCTACAACTCATTTCCAACCAAAAGTGTCTCCTAGCAATTTTGGGTTATTATTCAATAATAAACCATTGTAATCGTTCTGGAAAAAAAATTCTAACCCCCTCTGAAAATTCAATGGTTTACGTTTCAAAGGGTGTAGAATCCGAATCTGCAATAAAAATTTTCCGTCCGTCCGCCGTACGCCGTACGCACGATTTCTCCCAAACGGCTGGAGCAAAAAATCTGAAATTTTCAGGAAAAATCTATCTTGGTCCGACGACGCCCCAATTCTTGAGCCAGCTCTCTCACTCAATTTAAAGTGCCCTTTAAGGGCTGTCAAAGTTTTGTAAAATCCCTAGAAACCTCAAAACAAGTCCAAGCGGTATGAATGTAAACTTATTTTAAGAACATACCGTCAGGAATCGAATGAGCCCCTCCCCAGGTCCGTAGGTCAAACCATTCCCGATGTATGGCCCGATTTATGGTGCCAACATTTGCGTTTTTTGGTTTATTATTGTTTGTCTGAAACCTAGTGATGTCCGGCCGATAGCGTCGAGTTGTAGTGAATGTGGATACTGGAGTGATAGTCGATGTGAATACTTGTAGTGTGGTTATAAGCATTCTGATATGCATGAAACGCTGATAATATATAGGTAAATATTATTCAATATTATTACTGGGGTTTATTATTCAATTGGCTTGCGTTCATGATTTGAATCTTACTAAGCTTCGGAGAGTGCGTGTTTTACAGGTGATAGAGCGATTATTGAATTTCAGGAGATATTCAAAGACCACGTAAATCGGTTCTCATCCAAAACACCTATTTGGATTGATCAGTTGATGATATTTGTGTGCCTCCTCTACATCTGTCTACCTTTGGCTACATCGTTTAAATTTGGATTTGGGGAAGTTTTAACGCAATACGAGTGCTAAAGGACTTGATAAATTATAGATGTTTTTATTTTGGGGGGGGGGGGGGGGGGTATTGTGGGGAAAAAACGCTGCAAATTCTTTCACTGGGGTTTATTATTCAATTGGCTTGCGTTCATGATTTGAAGTTCTACCAAGCTTTGGAGTGTACGTGTTTCACAGGATAGGGCGATTATTGAATTTCAGGAGGCACACAAATATGATCAACTGATCAATCCAAATAGGTATTTTGGTCGAGAACAGATTTATGTGCTCCATGCATATCTCCTGAGATGACTTTTTTTAATCCGATTACTCCATTGGTAGAATGCAAATTTGATGCCACAATGAAAGATGAAACAATGTTATCTATTTAATATCGTACGATACAGATGTCATCTATTTAACACTTGCTATTCGCTTTACTTGCTATGCTTTATACATCGATTGTAAAAGTGTAAAAGTCCGTAAGTTGAAATTTTTCGAAAATGAGATTATGACATATCCTGGTAAATTCTCCTGCAAAATTTTTATTTTTCGTTATTTTCTGTAAAAAGTGTTTTCCCTTCTAAATCGACTTGTTTTTTTTTGTAAGGAATTAATTAAACTCGGAATTAATTAAAAGTAATCGGAATGACGATCACTTTTTCCGATTACAAGTAATCGTAATCGGTTTTTCGATTACCATTATTTGTATTCGGAAAAAGGAATCGTTTTTCCGATTACCATTACTTGTAATCGGAAAAAGTAGTCGTTTTAACGATTACCATTACAGTAATTGGAATGTTAATCGCGATCACTTCTGGAGTAATTTCAACCCCAAAACTTCGGATTTTCAATCTTCTTTTTACTGAAATTGTTACTAGCCAAATATACGTCATTACAATGAAAGTAATCGGAAAATTATTCATTACTCAAAGTAATGATTACATCTCAACTCTGACAGATTAGATGCAAACCTCCTGCGTTCCCCGCGGAGGTCGTGGTTGTAGCGCTGTCCCGCGAATTAACGTCTAGTTCATGTGATCTATTCAGTCAACTAATCTGTTGCCAGAGAGTTATGAGTTATAACATTAGCAAACTGAATTAAAACTTTAGCAAACTGAATTAACCTTTTCGCAATTAGAATTGAACCTTTCGCAAACTAATTAACCCTTTCGCAATTAGAATTAAACTTTACCTCCATATCTGTATTCGCGAAAGGTTTAATCTTAATTGCGAAAGAGTTAATTCTAATTGCGAAAGGTTTAATTTCAATTGGGAAAAGGTTAATTCAATTTGCTAAAATCTTAATTTAGTTTGCTAAAAGTTTAATTCAGTTTGCTAATGCTATATAGACTCATGCTAGTGCTAAAACAATACGTGAAAAATACATATTTAAGAACGTGTTTGCACATTGAGGGAATAGTCTAGTTTGAATATATACGTACGATCAGTGAACTATTTTCAATATGCTGCCTGTTCCGAAGTGTTATGAGTGTGTGATTAACTACGGATAATCTTTAAACGCATAGGTAGTGGAAGATCCAACCACACTTGCGAATTTATACGTGCATAATAAAACTTTAAGAACACAGATGGTTCGAGGGAAAATAGGAGTACTATCAGACTAGAGAAAAACCTTTTGTTTTTTTTTCCGAATTTGGTCTGAGAAAAGTCTGAATCGGATTTGCATCATGTTACGAGTCATTATTCCTCCTATTCATTTCTCTTGGGCTTAGCTGGTCCTACAACCTCTCCTATACAAATTATAATCAATTATCCTTCTATTGATCAATCATTGCAAGGGACTTCATAAACATGCAGCACCTACCTCATCTCGGCTTTATAATTCTTTATTAGAGATTTTGTAGGAAAATACTTGGTACTTACATGTGTATTTGCATGTTCCGGCATTCCATTGTATCAATCCATGAAGATTCATGTTCCCAATAGATGGAAGATGAAGATAGAACGGTATTCGCGCGAACACGGAACGAAGTAGACTGCCGGTGACCGCCACTCCCGAACGACCGGAGAGAACTGGCCGAGGCGGCCACGCCCGACGAACAGGAGAGGACTTGTCGAGGCGGCCCCGCCCGAAGACGGACAGGAAAGGACAGGTCGAAGCCGGCCGCTCTCCGATACGAGCAGGCAGGCGGAGGGACGGGCGGTCGCCGCGGTGCCCGGAAAGTTCGTGTTTTCGAAGTTTTAGGCGCCCGAAAACGCAACTTCACAAAACACACTTTAAAATAAACGTGAAAACAGAGTACCATGTCCTAGGTAACATGGTTGGGCGTTAATCGATTAAAGAATACTCTTGCAATTACTAATGTAATCGTGAATAACGATTACTTTTGAAGCAATCGTTATTCGTTGGCAAAACGATTAAAAAAGTATTCATGATTAACGAATCCTAGTCAGCGAATACTTTTAAAGTAATCGTGATTAACGAATACTTTTTTGCAATTACAGATACGAATAACGAATAACGATTACTTTCTTTTTTCGAAGTCTCAGAAGTGAGATCTTCGATGAATCCAAAAATCTTCGTTGTTGAGTGAAATTAAGAGGAAAGGGAATACGATCAGTATTATTGTTCTCCGGTGATCGTTCATACGGGCCAGCACATTTAGGAAAAACGTCATTTCTAATCTATCTTTCGATAGAATTATTACCTTTCAGAGATAGGCATCCTTGATTAACGAATACTTTTACCGATTACAATGGTCCACGCCGTTGATATTTACTTTTGATGTTCGTCTTCTAGACGGTCTCCTGCCTGAATTTAATTAATAAAAATTGACTTTTATAATAAGTAAACTCTGAAAAAAATCCGCATATTACACAAAGTCAGAAGCAGGCATAGCTCATAAATGAACAATAAAATAGACAATAATTTTATGAAAAATTACATTTTTAGATTAGTACAAACTAAGATTTGAACTCAAACGATGTTTCCATATTTTAACTTCTTGGTTTTAAATTAGTAAGTACTTTTGGTTTCAATTTTATGTGATCACAAGTAGGTACCATTATTATTGAATGTTCAATTTGCTATGTTATCTCGAACGACTACCTACGGGAAAGGATATTATTGAATGTAGTTCACAACTGATTTTAGCGAATTTGCAAGAAAAATCACTGGGGTTTATTATTCAATTGGCTTGCGTTCATCACGGGATAGAGCGATTATTGAATTTCAGGAGATATACATGGAGCACGTAAATCTGTTCTCAACCAAAATACCTATTTGGATAGATCGGTTGATCATAGTTGTGTGCCTCCTGAAATTCAATAATCGCTCTATCCTGCGAAACACGCACACTCCAAAGCTTAGTAGAAATTCAAATTATGAACGCAAGCCAATTGAATAATAAACCCCAGTGAAAGAATTTGCAGCGTTTTTTAAGAGGCCTCGTTTCCGAGTTATTTGCGATTCAAGATTTGTTTCGTGTTGTCGATCTTATGTCATTAAAACTGTCATAACACCCTCAATTTTGGAGATATCTCATATCCGATGACACCGCTGAAAAGAGCGTTAAAGTTCCTATCTATTTGATGTTAGAATATTTTTTTAAATTTCATTAAAGACGTGCGATTGCCGCGCCAAATGGCAGTTTTTTTCAAAATCTTGAAATCGCCTGTTTTTCCTCTCGCCTAGCAACCCCATTAATGCTTGACGCAGAACTGTGCAGGCCAGTTAAAATTGAGGTTTTTTCAAATGTTTCGTCGAGAAAAGGTTGGAGTTGGGATATACGAAACTTTTCCCGCTGAATCGAATGGTGGCAACGCCAGACCTCTCAAGTGAGGATTCGAGTTAGTTTTGTCGGATGCATAAACCCGTTCGTTTGTGAAGCCAAGGCCAAGATCGAGTTAGTTTTGTCGGATGCATAAACCCGTTCGTTTGTGAAGCCAAGGCCAAGATAAAGAGCCAAGAGACGGTCGTTGTTTGTGTTAATTTGCGATTGATTACGAAAAGTTGCATTAATCTTTTCGCTGACACTATGAACCCTTATCAAATCAGGCTTCCATGCCATTACCAACTCTTCCCTTTCGTATCTTTCCTCGCTGGATTCCCTTGAGTGTGGTTTACCTATTGCGTTGCCACTTAGGTTTTGGTTAATACAACCAGCTACGTTCAATAGCTATAGCGCACCATGATGAATGGAAATATGCACGGTTTCATCCAACGTCCAAAACTATCCAAAGGGCAGTAGCCCTAAGCCTAAAAAAATGTCAGAATGGCAAGAATTCCCGGAAAACGGAACCAGCACTAAAAGTGTTAATGGATGTTTCGGTAAGACGAATTTGGTAGGTGACCGGGGATTCCAGGGGATTCATAACCCAGTCTGAGGTTGTAGAGAGGGTGTGAGGTGGAATCACAAGGAGCCTGCATATCCCGTGTAAGCTACTCTTTCAAAATTCCTTGTTTCTTTTTTTGGAATACGGTGTTTATTAATTCATTCAATTTGTGCATTTAACAACGCCGAACATGATACAAATGTCTTGTTTGGTTCTCCATAACGGAATCATGAAATCTAGAGTAAAACTTGAGCGAAATAAAGCCGTCTTCTGTTGTACGAAACGAGGACAAAGGTGGTAGAGGTGCATGAGGGGGGAGGGACGGCTAATGATATAATTCTGGAGGATGTAAACGTTATTAGGTATTCTTGGTGTCTCGGAGAGGGAAACTTCTCGAGTTGAAAGCAGAGCTAAATGATAGGATGGAGCGGATGGGAGGTTGTGACTGGCTTCCGTCGTCTTCCGCCGCTCTCATTAGCGCTGCTTAGCACGCAGGTGAGCCATCGCAGAGGGTTAAACAAACGCGGATTTATGGCTCGCTAACGCCGAGAGTTGGTAAGGAGCGGGAATCAGCTTTAATTAAACTGGAATCACAGCCCCGTTCCCGCTTGCCTTAGTAAAACTCAAAAGAGAGTCATCTGTGTCAAGGTTTAGTTGTGAAAGTTATCAACGTCGCAGGTAATGGGGTCAAACTTTCCTGTTCACCCCGTCTGGTAAGTTGACTTTTATAAGCCCTCAACAGCACGTATGTAGTGTAAATATTCGCAGTGAAATACGTAACGAACAGTGAACGCAATGCATAGCAAAGAAGCTTGTTTGGAGAAGTCGCAAATTACTGAAGTTACGTTGTAGGAATCTCCAGGGATGAGATCATTTAAGGAAGGATCCTATTTTGGACCTCAAAATTGTTGGATCTTCATGGTGAGTGTTGTGGTGGTGATGTTTGATCATTATTTATTTTCAAAAGTTTCAGAGCCACTGCAATAGCTTCGTTCTCCAAGAAAATCCGCTTAAATCACCTGCTTTGGCGTTGCACTTGACCGAGACTGAAGGTGGCTACGCTCATGCGGTATTTTCCGAGCAATTCGACGAGCCGCCCAGGTGCTCGATGAGTGACTAGTAACATTGCTACACATATTGGCAGTTCTCCCTGCCTCTAGCCTCGGAAAAGAGAAGAGCTACTCGCAGTTGTTATCAATGGATGATGATCGCTGTGTTGTTCGATGTGTTGAGCGCTGGCAAGCGGCAGATGAAGCGAAAGCCGAGAAAGAGGCGAAGAAGGATATGATGGTGGTTGGTGGCAATGATGTCATTCACAGGAAAATACCAATTCAATCAAACCCCGATTGATCCTACATGAGTGTCCCTCGCTACTTGGACCTCAATGCATTTTTCTGAGCTTTTTTGAGGGAGAAGTAGGTTTCTAAATAGAGCACTGTTCCTTCATCCACTCACAAATGAGCATAGTTATGCTCCAAATATCGCGACGTTAAGACCATAGTTCTGTTCAACTGAAGCAGCATCAATTCTCCAGCACAGCAAGCCAATAATCCACAAGAGCTCCCTCCTTCAAAAGTTTGTTGATACGTGTATGGAGTGCGACAGGAAAAGAGTTTTTACTTCATCGTATAATGAAATATATAAGCACCTGCTCCCGATAAGAAACCACGCAGAATATTTAAACCTGAAAACGGGTATACAAAATAAAATACTATTATGTAAAATAAGAGTTAGTAACCCGGGTTTACTTACAATTTACAGCCGTGGTAAAAAAGTCTCCTTAGATGCCTCTGAAAATTGAATGTCTTGTGGTTTGGATACGCCTGACTAACTTACGCACTGTTTTTGCGAGTGCCCATGTTTTAGGAATCAGAGGATGACCCATTTTAACAAAGAACATCTATCAATGGACTTCTTCATATCCTTATTGAATCTGGACACAAACGAACTAGCGATGAAAGTCTACATTTTTGTGCAATCGGTCATACAAGCCAAAACCCTACTGTAGGCAGTTGCTACATGGCTCCTTCTACCGCCAATTTTCTCATTTAATTTATTGCGATATCCAGTATTTAGTTAATTTTTTTTATATGTTATTGTATTGCACTGTCACTGTATCGTGTGTATTATTAGCGAACCACCCATTGTAACATCAAAAGATTATACAAATAAAAAAAAATAAAATAAAAAACCCACAAAAAGTACGCAGCATTCCTCAATTCAATCGGGTAATTTCTGGTGAACTGCATATGTACAATCCAGGGACCCTGTATTCAGCGTTCCTTGAGAAAAGTTGGCGAGACGTCATATTTTGACGTTATCAGCTGTCCTTCATTCTCTGTACAGAGGTGTTGAAAATTTCTTCTCGAACTTTCTTAGTTCCTAAAGATCAAAGTTAGATCCTTCAAGATCAACCACGCACTTCCCTTCCCCCCACCTTCTCTTAAAAATCCTATTTGTGTGGATGGTCCACACCCGTAATAGCCGAAGAAAGAATCAAATGGAGCACATGAACTACCAAGTCGAAAGTTGTCAGAAAAGCACCCTGGTCCCCACTTCGAGATAAAATTCAACATGTAACTGAAGAATGATTGGATTCCAAATCATTATTGCCAAACTAGTTAAAGTTACAATAGCATTGTTGAATTTCGTAGGAATTTGAAAGAACACTATAATATTTACCGACTCCGAAATAGCTTCTTCTGAACGTTCAAGCATTCACATGGGCGATTTAACGAACCACATCGCAAACCTCAAGCATGTTTATTAATTCCTAAAGTCGATTTGAGTGGACCGGGCTGTTGTCGCTAAGTTCAGTTTCTGTTTAATTCGCAGATTAGAAGATGATTGAACAAGAATAATTTTATTCGTAGTCAATTTACGAATCCCATTATGCCAGATGAATAGCCTCCTCGTGAAATCCTTTCAGCAGATGTTTTTATTACGAAGAGCCAATACTTTTTGGATATTTTAAAGGAAAAGTGGAAAAGGGACGATCTGTATCTATCTTTTTATACAGAAGCTTTTGACTTGGATGACGCAAAAGGGCTCAATGATGGTTTAGAGTGTAAACGAAAACCCCACTGCGGCGCCCGCCAGAACTCTGAAAGGTTTAGAAACGTGCGATGAAGAGAAACCCGGTTTTGTCGGTATGATGGAAACCAAGTTCTCTATGACTTTGATTCAAGGAAAATTCAATGAGTTTCTATTCAGTCTAGGAACGGAAATGGTAATGTATGCATCAAGTCACGAATGAAACGCAGTGATGCAGAACGTGTCTCTCTATTGAAATACGTGCTATTACGAAAGCAAAACGTCATGTCATAATATTATCGCCTACCCTTTTCCATTTCGACTTGCCGTGACTTCGAGCTTTTAAAAAAACCGTTAGCAAGCAGTAAAATGAACAAGAAACCTTGCTATTGTTTTTAAGTGGCGACGAATAGTTTTCTCCCTCAGTCGAGCATTTTTTTGCTCTGAAGAATAATTTTTTACTAGAATAAGAAGAGGTGATTTCTTAAGAATCCACAAATTTAGTAATAAATTTATCAACTTGTTGGATGCAGGATTCGTCCAATGGAACAATTGTAGGGGATGAGAAACGATTTTTGACCACCCACCGCATTTGAGATATTAGATTTTCACCACAAGTTAACCGTTCCAACCGCCCATGCCCATGTTAGGCTCGGCTACCTCGATTTTATCCCAGTATGAAATATCTTCTTTTCTGGTTGTTTCATCCATCAATGCACTGACCAAAAAGGTGCTGCCATCTAGGTTCAAGTTAGGTATCAATCGAACAATCACACCTCACTCCCTACCATTTACTAAAACTCTCCGAAATTGACTTGTTGAAACCAATTCACCCTCTTTATTTGCTATTTCTCAAGCCGTCTAAGTGGCTACCAACGTAGTAATGTTGCAACAGCTTGTTGTCTACCATATATCGCGGATTGTGAATATTGGAGTGTTCGTTGGGTCGGTTTCCTCCTTAGACGGCTCTTCCAGGACAGGAAGGACGTCCCCCAGGCCTGGGGAAACATACTGCGGAACATCGTCTGGCGAGTGATCCATAATTCAATTTCAATCCGTGGTTTCCTCATGTATACAGTCCACTTTAAATTTCTTTACCAGCCAGCGTAGGTTGATGTAATTTCCAATCTATGACCGTGTGTGTTCTGTGCGCACGCTACTTGTGAGGTTAGATTCAATAAGTTGTTAACGAACGATATGACAGTCTGTGACAGGGGACAGGTTGTCCGAGCGAGCTGGGGCGTCAGTCCTCTAGCTGTTTACTTTCAGTGGGAGTACTGATTGCCCCGGTTCGAATCCGGCTGGCACCAATGATTAGGGCCAAAATCCTATCAAGTGTTGTATACATGTCCTGTCGTTAGACAGTTCCCCTCTGATCTCGATATCACGTGAATCCAAAAAGCTCCAAACCCAGGGACGTGAGGCAATGGGAAGCCACGAGTGAAATCGTCAGATCCTCTCTAGAGGACGGCTGGCGACGTCCGCGACACCTCCGGGTAATGGACGAAAATCCAAGGTGAAATTCCTTGTTTACTTTACTTTACTTACTTACTTTACAGTCTGTGACAGACATAAAACTTTACTGCTATAGGATGCGGGTATACAATTTTCCCGTTTCAATAAAATAGTATCGTAAGTGAAAGTACTTCTAATGTTGACAATATTTCTTCTTAATTTTGAACACATGTTATATGTTTTGGCTTCGAAAAGAAAATGGAACGACCTAGTGACACGAGTAGAGAATAAGAATCGTGGTGAAAAATACATTTGTAGATGAAATAATAAGGAACTGATTGACTTAAAACTGACGGGACCAACCGACGAACGAGTGCTGGAGAACCTCTGTGACCTCTGGAATGTCCAGATCTTTATGAATGATTTTGTTGGTGACAAACCAGTCAGCATTGGTGATTTTATTTTTATTTATTTATTAGAAAAAAAACGGGACGAGCCCAATTACAATTTGTAAGCGTTAAGGAAAAAGAAAAGAATCAGTAGGTACACAACAAAAATTGAAACAGGATCGTGAAGAGGCTCGGAACTGAGATGATGAAACAAAGCCCTTACAGATGAGATAGGCGAGGATACGATGTCGATGAAGGGGTGTGACGTGGAGAGGAGGTTCGCTTGGCGAAGAAGGCGACACATTGGACGGTTTTGGAGGTAGTTAGTTTAATAGCGGAGAAAGGGACCGCAAAAGGTGGGACAGATCGAGACGCGAGGCGAGGGACGAGGAAGCCAACACGAGCCAGGAGATCCATGGCAGGCCGTGGAGGAATGAGACGTCCAAGCAAATGCGACGATCTCGAGGAGACAGCAGGTTGACACGCCTGGCAAGCTCAACGTAGTCGAGATTCTCGCGGGGTATGGAAAGCTTATAAGCCAGGAACCGGAGGAACGCACTGAAAACACGCTCGATTTGCTCAGTGTGCCTGTCGTAGTGAAGGCTCCAGATCACAGATGCATATTCCAGAATGGGCTGCACAAGACATTGATAAAGGGACACCAGGGCAGATGCTTGGGAGAATTCTCTAGTGTTCCTCTTCACAAAACCCAGCACACGCATACCACGAGATGCCACAAAAGTATTCGATTTCGACCGTCTGTATTCTTCTAATGAGCGAATCTGGTGCCGATGGCCATATGACGCACCCATATTGCCACACTGGTCTGATGAGCTTTTTAATTGGCAAAGACATTGTGGGGCTGGTCAACGTGTGTCTAAGCAAGTACATTCGTGCACGTGTCTTTTGGACGATTGAGGAAATATGGGATGCCCACGTGAGCTTTGAGTCAAGATTTAACCCGAGGTATCTCGTTCCTCCAGTTTCTAATATAGAGGTGCCATTCAAAAATATGGAGCTCCGTGGGGTGTTTCTTTGAAGGGTGAATTTGACCAGTTGAAACTTGGAAGGGTTAACTTTTACTCTCCACCTAGTGCATCACTCTTCAACCATTTGGGCATAAAGCTGTAGGTAATAAGGTACATGCCAAATAAAAACGGAGTAAGATAGAACGTTGTCTATATTTCCAAGAAAGTAAAGAGTTACACTGTTAAACCGATTTCGACGGTTAGGTCATCATCAGTAACAAACATGAACTGAAAGTACATCACAGAAAGCATATCTTATTTAGGATCAAGTGAGAGGAGATTGAATCCTATTGGCTCAAGGAAGTGAAAGGGGCGGGGAGGACCAACCAATGCCACTCAAGGCTTACAAAGTAAAGGGGACACGAATAGTATCATTATGGAGAGGCGGGGCCTAAGTTATTGCAAGAAAGAACCCAATACTGGTGAAATATTTTGAGGAATAAAATCATTTAAAGTTTTTCTTAATCTATCACTCTTAACAATTTCGAATTTTTCTAGCACATCCAACATACCTCCCTTTGGGCAACAGTGAGGAAATTCTACATATTGCCTGTTTGTCAGATCAAAACTAAAGCTATGATTGGATTCATTCAGATGACTTGAAAAGGCAGAATCACCCTTGTTGTCCCTGAAATCCTTTTCATGCTCTTTTATTCGTTCCCTAAATTTCCTACCAGTTTGACCACAGTACTCAAGCCCACATGAACATTTTAGTTTATAAACCCCACTTTTATCCTGAAAGTTAATTTTATCCTTAACCGAACCAAAAGATTTGTGATCATTTTTATTCTTAAACCCAACGTTAAAACCCCTAGACGTCAGAATTTTACCGATTTCATCCAAAATTTTCCCATAATTACGTATACTAATCTAATACTCTCACTAATACTACTAACTTTTATTTGAAATGGGTTTCCACAACTTCGTCGCGAGTGACTTAGTCCGTAAAGGTACTTGCCCTTAATTTTGAATTGTAGACATGTATAAGTACATCGCACTAGCTATACCGTATTTCCATGGCTTCGACGAAATAAAAATGAGTATAAAACACTACGAGCAACAATAAATTAAACTTCATGCCAGTATAACGTAACCTGAACTAAGCCAAGTATTGTCCAATTTCGTAAAAGTTTATTTCAAAAAGTTGACG
This sequence comes from Creontiades dilutus, assembly GCA_031894815.1. Taxonomy (NCBI): domain Eukaryota; kingdom Metazoa; phylum Arthropoda; class Insecta; order Hemiptera; family Miridae; genus Creontiades; species Creontiades dilutus. Next base: position 35,342 of record JAVIWC010002403.1, on the reverse strand, counting down.
CGAGTTTTTCTGGGGAATAAAAGGTAGAAGTGGAAAGTATTGATATTTCGTACCGAACGGGGAGTTCCCGGTATGTGTTGTATTCATATGTACAATGTATTTTGGCATTCTGTGTGTACGTAATCTGTACAAAGACATAAGACGAGTTTATGTTTTACAACAAGAGGATTGTAAAAGCTCTTGATCGATGAAGTGAGGATGAAATGGACGATGAAACGTAACTTTAGTTGTGGGTGGAGAAAGAAACTCGTGTTTCCCTCCGCCCGCACAAATCCTGGCATCGGATCGGAAATAAAACTGGGACCAGACTGAGTGAGCGGTTTAGACGGGGTTTACAAGTTGCGAGGGATTTTTTTTTTTTCTTCTCTCGAGAAGAGCTTAGCGTGATGGGTTGCCACGCGAACGTTTTCAGTTCATCATAATAATGGAAGCCGTTTCGCCCGAAAAACGGGTTTCGTTAGAGCATAAACATCCGGGAGAGGAAAGGGTTGCCCTTTACAACGGCAATACCAGCCGAAGGGGAAAGTCTTACAAGAATATTTTGTCTGGGCTGTAAATAACTCTCAAGTCGGAGGCACTAAGTGGAATTTACGTTATAGGGGAGGGGAGTCGTGAATCACCTGGGACCTCGCCCTCGGTAGAAGGTTAAGAAGGCCCTAAAAAGGGATGCGGAATGCCCTTCAGAGGAACATATTAATTTCCAGATCGTTTGATGAGATTCGGGAAATTCGGGTACTGTAGTGCAATCGCACCGTTACAAAATCGTTAGAAATTGTTTGCTTTAAAGTCGAAAGTTGGAATTATAACTGTCAATAACTGTTCAAATTCGCCAGGATATTAGTGTTTTTATCTTTACTTACTATCGAGTTTAGTTGCCAATTGTCCGCCGCTTCACCTATCCGCAACTCAGCGCAGCACCTTGAGCTCAAAATGTTTTGATTCCTCGCTTATCATCTACAAACTACACTTGGCTGCTGCATCCATTCGGTTCTTTCATGTTTGTTTTGTTAATAAGGGAAGCCCTTCTTCTATTGCCACCACGAGATCTCTGTTTATTTATACATATATACGGGCAGTCAACCGCCCAATTACATAGAAATTACTTAATTATGTTACATAATTTATGTAATACTTTCCTACTAGGTATCCGAAGGAAACTATAGGTATCGACCAACCATTTCATAACAACCAACCAACGAAAAACAATGATCCCAGGAGAAAAAATTCACTCGGAAGTGAAAATCTAAAATATTTTGAGGATAATAGGAGAAAAGCGTTTTTTTCTAAAAGAATTCGTCGATTTTTGTTGTTCGCAAAAAGTAAAATAACTCTGGAACAAAGTCTCTAAAAAAATGCATTTTCTCTTCCAAATTCAACGCAAAATCGAAAACTAACACAAAAAAGGGGTTCAAGAGCGGACTTCAAGTTTCAATGGAAGATTTGAGGGACTATAACGTTGAAAAATGAAAAACGGGTTCCACCATCTTCAAGCAGAGTGAAAATACTATAGAAAAGGTCCGGTTCAATTTTTCAACATGGCTGTAAATCCTTCATGGCCCCATATAGATGGGACACCCTGTACATACATCTCTTAAATTCATTTTAAAATTCCTCAAAACAGTTTTCAACAAAGAAAAGTTTTGATAACTTATGTTTAGAAATTAGAACCAGGTAAGAAACCTTTTAATTAGAACCAGATAATTAGAAACTTAATTAGAACCAGGTAAGCCAGGTTCCATCGAACTTATGTTTAGAAATTATTAGAGTAATTGTCCAAGAAACAGTAAACTGTTGTGTTTCAGACTGATACAGTTTAACCTCAAACAATAAACGGGGCGTGTAATTTCAAATAATGAACGCAGCGTTTAAAATTTGACCTTTCCATCGTACAGATCTGTTACAGGGTGGTGGTCTCAAAGTAAAATTGTAATCCACCCACCAGTTTGGACGCCCTGGGAACTGCCCCAATAAATCGGCCAAGCGAAATCAGGGCAGCGCACGTGAAATACGCTCTTCCACCTACGCTTCCCAGTTCCGGTTGTCTAATCAGGGAGCTCCTCCTGACAAAGCTGCCGGAACAATCGGCGTAATTGGGAAGGCCGCACCCCGCCGAGCCCGGACAGATCAGCTGGCTCATTGTTCCGTTCCGCTCTCCTCGTATTAATACCAAATTCATCTAAAGGCCGATTCACCGTCCGATCCCCACCCTTTCACCGCTCTATGTATAGTGGAATTAATACCAAATTCATATATAGGATGCGCCTCTATACACCTTCCCATCGCTCTATAGCAGTATTGGAAACGGATTAATGAACGGCGCACAATGGCCAGAGTAATTGATTATGCGGTCGAATATTTTTTCTCCAAATCCTCTTGCGATGGTTTCCTCATCCACAGGGAGAGTGATTTAACCCTACGTTCCATCATAAAACGAAAAGTCCGCAGTTCAGTCAACAAACTGATGTAGTTCATGAACTTATTTCTGATAATAAACCCTTGTAACCGACCAAGAAATAGAGAAATTGAAATATATAGAGTTCTAGTGAAAGAAAGTCGGTTTGATTACCAGAGATATTTGAATATTTACGATATGAGGTACCGTAGAACATGTCGGTTTGTCATTTTCAATAATGAATCTTTTAATAGACCTAGAAACTAGACCAATAAACTAGAAAAATATACTAAAAACACTCACATGTTTTGGGTCGGAGATGGGAGCGTTACAGCACAGTTCGTACTTAAATTCAATTTAATGGGGTATAAAACGATTATAACAAAGAATAAGACACACTAATATAATATATAATTATACATACTCGTATATAAAACCATTCCAGCAAATCTAAATAGAACACCGTTCCAATTACGGGGTTTATTATCATCGCTATTGAATTCGCGTGAGATGTGGATTAATATCAATTTGACGCGGTAGCAAGCTCAGTAAACTAATATTAATACAGTCCTCTAATTGATGCATTTCTAATCAACTGTTATCCTGTGATATATCACTTGGACCACCAAACAATACCCCAATATATTGAGTGGTTAAATTGAGTTCCGGATGAGACGGCATTCGATTAATCACTCATCTAGCAAATGAATATTCATCAACCTCGTACGACCGGTGATTATGTACATACTAACGGCGTAATACATTATATTCCTGTACAGTTATCTTCACGTATTAGATGTACGTTTTTGGTTTATTATTTTAAATAATGAACCAAGCTTTGTAACTGACAAAGGAAAAAGTTTAACCCCTCCCTTCAACATTTAGTTTTCGAGATGCGTGATTTTGAAAAAGGCGTGAAACTTGTTTTGTGGATTTTGTACCGTTCGTCCAGTGACCACAGCTTTTCTCTGGAACTACAGGACTGGAGTTTTTGAAACTTGAGTGAAAAATCAAAAATGGGGGTCTGCCCCACCCCAGTGTTACAAATCACTTTGGAATATGAAAGTTCCCTCTCTACATGTTTTTGTTTTTAAATTTCCCTATGTTACTAAACGGTGGTAGTAATGCATGATTCCGTTCCTAATCTGGTTAATAACAACGTGTCATGATTGCTTTTTTCATTTCATCCATTTTTTTGACATTTCATGTTTTTGCTATGGCACACAACCAAATTGTCGTTATGTCACGTTACGTTACGTAACGAAATATGCTCAATGATTATTATGATTCGTAGAAGTGAGGTAGGTAGCCATGATTATAGCTGAAATTTGGCTATATGATTATTATGATTTGGCTGGTAGCCTCCTTAGGACGTGAACAATAAGGTGCAGAGGGTTTTGATCAACTGGGTGGCTCCTGAAGCTAACTTCTTTCCGATCAACTGTGGAAAGCTGAAATTTGGCTGGTAGCCTCCCTAGGACATGAACAATAAGGTGTACAGGGTCTTGATCAGCAGAGTGGCTACTGAAGCTAACTTCTTTCCTATCAACCGTAGGAAGCTGAAATTTGTCTCGTTAGGACATGAACAACAACGCTACTGGAGTAGGTGATAGTTATAGTGAGAGGTAGTCTGGCTCGAATACACAGAAGAAAATGTCCCAATGTGTTGCAGACTCGTATGCAAGCATTTATGATTCTTAGAAGTGAGGTAGTTAGGTACCTCTATGATTATAGCTGAAATTTGGCTATATGATTATTATGATTTGGCTGGTAGCCTCCTTAGGACGTGAACAATAAGGTGCAGAGGGTCTTGATCAGCAGAGTGGCTCCTGAAGCTAACTTCTTTCCTATCAACTGTGGAAAGCTGAAATTTGGCTGGTAGCCTCCTTAGGACATGAACAATAAGGTGTACAGGGTCTTGATCAGCAGAGTGGCTCCTGAAGCTAACTTCTTCCCTATCAACCGTAGGAAGCTGAAATTTGGCTGGTAGCCATTGTGGAACACCGAAATCTTGAAGTATATGGAAGTATTCACTCATGCATCCAAATTTAAAAACAGTTGAGTGTTACCAAGGTAATCAATGCTACCCAAGCATCAACATATGAAAATAGTTTATTGTTGTCTACGCAATCAATGGTTAGTGGAGTTAATGTACTGTCATGTAGAACATATAACATGTAACATACCGTTCTTTTACTACCCACGACGATATATGTATGGATGTAAAAAATAAATAAAAATATAAGTTTAATTTTTGTTTTCTTTATATTGAAGAAAATGTAATTCATAGAGGAAGACAAGATTGCTAGAAGATGGAAGGGAAGAAGGAGGGAGGGGAAAGACATGAAATGTCCTAATGCGTTGCAGACTTGTATGCAAGAATTTTTATGTTATTGCAAGTGAGTTTACGGGGAAAGTGTAACATGAAACTGAATCTTTATAGACTTGCCTTTATTGCTTGAACTTACCTCATCGGACGAGAGTTTTGATTGTGAAGGAGGATTGTTGTAAGGAAATAAGCCAGGATAGATGAGAGGAGATTAATATTGAAGCACAGCGTTGGCAGGTTCACATGACTCTGCTACCAGATGAGTTGTATACGTCAGGAAGATCAAATGATCGAATTGCTAGATCCGAGAGGAAATTCCTCGGAATCAGCGGTTCCTTGAGGCAGAGAAGGAGCTATCTGGGAATATGAGACTTCCCACAGAGTTCATTTACACTCAACCAAACCGGTGATATAATAATTTCACCGCCGTTTCTGTTGAGCGTGAATAAAATCTTCAGTGAAACCTCCCCTTCTATGTAGGTAGCTACTTATTTGAGGATTTGAATGTTGTTGGTTGAAACGTTTAAACTGTAGAACTGACTCAAATAATAGGGGACCCCCTACCCAAACGGATAGTTCATTCCCGCAACCGCTCGTAATGTATGCGAGATTAGAACGTTTATGGAAACAGGGAGGGGAGTGAAAAGTGAAACAACTAATTGAAGCGGTCGAACGGCAATGTTCAGTCGGCCTCTCGAAAACAATTATTTGCTTAGGACGGAAATCTGAAGCAAAGCCGTTCACGTTGCTTATTTACCTTAAAGCCTTAATTAACCCGAGCTCGCTTCTAGTGGTCACCCGAAACTGTGCAATTATCGGTCCCTACGACCTCTGGCGGTTTTCCGTCGGCACATTCTCATTAGCGCTGCACGCGAGGCCGCTCATGAATCAAATAGATTCGCCCGAGAATAGAATAGTATTGAGGGCCCGGGAAACAATTAAGGGTCAGAGCTCCGATTTCTGCAATTAGATTCGAGGGCCTGATGTGTTGATTTTGGGCCCGGAAGACGTCCAAGTGCACAGGAAATGGACCGTTTGATTTTCATTGCGAGACTGTGTGGTTTCAAAGTCTGGACTTCAGGCGCTATTCTGCGATTTGAACAGGGGGGTCACGCCCACATAAACAAATCCCATCGATAAGGCCTGTTTCAAACGATTTCCCTTCTGCGCTTGTGCAATATTATTCATCAAACAAGCGGGATAAAATTCACAGGGCAAAGACAATAAACAAGTACCCAACTACCCTCGAACCAATAGATCGTGAGAACTCGAAATAGAAATTCAAGTTTGGACATCCGCACAAGCTACAACTGATTCTTAATCAATGAAATTTGCAGCAAGGAAGAGCTAACCCAAAATTCCTGAAAATTTCATCAAAATCGGACTAAAACTGAATATAATTTAAGCGTAACAAGGATGTACGAAACACGCACTGGGTAACATACAGACGTCGAACAGGCGGAAATCCAAATAAAAAATGATCAGCAAGTGGGAATTGTGATTTTGGAGGACAATATTCAACTTCTCCCGCAAACACAAAGCAACCAATCTCAGTTTGAAAACGTGTAACAAGGAGGAGCTGCCCCACAAAACATAGCACTCTGTTTTGCCCCCGTTCATTTTCTTGGATTTTCATAGATTTCATTCATTCATAGATTTTCATTTTTTCAAAGTTCTTGGATTTATTTTTTAGGAAAGAAATACCTGGAGGTGGGTCCTAGTTCCTGGATCCTTATTCCATAACACATCATACGTATCACGTACGGCAAATGTGTACAGCCTTCCACGACATTGAATATATCTATTGTACTTATGTGCTGCGTTCCATGACAGGTCTAACGCCGTGCCCTACGCGAGCTGGTCGGGTGGATTCAGCGTTTTTTGCGGGGCGGGCGATTTTCCGAACAAACTATGATAACAGAGTTGGGCGTCCTGCGTGCACACTCTATCGCAAATCGCCAAAACGCACACGCTACACGCGGCTTGAAATCAAATCGGTTTGATTTTTTCTCGCTACTCCCGCTACATACGCGCGATTTTTTACATCTGTTGCCAAGGTTGTTGGAGTTGTCCAAGTCTGTTGGAGTCAAAATCGTTTCTCGAGAGCTTGCGAGGTTAGTCAGAACAATTTTGTGGTTAGCTATCAACGAAATAAGAAAAAACCGTCTTTATGGGGTTAAAAAAAATCCACTCTTCAAAAATAGGCTGAATTAGGTCCTTGAACGATAAATTTCATGGGATTGTTGCCTCTGCAAACGTTTATTGGAAATATAACTGAGTAGAGCTGGACTACTAGAGGCCTACAAAAATAGTCTCTGTCATAAATTCAGAAAAAACAATCATCTTATTGACTGACACGCTAGGTACGGAACTAAACTGAAACGCGCTCTTTTCCATTCGTGGCATCGCCAGCACATAGGACACTAGTGGCGTTTCCCACTGCAAACGTTTACACTCGCGTAAATCGCCGGTATCGACAGTAACGCTGAAATCGCCAGACTCCCGCTCACGTAGGACGAGGCGTTAATATAGAACTCCTATGTGCTGACTCCAAGACACTTAATATAAAAAGCTTTAACGTGATGTGCACCTTTCACCCAGAATAAACATCTGCGATCCACTCGGACGTTGAGAAATAGAAGCCACCGGAGGCCGTCGAGGGTCCGGGGGAAAAAAAAGTGAGGGGTCACTTAGCCGGAACTCGGCTGGAAAAGGGCGGCGAACTTGTCAACAAACGCGTGCGTCTGTGCGACCCTTCGTTCTCTCAATCCTGTCTCCTTCGTTGTCACGGTGTCCTTTACGTTGTCACATCTTCGTCCGTTCCCTTTATTACGAGGCCCTAAGGCGGAGTAAGACGTTATCTCCCGCCCGGCCCCAATATATTGGACAGGGCGATACCTGTTACTGCGTAAATATCGAAGGATAAACAACCCGGAGATCCCTGAGCTCGCTTTACTGGAAGACTCGATTCGGGATATTCCTGAACTCCACGAGCTCTTTTGAAACATCCCAAGATGTTGCTGCACATTATTACGCAAAGATTTATTATTTCTGTATTCCAGCCATTCTTCAATATGTCAATGGTTATTGACCAAAGTCACTGGTACATTTCCTATGGTTAACTACATATCGACTAACTACAGATAGACCTATGCGCAAAATACAGTAAATCTAATTTATACGGCGTTGATTTCGTCCAATTATACATTATTAGTTTGTTTTTCTTTCAATTTAAAACAAGTTTATCGTGTTAGTTTTGTAACACATGATCAAAGATCAGGTGTCCAAAACAACTGAAGTCAAACAAAACAAGATCATTAACAGTTATCATTTAAACACTGGAGGAGAGCACCATCTTCCGCCAACCTTCTTCTCATCCCGGGTATACGTTGGGAAACCGCCTTCATATTAACAGTTTTTCTTGGATAATAATAAAAACATCACAAAGATGGTTATGCAATATTAAAAATAGCACCATTATAATGATTCAAGGTCTAGGCTACTGAGTCTATCCCGACAATGGACACGGGTCCGGGATCCGAGCTCGCGCATTCGGGGTGAGGACCGGCCTGTGTCGATCTGCTCCAGTGTTGGTGGAGGGTAATGCAATATTTGGCTGTTCCATCAGAAGGCAATTCTCTTCCCCTTTATGTTTTTGTGAGTTCAGCTCCAGGACTCAGCCAGCCATCACTACAAGGCTGGGAGAAGTCGCCCTAAACACTAGCCATATGGATGCTCCTCTCTCAAGACCCTGGTGTTCATCCATTTCAGCATCATGAGAGGAAAGCCTGCCCATGTCAGCTCAGTTACTCAGTTACAGTGATGGTGGTACCAATTACCTGAGTCTGGCCAGGTCGTGTATTTGCTTGCTGTACTACTGGTCGGAGTTGGGCATCAACTTGATGCTTCAAAATTTTGCAAAAATGGCCTTCAAAATGGTGACTGCTAGTCCAGACAGACCAAGACTTGAGGGTAGGGTCTTTTCAACTTCTCAGCTAAAATATGAGGCATCCTTTTTTGGATGCTCCTTGGTACGTACTTAACGACGACCTTCATCGGGACCAAGATAGAACCAGTCAGTGAGGTGATCAAACTACTTGCCGCTTAACACGAGCAGAGGCTTCATCAACATATGAACCCAGAAGCTCTACGATTATTAGACAACAGCAACGTCATCCGACGTCTGGATAGAACAAAACCTCTCGATCTTGTGGCGTGACAATGTGACAAGTGCTTGAAGTGATCATATAGAGTAGTTGCCATTGGGCTATTACCTCTACAAACTGTAGTTTATTGTATTAACGTAAATCAACTTGATGGGCTATGCTCAGTTGTTATGTTATGTTTCTAATAAAGAAATTTTTCGAAAAAAAAATCCTTTTTTGGAAATATGCATTGCTCGCCCTGTTGCACTCCATCCGTGGAACAAGTGGGTGGGGGAGGGGGGACTCGAGCGTACTTACCGCGCTTTGATTTGATTTTAGAGGATTGGAAAAACAAGAAGTGGCGTCAGCATTGGTTATATGCTTGTTGAATGACGTTGGGCTTCCACTCTCCCACACCTAGGAGTTGATAGACTGTGGAAGTGCAGGCTTCTGGAGAGAATCCTAGCTTGGAAACCAAGGGATATCACTTCTAAAACTGATATGGGCTGGAGGGGAACCCCAAGCTACAAGTGCACGGAATTTATCGCAGTAACGACAGCTTGCCCCGCAGTACTTTACATTTTACTTTATCAGTATTGCAATTAAAAAAAAAAAAACCTTTTCTAATTAGACAATGTTTACCGAATTGGCAATTACGAAGGGCTGGACACTACAAAATAGGATCAAACGATCTCATGAAACTGGAAAATTGTGTTGATAGTGACCTTCAGTTAGTGCAAATAGAAAAGCTCAAATTAAAATTAAAATTTTAGAACAATAACTAAAATTATTAAATTAGTTTTATTTAAATGAAACATCAGTGGGTATCATGGACAATTAAGTTAGTAGTTTACTCAAGGGAGTGAGCGAATGTTGCTAACTGCAAATTTAGTTTAGTATTTTAAAATATTTCAACTGCTATAGGAAATGTACGAGGTGATGGAATGGTATAGTTGCCCCTTCCAACGAGCTGAATGCGGTAGTAATGGTCTGCCACGCTTAGAGGATGATCCAGACGCTTGAAAACGTCCGATTCATCTCCCAAGGCGACGGTTTCTAAAATCGGGAAGGGCCAACTAACCATATTTATCTCAAAAGTTAGTAATAAATCCTAACGGAGTTTGGTCCAACTTTAACATTACAAATTGAGGGAAGTTACTATATTTGTACATCGAATGTAACCCTAACGGAAAGTACATTTCGATTAGAGGTTAGATTTCTCTTTCTAGGGCGAAAACAATGATTTGCTCGTGAATAAACCTAACGAGTCTCTTGAATGCGGTGTTATTTCATCAAAACGAAATAGAGGTAACTCGTAAGAGTCCTTGCTTCATATAGTACGTGGAAGGAATCGTGCAATATGGCCGACTCTTATTCCCGTACAAGGAAAAACGACTTCGGGGGAAGGAGCCCCTGGGAGGGTGGAGCACCCGTTTTGTTTCGTGACTTATCTAAGTAGCTGGGACGAGTGGAGGACCCGCAAATAAAGAGAACATAACAATAAAGAGGAAAAATATCGTTCCACGAGCCGTCATCTCCCTTTTCTCAGTTCTTTCACTTCATGACCTTTCTTTGCGACTTAGGGTTTATCTCCCACAAAGGAGCGTCACCAGTCGTGGGCGGTCTTGTTATTTCTCCTAAAAGGCAACTTCCATTACGACGAAATCCGATAGAAACAACAACTGGGAAGGAGGCGATCAAACGGAGTTCTTGTTGGTTTTCAAATTGTTAGGAGGTATTTCAAAGAACTTTTATAATTAGGCTTACGTTCAGCAGCAAGCTTGGGGTTTGGAAAAAAAACTATGTTTTTGCTCATTAGCGACCTTCTCTCGCTCTTTCGAGTCAACTACTAACTCAGTTATCCGGGAGACGTAACCAAGGAATACGGAGTCCATCAAATGCACTTTGTTTTAGCCAAGAACTTGAAGATCATTCAGGGAAAGTAATCCGTACGAAAACGGTATCCAATGTCTACAATTACATTCATAAACTTATGAGCAAAACCTAGCCGCAGACCCTTCCTGGTTTTAGCAAGGATCTGGGGTTTGATGGATACGGATTGTCCTACTTTTTCTTTAAATTGAAGCCTTTGCCTTCGCTCTGCTGGAGCCTTTTACCTTCCGAGTATCCTCTAGGTGTTGCAGGCTAACCGTATCAACCCCTGGAAGGGGTAACTATTTGATTACATCACTTCTTCTATTACGAACTACCGATAGCGTTTCTTTACTTGTTTAGGAGTACAGAAGAAACCGTTGATTCTTGTAAGTAAAGGAATAGTAAAGATCCAATGAGAAAACACACAAAAGAGACTAAATCTTTTTAACCAATCTTTAGGAACTCCAATAAATGAATTTTGGAGGAGGGAGTACGTACAATTAAGAGAGCTGTACCAAGCCATACATTACCAATTCAACCCTCGAAGGGCTAAGACCCAAACAGTAGAAGAAAGAATCCTGTTGGACCATCAATCATTTCTATTATTCATTTGACTAACAAAGTTCTAGACCTAAACTTACAAATATCTTCTAAATTTTGAACTGCAGAAAGCACGTGCGCAATTATGGCTTTCCTTGTCCCTCCAACAAAATAAATGACGCCCCATATTATTCTTTTTTGAAAAAGCGGCAGTCTCAAAAAGTGTTTCATCTATGTATGAAGAAAACAATTTCAAATCTTCTACGTGTGCAGTAGGAAGGGTGCTCAAGCTAATTGGTGTATTAGTTCTTATTGGGATGTTGATGTCATTTATTTCTTGAAATTCAAGATAAAATTCCAGATTGAAATTAAAATTTCTAGATTAAATTTCGCTCTTTTCTAGATAGAAGATCTTTGTCATCTGATAACAACATTGTACGCAACATTGTATATCAATTCTTCTTCCTCTTCTTACTTTTTTCCGTTTTGATATCGGATTTTGACCACCTGTTAAAAACGGATGTTCTAATAACTTGCTCTTATTTATTTATGAAGCACTAGCGGGAAACCTATGATTCGCAGGGAAGTGAAAAATGTCAAAAGCTTCTCTAGTTGTCACGATTTTTTGCTACCAATCAACTACAAATGAAGTTCATGCACTAGAGCCAAATGTTGGAACCGTTCAGTTACTCTAGTAACTGGTATTAGAACCTAACAATTCAGTTGAGTGAATAGATCAAATAACAGTTTAGTTCATCTATTAACAGATATTGGAACCGAAAAGTTCAGCGGACTGAATAGATAAAATAACAGTTTAGTTACTCTAATAACAGGTATTGGATCCGAACAGTTCAGTTGACTGAGTGGATCACATTATTGCCATTACTGTACTCTTCCACTCTATTACAAGCACGGGAATATGTAAACGTTTGGTTCTACTGTGCTCATTTTTGTTATAGGAAAATAAGATTGATAGTGATTGCGACTTTGAATCCGTTGGGAAATATGGTTGTTTCATATAAGTAGTCCCATTTTCAATATGGTGAAGTCACAACACAATTTCTTCAAAGTTTTTCATTTAAGTTTTCCACCTTTCTCGAATTTAGATTAAGACTCAGTTTAAATCCGCTTGCTCGTTGAAGCGATAGAGATTTTTTCGTTTCCGTAAGACTACAGAGTAATCAACTTATTGCGGCCGGTACATCACAAAATATATTAAGTGGTCACGTAATTGAGGTGGTTGTAAGCGACTATGGTTCGGAGAAGCGGTCGTTGCGGGGCTTTTGTGAGTACATTAACCCAACTGCAGGCTCCGCAGCCGAGTTAATAAGGTTGTTTCTCTTTGAACCTTTGGGAGGCTTTTCCACTCAGGTTTCCTCATTGGCAGAAAAAAAGGGTCTTTTTTTGTAAATCCCCGGTTCAGTATTCAGGGAGTGTAAAGGACGGCTTACGGCTCTCTCCCGAGCCCGTGTCTTTCAATTCGAACAATCGTTTGAATAAAGAAGTCGGAGGAAGGGGAATTTACGGCCTCCGGGCTATTCATTGGCAACGACTAAATGACCCCACTACGGTTTCCATAAGGGGGGAGTTGCTGTACTCATCCAAACGATTGAAACACCGAACAACTAGTTTTACCAGATGGATCCACTGCAAACTTGTTGATCCCATCTTTATGGATGTCTACATCCAAGTGATTCGGAGGAGGAAATTGACAGTAATCATATGAGGAACCAAAAGCAGGGAGTAAGGCTTACAGGGATTTGAGATGCCCTTGCCGAGTGCCATGGGCTCACTGGTAGCCCCAAGCGGTGGATATAGAAAACTCAAATCTGCCTCAACGCTCCCTTTCACTTGAATGACCCATCAAATGGCTGCAAAGTGATACAGCAGTATCGTACGTATCCGTACAATCCATCAATTGTGAACGGACATCAGTGTGTTTATCTGATGGTGCTTCATCTTCTCTGTGTGCCGTGAATAGGAACATTCAAAGGGACCATCAAAACATACTTCAAACAAGAAGAATCAATGCTAGTGCTTTCTGCAACGATGTAGCAAAATAGTGAACTACCGTCTGTAGTCAAATATCTCGAAGCCCTAAAAGCTGCTTGAGCCTATTCCTCTTTAGCAACAGCTGGTTGCGTCTAACTTTTGTTCTGCAATTGAAGAATCGAATGAAACCACCACAATTGCTATACGTTCTGCGGTTGCTCTTTGGGTAGGGCCAAGTCCCACTGGACTAGGGGCGGACGTTGCAGATTGGAATCTAAGCACCTTGATAAGTAAAATGTCAAAAATTGAGGGGAGGGAGGGGTTTTGAAAATTGTTGCTATGTGATTACAAAGGCTAGTAGGCTTGTTGCTATATTATTGCTCATAATACAACACAAATGAACAGCACCTGCTAACAAATGTAGCTCTGGTTTTGAGATCTTTACCAACAAATTTGAAACTACATTCGCGGTTCACGGTATTGTCAGTCTTGTGAATAGTGTGAAGAGTGGAGTCTATCAATACATCGCGCCTTGGAAAATCAATCGTTCGAACAACTCTCCTTTTCTCCTTCCGCGCAAAAAGGAAGCAGAAATCGAACGGCACACTTCCCCGGCACCTCCCTCCGTACACGGAGCCCGCCGAAGACCGCACGAGGTGGAAAGGCGAGAAACGCTGCCGTCGTAATATCTCTGATGGGAACGTAAAAAGGGCCACGGTATTCTAGTAAAGTGGAATACTGGCGGCAGGAGCGGCGAAATGAAAATGGCAGGTGGGTACTTTGATGTGGGTTTGGCGGAATAATGAAGGGAGACTTTAACAAGAGATGTTATTGCGATATAGGATCCGCATTTTATGAGGTTTCGGAGTAGCATATATTTCCTCTGTACCTTTGTAGGTATTTTTGACGACGGAAATATGAGATTACTACGAAAGTTTACGAGGGAACGAGATGTGAATGGGAAAACCCCATACCAGACTATACGGGCGTAGTCATTGAGAGTGAATTAGCACTTAGAGTTATATCTTATCTCGAGTTTTTAAGGGCTGATCTGATGATAAACTTCACGAATCACACCCTTTTTCACAAACGAAACGACGGATATATTACTTCTCCTTATTATTTAGCCTATAAAGTCGTCACAAATATCCTCAAGCTAATCCTTAACCATCGCATGATTTCCGCAAACCTTGGATTCGTGGATTGCATTTTATGCGATAGAGCGTCATGTAATTTACGTTATTCGTGCTACACCATTTTGAAGAAAACTACACCTGCACCTTCTATTATATCGTCACGAAAATCCTCGCGAAATGTAGAGAGTGGATTCGTATGTGTCTAACTCCAATCGTGAAATGTAAAATGATCCATGAATATTGGTCTTGAGTTTTCCTGACTTATAATGCTGATTTATAAGATAACCCTCACTGTTATTGATCCAAGACACCAGCTTTTTGGGATCCAAGTTAAACAGCAAATCGAATGGATTCAGAATTGGCCGGCAACGTTCAATCCGCTTTGGATCTACTTGTTCATTGCATCTGTACTGGGGAAGATTTGACCAGTAGGTTTGGGGGCAGTCAAAGTCTTTTTGAATTTCTGAGATGTTGGGAAAAGACAAAATTAGTGATGTCAATGTAGTAGGACATCACAACTATCACAACTATACCCGACCATCTCTCCAATTCACTGATCAAATCCAAAAAGATTTGATTGCGTTATTTATTAGCAAACATGTGAAATCGGAATATCGGGAGTGCTCGAGTGCTACTTTTTGTTATAATCGGTTTCTCAACGTATTATGTCAGTAATAATAAAATACCAACGGCGCTGGTTTGGAAAGGGGTAGGGGAGCTCGAGTTATATTACATAGGTGATTCCTATTTTACGGAACAATCGCTGTCCTTCATTGATAAATAATTTGCTGTTCAACTTTTTCCAAAAATTATTCTTGTAGATTTTATGTGGTAACTAGGCCTACTCATGGCTGTCATAAAGCGGCTACTCTTCATTTTACATGCCAGTAATTGATCGAAATATACCTCTAATCTCATTGTCATGGTCTATCCGTGAGTCAGAATTTGAACTTAATCCGAAATTTTATCCGCTCAAAGTACGTTTTACCGGAAATATTTTAATTAGTATTTTTTTAGAATTAGTTACTGGATGTTAGTGCGCTCACAAGTGAGACTAACTTTTAGATAGTCTGTAAGAATCAAGTGCTCAAAGTTTGTCGCAAACCTTCTGCCTCACTGTCATGGGTTTGAAGGAAATCATCGTAGCTCTCTCAAATGAGGGCATTTTTTGGCAATTCAAAGTTTTTTCAGCGTTCGTAACGTTGCCTTTTTAAGAAACACCATGCTTCCGCCATTTCCATACAGTTGGGACTCAAAAATGAAGTTAGCCGTTTCAAAAACAGGTATGTACGTTTCATACTTCTCATTGTTATGGGTTCGAGAATCACTCTTAATCAATCTTACTGATTTGTTTATTATTCATTTTGAGATAAAGATGTAAAACTCGATTTAATGCAAGTTTCAATTTCTATTAGTGTTCATTAGACTCCTAACCGCAGAAGGTTAATGTTGATTTCTTATTGTCGTGGCGATTTTAAACTTCATTGTTCTGGCTAAGTTCACTTTTTCTAGCATAGGGTCAGGAAAAACTTAAAACAGATGCCCGCCCAACTACACTATTGTGAACCGTGATTATTTTGATACTTTTGTTATTGGGTGGTAGGTAGTAACTAACTGAATAAATCATCTTGCTTCAACTAGAAATTAAAACGTTTTTGGTTTGAATATCCGTCTTATTCAACCTTACCCACGCATCGTTTACATAACCCTATCGTTATTTGGTTGACAAAGCTCATTGTCATGGATACAATATCATTCTCGTGTCCTATAAAATGTCAAAACCTTTTTGAGGAAACAAACGAAAATCAGGCTTGCTTGTACATTACTATACAATTAAAGTAACATCTAGATTGTATAATAAAAAAACCCATAAATTTAGGAGAACAAAATTTTTTAGTCAGAATCAAAACCTCGATTGTCCCGTAGAATGAGAATCACCCACATCTTTGATCACCAAGTTGAAATTTATTCAAACGATGTATGTCGATTGTCAATATGGAGGGATGAACGTATTTCATTTCATATTCATTTCTCAATATTACTGAAAAGCGTTGGTGACAGTGAAGAGATTTGAAATCCCATTTTTGGAGTTTTGAGAGCCTAATGAAGGACTCACCTGACCTGAAAGAATTACTACATTCCAGAGCTCTCCCTCTAATATTACGTATGGAGATAAAATGCAAATCCGACTTTGAGAGCATGAAGATATAAATCCTCCCTCATCCAAGCGCCCGTACGTGCCCTACGCTTTCGACTAAATGAGCTTGAACCATTTAATTACTCTGCATGTCAATGAGGATTCAACCTTTAAGACAACTTGAGAAAATAGAGACGTTTCTCAACTCGTACCCGACTCGACTGTAATTTCTTTGTCTCGCTTCCCATCCCAGCTGACTACAAAGGGCTCCTTTGAGGGTAATGCAAAATTAACTAGGTATAGACTTCGCTCACTTTACTCAGTTCCCTAACTTGGTAGTCCGTTGGTGCAAAGATCCCCCTGAAAGCTCTTTCGCTTCGAATACTGAAACCTAAAGTGCTTGTGCATTTTTAACCGATTTATACGAAATAGGAAGTACTCGGTTTCAATTGTAGATAAACTAGAATTATTATGTATTTATCTAGACCGGCTGGTGTTTCAATCTGCGGTGAATTCAAGATTAATCTTAGTTGATACTTACAATAACCCCAATCCCTACGTAACTCCTTTCAAACTCCATAATTCGATTGCTGAAATAAGATTGAACTTGCAAGAAAGTAAGCAAGTAAGAAAGTAATTGCGATACTGCTCTAAAATTATGGAATTTGATTATCAATTTCATAGTGGGCATCATGGAAAATCCAGCTAATTGAAATGATCATGTAAAAATTACTATCTTGAGTAAAAGTGGAACTCTGGATAGTATGAAGTAGTTCTTTAATAGAGCAATTGAGTGCTTTCTTTTAAAAAGGGTGCGGTTTTTGTGTGATTATAACTGAAAAAGTTATATTCACTTTAACAAGTGAACATTATTGGAAAACCCCCTCAAATCACGTTCCGGAACTAATGCTGGTATATAACTAAAAATGTATGGGATAGCATTTTAAGATTTTAAAAGATGAGCCAAGGAAACCCAGGAGCCAAGCAGCATCAATGAAGAAAAGGATGTCAACGGCAGGCAGATGGAATCCCAACTACGAGCGTTACGAACGGTTCTGCTTGCTGGACGGAAAGTTGAAAAGAAGAGGAGATGAATATTGTATATCAATGTTCGTTGTGTCCAAACTTCTTTGTTTAATGACTTATGTCGATTAATGAAGGTAAGATATGTAAGAGGTTCCTGGAACTAAACGCGAACGCGGACCGATACTACCGCCTCCGCGGGCGCTCCTCCAAGAGGCACGTTGTGAGACCAGTTGATCCCTAGCCGTCTCGTAACTGGTAAGTCCCTTTTCCATTATTTGCAGTTTCCTAAATACAACCCAAATTCTCTCTTGATTTCATATCGGACCTATATCAGATTCAATAAATCTATATAAACTCCAATCCGATTTGTTATTCATTAAAAATACCCAATTCACCATTAATTTCTATTTTCAAGTTTAAATGATTGAAATAGTAAATTAGGTTTTTGGGGTAGAAATAAGTGTTAATCATCATAGATGATTCCAACACTATTTCAGATATTAAGAAGACTCCATATGAAGATGAATCCTGAAGAATAGGGGGAAAGTTGGGTCCAAATAGGAGTGCACAAGCGAAAATGGAGAAATGATAGAGGAAAGAACTTGAGAGTGGTAAAGGGATCAGCTATACAAAGCCAACTAACTGCAGAGAGATCCAGGGGAATCTTGGGCACCTGAAAGTAGAAGGAGGTGCTGCTCCCTCATTGGGTAAAACAAGGGTTCAAACATGATTATGACGAACCACTACTCGCGCACCGCATAACACCGCGGTGACACTTTTGTGATCACCCAGCAACATGAGGTCCATCTAGGATTCAATACATTATTACCTTGTACTTGATTCTATCATAAACACTAGGTACGCGACTACTTCACAGTCAGTAGACCAAAGAAAACCCTGTATTGCACATGTGGGCAAAAGCCGGCCAGTTGGAAGATTTGATCCGGCCCGCGAGACATTTTGAAAAACCCTACTAAAATTTAAAAGAAAATACAATGCTTACTCATAATCATGGAATGAAGTGAGCGATCAAGCTGGGTGGCGGTGATCATCAAAGAGGAAGGCGGCTAACATCAAAGCCATCAAGCCGCAATTTGCGGCGGCTCAACAAAAGATCGTTCTATACCAGACGAATCGAGATCATTCCCTCAGTTTGCCTGTATAAGTGGGGGATGTCCAGAACTTTCAGCTCAGTTTTATTTGAGCTTGTGGGAGACACATATGCTGTCAGGCAACTAATATAAATAGTTACCATTTCACAACGCTCTCCGTATATGAAAATATTGCTTGCGCTCACTACGTTGAAGAATTCCAGTTACTTTCAGACGTAATTTTCAAACAGATTTAGACATGTCAAAAACATGGAAGACTGTTTTAATTTATATACTGCTCCTACAAAACGTCATATACACAATGCACCAATACACCTGCGAATGGAGTTGATCGAGATTCAAGAAAACTCACTAATAAAAGCTAAATTTGAAGATGTGGAGTAGTACAATTTCGTCGTTATCCAAGTTATATTTCTCAACTGATTTTCATGGTTCTTGTTTAGTTCGTTCGACGTGTTAGTCTACCTGTGAAACAAACCTCGGAAATGTTGCTTTCACTGATAGGACCGGAATTGCATGGGGAATCATAATAGCCAATGTTTACAGTTGCTGCTCTTGTTCATTAAAACTCAGAAATTGCAAATTTGATTTCGTGGGGGGGATGTAGGTACGTCCGATTCATTCAAGCGGTCCCCATACCTATTAAAATTCCGAATCAAATTTTGTCCTTATTTCTTTCGGTAAATAATGGGATCTAGTTTTTAAAAATGCTCATTATGTGGTTATAATTACGTTTATAAGAGTGATATAAAAACCGGAAATTGGGAAGTCCCCATGCATTTGTGTACATAACCAAACCGAGATACACGGCGTTATATATGCAAAACCCGCACGACCGTCAGGTCTTGAAGGTGGGGTAGCCCTTGTGCGCCGTTGAGGTTGACTGTCGCATCTCGAGACGTTGGTAAATCATTCTATTGGAGGAGCGACATCAACGAACGGCGATTTTATTTCATATTTTAGGCATTTATAATACACATAGGATATTGTAAAGGGGGGTGGGGGTGGGGGTGGGGGGGGTTAATCGCCGTTACATTCGAGCACTCCTTATACCTAATAGAATTCTCAGCTGAATTTCGTGCTATTTTCCTTCGGATAAGAATTTGGTCTAGTTTTTATTGATATTGATAAGTAGTTACAATTATGGTCATATAAAAAAACCGGGCATGATGCTTGTGTTTCAAAGCCATAGGTGCCAATGTGTTTCAAATATGAAACGATAATTTCTAAAAACTCGCTCACACGATGATACTAAATGAACGGAACGTTCTTTCAGATAAAATAGCTGCCGGCATTTTAAGATTGAACGAAGCAGCTTCGTTTCTACCAACACTTCCTGAAATTCAGATTATCGAGCTCTGACGTTGTTGAGAGGCTCCCACTTAAGAGCTCGCGCGCCTCCACCTTATTCCCGACCGGCATTTTAACGTCGAGACAACATTGTAGGTTACGCAGTTTGAACTTTGTTTGCAAGCCATTAGTGAGCCGAATTTCATAATTACTCCACTACATTTCCATACGTGGTACGAGAGGGGTTGAGGAAGCAGATACCGCGAGACTAACAAGACAAATTAACCAGAGCGGCGGATGTCGTTGGTTGGCGGGAGTATATGAGTCGAATCAGGGCTTTGTTTGACTAAATTACGCCGCCCCTGTGAATTGGTTATTATCTCCCGTGCTCCGGGGGACGTGAGGCAAGTGCTAATTGCTAAGGTGTTGTCACTTGATATCGCGGGAGACAGAGGGCAGAAGCCGCGTGGAAAAGGGCGGTCAATTATTAAACTAGCGCCGGCGAGGCTAGACCGCAGAATTGCAGCGGTAGCTTTCGACTTTAGAAGGTAGCAAGTTTCATCGCAGAACTGCTCAACGTTGGAAGAAAAAACGTTGCAAATTATTACTCATACGTTTATTATTTTCCCCGTTTATTACTTTAACCCTTATATTTCCATGGCCCACATTCACCATAAAACTGCTTACCAGAGAGCTGACATTTTTAGACACAACACAATATTTCTTTCAAAACACGGAAGACTTACTCAAATGATTTGTTCCGGGATATTCAAAACCAGTCGATAGACCGCTGGAAACAGGAATAAAACTATGGAGACCAGAGAGGTCACTTCCAGAAAAAGAGATGAAGAAGTTTGTACACGTGTGATAACATAAGTGTTTGAGCATTCAGTGAATTACCTGAGTCAGTTCAATAATTGCTGTACGAGAGAGCATTGGACTGCTACTAAACACATTTCAAGGTACCTGAAAGGAACCATGGAGTAACCTTCAAGAAGACAGGAAAACAACTAGCGGGGTACCAAAGTTGTTTGCCAAATTTTGGGTATTAGAACCCTCGAATAGGGTTTGAACTTGTGATACATTCTGGTGAAAGACAACGATGATTAAACTTGTTTAATTATTTGATGAATGTGGCCCTAGGTCTACTAGACGAAATCTATTGTGCAGCACATGTGCCAATCTACCTCGAAAGTGTATAGCACAAGCTGCTTGTTCCTAGCACATGGTGGCTGATAGTAACAAGAACAATTTGTAGTTTTTTAAAACTCACATTTTGAACAATGTGTGACATTCAAGATAATGATAAATACAAAACCAATCAACACATTCGTAACCCATGTTTGATGCACTTATCAATAAGGGTATAATATTATATTATAATCATATAAGAAGGTCGCCTTTGATCCATTGAAACGAAACATGTTGTTTGCATATTAGACATCAAGAGCAAGGAAGTGGCCGTTGTACGTTCATTCTCAAACCCACAATTTCTGATTGTGACGATGCCAACCATAGATACATATTTTCATGTTTCTTGTCTACCCTCTCGGACTTCTTCACGTCTATCCGTTCGCTAACCCTAAGAGTTACAACTTTGAAAGAAAAAGAACGTCAACACGAATGTGAACATGAACGTGACTGAAAGCGATTAGAATCGTCTTGTAAATTATGACGACTGAGACAGCTGATACAACTTGTATTGCCATTGGCCATGCTAAAATTGACTATTTTCAAAAGTTCCTTTTAAAATTAAGTTTTTCATCATTTTTGTTATGTACTTGTACATGGTTTATGTAACATATTGCACCATTGTACAAACTTAGAAAACAGCAGGGAATTGACAAAGTGTTTTCGTTTGACACATGAATGAATTCATCATGATCATCATGATTTTTCTTCCAACTTTTTTTTTTTTTTTTTTACATGCTTATGTTTCTACGTGACAACTTTGAATTGATTATTATTGTTTGAAACATGAATGAATTCATCATTACGTCTGATGACCAAAAATAAGTGTTTTAAAAACAGCCGAAATGTTTGCAAAAACGGTTACAATTAAATGAAAACCTTGTGGAACGACCTACGGTGGAGAAATTGAAAATAGAGCTTCCTTGGGCTCACTAAAAACCCTTGCTGCTATTTCCTTTCCTAAGCGACGTAAGGTATTAACATGGAAATAGAGATACTTTGAAGACACATTAACTGCAATCACAACGTATGAAGGCGATGAGTTTAGATAATACATCATGTGCTCGTCTAGCAAACTTTGATGGGATAAATCAGAAATAATTAACATCTATGTTACTATATGCAACGTTTTTCGTTTGAATAAATGAACACTTTCAAAATGTATGCTTGAATTGAAAAATATTGGAAAAAGTACTTAACTAAACTGTGTTTGAAACACTACTTCCTTGCGAGAAGTCCGTTTAGACGCGTCCCTACTTATTCCACCACCGAAGCTCCTGATAAGAGAACGTACTGAGGTTCCGGCATTGTAATAGTTCTAACTCCGAAAGCCATTTTCAAGTCGGAATCGATTTCGCCAAAGTTCCCGGCACGAGGAAATGTCGCTTTCCAACGCCCCCTTTATCCTGCGCAACTTAATCTAACGTTGAATTTATGGTCTTCGTCCCTTGGGATTACATTTGTTGACCACCACCCTTCGCTTGATGTAACCAGCCATTTTCACCTAATTCGTTGGAAGATATTTAAAGTAGATAGTAACATTAAGCTGGCAAGTTTGTATGAAATGGTTAAGAGATTTCTTAAAACCATTCCTGTTGGTTATTTTCAGTATTGAACCTTTCTAATCTACCAAGACAAAAGTCGGCTTCTTCAGGGAGACGCTCCTGATTCTTTTTGCATAAAGCATGCTACTGAAATCTATAAAACATGAAATACAATTTTGCAGATCTTTCACCTACTTGAGGAACGAATGAGGGCAATCTGATCCTTCTTGGCTGAATGCTTAAGAAATATATTCAATTAGTAAGTGGCACTAATGTAACCATTGTACTTGATCCGTCGACATTTTCACTTGAAACTTTTGTGTTGGGAAAGTAAAATCGGCTAAACTGTTAAGAAATATATTTGATTGAAATTTGGCCCTATATTCATAGCCAGTTTCAATATTTGCCTGAGAATTCTGGTGAGCTGACATTACTTTTCACTTGTTAAGAAAGTAATACACGCTGAAGCTACTGTCGTGCTACTGTCGTGGATTATTTTCGAATTCTGGCTGTTATGTCACGATAAAAACGAACTACACGCAGAAAAAATCCGAAAAAAAGCTGCAGGATGGATGTTGATGAAACTCAGGTTACTGGGAGAAAAACGAACAACTGCAGCGGGTAGATAGCGGGTGGGACTTCATTCAAGACTAAAGAACATGCTCTCCGCCACCACATATTTGGAAGGGGGTAACAAGGTAGTACATGGGCCAGTAGCAAAAATGCAAAGATTCACATCCAAGCTCAGTAGCAACGAAAGCTATAGCTACTAATGAAGCTTTAGATTCTAATTTGCGAGAAATACAAGGAAAGGGTGGTTATGGATTTCCTATGATCACGCGCCGACTGCAATGTGTATTCGTAAGCAATAAAACTTATTGGAGACCATTTGAAGCATAATCTGAACATTCCCTTACATTTAAAAAATTATTATTATTATTATTGTTATTAAAATCGTCTGAATTAACCTTGTTACAATGATTTATGGAAAACCCACAGACGCACGTTCTCACTAACAATGGGACAGGCACGAAACGGATGTTGTTCACAGTGGTTCGGAATGAAAACTGTTAGAGTTAATTTTGATTAAGGAGAATCAATTTTTCATTCCTGGAAAATGAGTTAGAATATCCTATTTCTATAGACAGGCTCGAAGCAAAAAGCGATGCAAATGGGTTTATTATTTATGTCTTGATAA
Source organism: Creontiades dilutus (assembly GCA_031894815.1). NCBI lineage: Eukaryota > Metazoa > Arthropoda > Insecta > Hemiptera > Miridae > Creontiades > Creontiades dilutus. The sequence goes on along the minus strand of JAVIWC010002403.1, from coordinate 11,435 downwards.
CCTTTCAAACGTAAATCCCTGATCTATGTGCAATAGACTTAGCCTGTGGTACATTATCTAAACTCGCCACCTTGCGCCTTCATTTCCTGTAATTGTATTCAAGATTAAAATACTTGGGCTGCAGCCACAGTGCCTAGCTCAGGCCTCCCGTTGAATGGGCTCTGCAGCCCGACCGGTAATCTACCGAATTTTTCAAATGGTGAGCTAACCGATAATTAACGGAAAAACGGAAAAAAAATTCAACATGTTCCATAATGTTCATTTATGCCTATAATTTCTAAATATTCTGTCAAGTTGCGAGAAAACGGTGGATGAGAGAGAAAAATCGGTGTGATTTTTGTATTCATAACAGTTTTGAGGGATATATTTTTTGCAAGCCATTGTTATCGTAATTGGTAGAAATATTGTGAAACTTTCTTTCCATCGTACTTACTTCTATGACGAATTGAGAACTTGGGACTCGTAAAAATCTTACCTGAAACAAAAATTAATTGAAATTACTGAAAAGTTGCAACACTTATTAGGCACAGCTCTTGGAAGTTAGTGAAAAGTCAAGAGAAATTGAATTATCACAAGTTAAATATAAATTATTAAGTATAATCTAAACTGATTAATGAGAAACAGAAAAAAAGCTAGAAATGTTTATTGTTAGATGGCTGAATATGTGATGCTAATTAGCCTTCATTTCCATTCGACATAGTAGAATTCGTTCCTCGATGTTTTGGTAATCGAATTTTGGTTTATTATTCAATAATAAACCATTGTAATCGCCATCGTATTCTAACCTAGTGATGTAGTGAATGTGGATACTGGAGTGAACTTCTAAAAGGGTTTATAGCCGATACACGGGTTGAAGCATTCTGATATGCATGCTCCGTCTTACGAAATGTAAAATGTTCAAATAGAATATTTTTCCACTGTAATCGCTCTTGAAAAAAAACGCTGCAAATTCTTTCACTGGGGTTTATTATTCAACGATTCATGATTTGAATTTCTAATAAGCTTTAAACGAGTGTGCGTGTTTCACAGGTGATAGAGCGATTATTGAATTTCAGGAGATATGCATAGAGCACGTAAATCGGTTCTCAACCAAAACACCTATATGGATTGATCAGTTGATGATATCTGTGTGCCTCCTCTACATCAGTCTTCCTTTGGCTACATCGTTTAAATTTGGGTTTGGGGAAGTTTTAACGCAATACGAGCGCTAAAGGACTTGATAAATTATGGTTGTTTTTATTTCAGGAGATATGCATGGAGCACGTAAATCTGTTCTCGACCAAAATACCTATTTAGATTGATCAGTTGATCATATTTGTGTGCCTCCTGAAATTCAATAATCGCTCTTTCCTGTGAAACGCGCACACTCCAAAGCTTAGTTGAAATTCAAATCATGAACGCAAGCCAATTGAATAATGAACCCCAGTGAAAGAATTTGCAGCGTTTTTATTGTCGTTGATAAAATGTAGTTTGTTGAGAGCTGAAAATCCTGAAGCCGCGTCCACACTATGCCGAAAGAGGTTGATTTGGGTCGTCCGGCCTCCGTCCACACAGCGAAAGTGGTCTGGAAAGGCATAGTCAGCTTGTAGCCTCCAAACAGAATTTATGAAAGATTTATTAGATACTAATGATGAATGAAGCAAATTGTTGCAAATTCGAGTATAGAAACGTCGCAGCCGTCAAAGGGCTTTGCCAACTTTTTCCGGATGAAATGCTGTGACTTCGAGAATTTGCTAAGCATGGTAGGCCCCAAAATTGCAAGAAGAAACACCACCTTCAGAGAAGCAATTCCAGCTAGTGTACGCCTTGCAGTTACACTTCGGTTTCTAGCTGCTGGAGACTCCTACCATTCAATGATGTATACCATGAAAGTATCGAAGCAATATCGACCCGACTGAGGATGATCGGCAGGTCCAGACTATTCATGCGGATCCGCAATCTTTGACCCTGACCGGCACAAGTCGGTTTGGGATCGCCCTCGTTCGCGTCCACACTTGTTCACCTTTTCGGATCCTGCGAGGATGCCCACACTCATTCGGCGTAGTGTGGACGCGGCTTGACAACTGAAGCGCGAAAGCCATGGACAGGGAGGTAACAATTCGTGCCAAGAACGGGTTTCCCGATTGTGGATTCGTCAAATTCAAAATTCCTTTCAATGGAGCTTAAATTGGCGAGTGAATATTCATAGACACTCTAACATAGAAATGAGGCAATCTCTCAAAAAGCGGTTTCTATTCGTTATCCGACTAATATTCAAAACTCGTACATCAAGTGTGCTATTTTATGGATGTGTGTTATAGTTATTCTGTAATGGGCGGACCTAGAGAACGAGGGCCTTTCTCGTATTCTTTACGAGCTGAGCCATAGCTAGATATTTTAGAGCAAGACCCAAACCCCATTTCTTCGTTGTATCACGTAAGGGACCGAGGAATCCATTCATACCTCCTTTATATTCCATGCATTAGTATGATCGGTCGGTGCTTTACCCGAGGCAAAAGCAGAGAACGCCCAACGAATAAGATTCTTGAGGAGGGGATACAAGGGAAACCTCGAGCTTGTTTATGTATCTAATATTTTTATGTGGATGCATGAAAACACTTAGCCTCTCTGTATGAGAGGTGAGCTTCAAGAGGGCTGTTTTGTATTCCGGAGCACGCTCTTACCGAAGGCTTCCTCCGGTCTTAAATGTGGGGGGGTTCCTTCTGTGTTTACAGATCTAGGAGGTGATTGTGGTCTCTCGAGGATAAGACGGGAGCGGAGAGATGAGTTAGAGATGAGGGGTTGACCGGACGGGATGGAGAAGAACTTATCTGGAGAGGGAAGGATTTATCTAAAGGGGTTCTTCTGAAGAACGACACCTGCGTTTAACATTAGGCCCGGACTCGGCCTATGCTACAGGAATATAATGTGTCAATACTTAACCCTTAACGCGACACGTGGATATCATGAACCAAAAGAAATATTTCATCATTTTGCGTTGGCAAACCTGCTGATAGTAGTAGTGGAAACCGAATAAATGAGTTACGCCACTACATCGGTTTCGACTGTTATGCATCATCATTAACAAACAATCACACATTACACGACGGAGCTTACGAGTTAACTGGATGGCCAAGTAAATAGGCTGAAAAACCTTACTCCTCTCATTTTTCGGTCGAAAAATTGCAGAAAAACGGCATTAATAATCATTTTTCGCAGATTTCAAAATCCGATTGCAAATGACACCAACTTTGTTTTTTCGAATCGCAACACTAACTTTTTATCGCGGATTTTGATTCTACGCAGAATTTTATGGGAGTTCAACCTTTCACTCGACATTCAGACAGTGGCAAACCCATCCAGTGTAAGCGCAAACCACGGGATCGCTCCAAAATGACTATGAAGGTGTGGCACATGGTACTTTTTCTCAATGGTGAATCGCGTGGGGATATCTGTTTCCGAAAGTGACTTCATTCTACTGCATTTATGGTATGAAACACCACTTTTTGAGGAGAAAATAGTCGATTTTGGTTTATTATTCAATAATAAACCATTGAAAAAAAAATTGTAACCGCCTCCTGAAAATTTTATGGTTTACGTTTCAAAGGGTGTAGAATCCAAATCTGCAATGAAAATGTTTCCGTCCGTACGCCGTGCGCTCGATTTCTCCAAAACGGCTGGAGCAAAAAATCTTAAATTTTCAGGAAAAATCCATATTGGTCCGACAACGCCCCAATTCTTTAACCAGCTCTCTCACTTAATTTAAAGTGCCCTTTAAGGGTTGTCAACGTTTTGTAAAATCCATAAAAACCTAAAAAAAAGTCAAGGCGGCCTAAATTTGGACTTTTTTTGAAGAAATTTCCATGAGGAATCGAATGAGCTCTTTCCCAGGTCAGTTGTTCAAACCATTCCCGATGTATGGCCCTATTTATGGTGCCGACATTTGCATCCACATTCACTACATCACTAGGTTACTACGATCCAAACAAACAACAGTGGTTTTTTTTGTTTTTATCGCAGTAACTTAGTGATGTAGTGAATGTGGATACTGGAGTGAACTCCTAAAAGGGTTTATAACCGATACACGGGTTGAAGCATTCTAATATGCAAGCTCCGTCTTACGAAATTTAAAATGTTCAAATATAATATTTTTCCATTGTAATCGCTCTTGAAAAAACGCTGCAAATTTTTTCACTGGGGTTTATTATTCAATGATTCATGACTTGAATTTCTACTAAGCTTTGGAGTGTGCCTGTTTCACAGGTGATAGAGCGGGTATTGAATTTCAGGAGACATCGGTTCTCAACAAAAATACATATTTGGATTGATCAGTTGATCATATTTGTGGGCCTCCTGAAATTCAATAATCGCTCTATCTCCTGTGAAACACGCACACTCCAAGGCTTAGTATAAATTCAAATCATGAATCATTGAATAATAAACCCCAGTGAAAGAATTCGCAGCGTTTTTTTGAATATCACTAACTCAATTCAAATCGATCTTATTAAACGTCAACTTGAAGGTTGCATCTCAACTTCTACATATCCCAAAATTATCGGTTTATTGGTATTCCAATGGCATTGAAAATTATTAATAACAAATCGAAAAAATTCATAGCCAGAATTAATAATCACAAAATTCATAATTGAACGTGATAAACGAATTGATAACGGAATTATTAATCACCACCACAAAAGGGGATTGGGAGGAAACTTAGGGCTTAATCTCCAAGTCCGCTGCTTGAAAAAATAATGTAACAATTAAGCGATAAATTGTTTGAGCTGTGCTCTCCCGTCCGTAATGCCCGCTCCCGCTCTAAACGGAATTGAAACCGAAATTGATTCCGGCCCAATTGAAGCGAGGGGAATTATTATTGACCTTCCTTGGAGTTCGCTTTGGTGTGGTAAAAAGTCACCTGTGCGTTCACCGTTTTATATATGTTTCCATTGTAATACTGCATCGGAATTGAGTTATTTTTTATTTTATTTTTTTTTATTTCTAAGATTGAGTTATTACTCTTTTGGATGATCGATGATTCCGTACCTCATTACATTCCAGTAGTTCTAATCAACGGTCTCAACGCCTACGTACAGTACATAAGATAAGATTTATTGTCATCGATTCAGTACATTACATTTAATGTTTCAAAAAGAAAATAAATAATTATTTTTCTTGAAACAAACTTAAATGTTTGAAATATTACATCTTAATAATAAGCATGATAATAATACGTTATAAGATGACCGTGCTGGAAAGTTAAAACTGAGACCCAGCACGGAGTTGATCTTGCTCCAATAAAGATAATATATTTGATTAATAGTTTTAATTTAACTATTTATTCATTTAATCTTATTTAATATTTGATCTTATTTACTTAACCCATTAATTATATTATTTAATTCATATAATGTTAATACTCTTCTGTACAATAGAATGTAATTTTTTCATTTTTTTTTAATATTGTTTTTTATATCCATTCGTAAGGAGAAAGGCTTTCACATAATGTTTTAATGATTTATATTATTTCCTGTTATTTATTTAGATGATTAATAATTTGCTGATGAAAAAAATTCAATTTCGAATTCCTGCATGAGTGAATACAAAATTTTCCGCCATAACTTCTCGTTGTTGATTTTTAATAAATCGATAATCCTCTCGAAATGCCCATTAATCAGTTGCATTCCTTTGTACCTTTTAGTCATCTGAGAAAATTTATTTTCAACTTTCGGAAGTTCAAGTCAATATGATCTTTTTTTTCTGGTCCTGATTTCAGTTAAAAATTTTTTTTTTCTTTATTTGACAAATTTATTGTTTATGCAGCCATATACATAGTCATTTATCATCCGTAATTTCAAACATGTACATTACATGATCTCAACAATTCATAAATTTCTTTATATACGGAATAATGGTTTTGCTGGAGTAGTCATATAATTAAAGGGAATTATCACTACTTTGGTGACCCTTCTTAAAAATACTTCTCTTTGCACCTCGTAATAACTGCACTCCATAACTGTATGTTCGAGAGACCCATTGCGATTCCCACAGCCGCTACATCCTGCCGATGACTTCTTACCGATGAAAAACAGGTACCTGTCGCATAATATCCCGTGGTTCGCTCTCAGTCGGCACAGTCTTTAGAGACCTCCCTTCGAATTAACCAGGGTCTACGAATGGTACAGGCTGAATCATCTTGTAGAATGTTCCTCCTTCGCTATTTGTGAATCTGGTTTGAAAATCTGCCCGCATTATGCCTAAGGATGGAAGGGAAATAATCCTCGACCTCGATATTCATCGCAAGCCTCTGACCTTCACTTGCTCCATGTTTGGCCATTCTACATACGATTTCGTTTCCACGGATCCCCACACGTGCTTTCACCCACAACAGTTTGACATCAACTCCAATAACTCTACAGACATGGAGCAGATGGAGTAATCTGGTCATCAATCCATTTGAAGCTCTCTGAATGATGTAGCGCTGATTTTTTAGAATAGAAGACAGGGAATCAGAGCATTTTCGTTGTCTCCATCCTTCTCATAGACTAAAAACTCAATGGCTTTGATTATTCCCATCAGTTAATAATTCCCGCATTGCTTTATTGCTCCATTGTAAGTATTTAGATATCCCCTCTGCGTCAACCAATGGAGTTTTGGTGTTCATGGAATTACATTCAAGATTATCCTTGTCCTATCGTCTTGAAGACGCGAAACACTCTACGAGAAACACTGTTTCCATGGTGGATCCTTATGGCTAATTTCATTCCTAATCGACCCATGGAGAATAAATATAAATAGAGCTCTTTCAAGGCATCTAGAAAACAACACAGTCTATGGCGTCCAGCCGTCCAGTTCAGAAATGTACCACAAATTAGATTATTTTAGAATTAGATTTACTTAATCGGTCATCTAATTCAGAAATAATGAGGCTAGTTTTGAGGGGATTCGGTTCATTGATTGCAATGATCATTTGACAGGGAGACTAAACTTTTGGAACCCTGTGATCCGGAGCGTCATCCACATATTATTTGTTTCAAGATTAGTAGAATGCTTAATCGAATACTTAAAAACCCCTTAAAACCCTACCACATCTTTTCGTCTAAATACAGTAACTGTATTCTACACACTGTTAGTATTCTGCACTAACTGTTAGAATGGAAATGCTCAGGAACTGGAAACCTAAATATCGTGCTAGAAAAAGAAATATTATGTGTTGTTTGTTAAGTAGATCGGAATTTGGCAACTGTAAAGGCAGGAGATAGATGCAAGGCAAGGAATTGTACGTTTGTGTAAGAAGTTGCATCAATTGGACGTGTATTCGAAGCCGTACGAATTTCCAGAGAGGTTAGCGTTTAGCGATAAATTCTTTCCAACAGGCTCAACGCATTTCACTCCGCCCGACTCGCTTCTCATATACGAGCCTATATAAAGGGAAAATACTAACTCAAAAACCCGCCGCCTCTTTTCATACATTTACGTTGGATTTGCGATCAATTCCATCAGATCGAACAAAAAAGGTACTCCCCCTTCCTCTTCCACTCTCGAGGGCGGAACAGTGGAAACGTAAAGCGGGCATTCATGTTCAGCAGGGATCCCATATTCCGCATTTCTACCTACCAAATTCGTCGGCTTCCGCAGCGGAGTCGGGTCTTTTGTCCTATCTATTTCCATTTCAACAATACGTCCATCCATGATCGAAACGCTGTTAGGCATCTGAATAATCAACGGGTATCATATTAGCAGTTGACGGCCTGCAAAGGTAATATCCGAATGTGAGGTAACTGGGTTAAACTAAACTGCATTCCCTAATCAACTCTTCGAATAATGCGGTACCGAATGGTAGTTTACTTGATTTTTAAAGTTGATTACGTACAACTAAATTCAACTTTAAATTATTCGGATGGGACATTTTGTTTTGAGATAATGACTACGAATTCTCTTGTTAGAGAAAATGTCACGGTTCGAACTAACTGGCCTTCTATTAAGTTATGTGTCATGATATGTGTCAAGGAAAATTTTATTTGATTATTTTTTTTTTCAATTTTTTTTTTGTAATGCACAGTGTGTAAGCCGCTTTATAGATTGCTATAGATGTTAATATCTGTGTAGCAATAAAGAATTATCTATCTATCTACCTATATTACTAGCTGACCAGGCAAACGTTGTTTTGCCTTATAAATTACTTCTAGTTTCTAGATAAATTCTAGTGCAGGCAAAAAGTAACTTACTTACTATAAGTGTGGTAAGTATGTGGTATATGCGTGGAATATGTATCGTGCCAAATAGGTACACTTAAAATTAATAATTTTATTATCACGAATAAAATAGTAATAAATAATAGTTAATATGAGAGTTAGACTGAGATAGCAATATGATAGTTGTGAACGTTACTACTACACTTGAGAGAAGTCTTATTGTGTGAGTGAAACTGGAGACTAAGAAACAACATCAATCTTTTAATGTAATAGCGTGAAAAATACATCTAAGATTTTTAACATTAAGCGTACATCGGGATTAAACTTCAATAATAAAAATAAATGTTTATTTTCATTTAAAAAATTTTATATTAGCCATAAGCTAAGGAAAATTTTGCTCGAAGTACAGTTGGAAACACTATAATTGATCAGTTATCGAACTGGATGAAAATGATTAAATTAATAAAATTGCTATAAAACATAGAGGTTGGGGATAAAAGAGTAAACATTTAGGGTCGTATGTATTTTTTAATGCCACATTTTAAAAAAAGTAAACAAAAAATTTCGTCCAAAAAATTATTTAAAAAAAAAATGTTAAGGGAGAACAACCCTTATCACTTACAGGTATAAAAATAGATGTTAGCCGATTCTCAGACCTACTGAATACGCATAAAAATTTGGTAAAACGCTGCAAATTCTTTCACTGGGGTTTGTTATTCACTTGGCTTGCGTTCATGATTTGAATTTCTACTAAGCTTTGGAGTGTGCGTGTTTCACAGGATCGGGCGATTATTGAATTTCAGGAGATATACATGGAGCACGTGAATCTGTTCTCGACCAAAATACCTATTTGGATTGATCAGTTGATCATATTTGTGTGCCTCCTGAAATTCAATAATCGCCCTATCCTGTGAAACACGCAGACTCCAAAGCTTAGTAGAAATTCAAATCATGAACGCAAGCCAATTGAATAATAAACCCCAGTGAAAGAATTTGCAGCGTTTTTATTGAAATTCAATACCCCCCCACAATAAAAACATCTATAATTTAGCAAGTCCTTTGGCACTCGTATTGCGTTAAAACTTCCCCAAATCCAAATTTAAACGATGTAGCCAAAGGTAGAGAGATGTAGAGGGGCACACAAATATCATCAACTGATCAATCCAAATAGGTGTTTTGGATGAGAACCGATTTACGTGGTCTATGCATATCTCCTGAAGTTCAATCCTGTGAAACACGCACACTCCAAAGCTTAGTAAGATTCAAATCATGAACTCAAGCCAATTGAATAATAAACCCCAGTGAAAGAATACTTATTTACCCCAGTAATAATAATGAATAATAAACCCCAGTAATAATAGTGAATAATATTTACCTATATATTATCAGAATGCTTCAACCCGTGTATAGGCTACTAACTACACTACAAGTATTCACATCGGCTATCACTCCAGTATCCACATTCACTACAACTCGACGCTATCGACCGGACATCACTAGGTTACAAACAAACAATAATAAACGAAAAAACGCAAATGTTGGCACCATAAATCGGGCCATACATCGGGAATTGCTCTCATTCGATTCCTCATGGTATGTTCTTCAAATAGGAAAATATTTAGGCCGATTCGACTAGTTTTGAGGTTTTCAGGGATTTTACAAAACTTTTACAGCCCTTAAAGGGCACTTTAAATTGAGTGAGAGAGCTGGCTCAAGAATTGGGGCGTCGTCGGGCCTAGATGGATTTTTCCTGAAAATTTCAGATTTTTTTCTCCAGCCGTTTCGGAGACATCGTGCGTACGGCGTACGGCGGACGGACGGAAAAATTTTTATTGCAGATTTGGATTCTACACCCTTTGAAACGTACACCATGAAATTTTCAGGGGGGTAAGAATTTTTTTTTCCAGAGCGATTACAATGGTTTATTATTGAATTATAAACCAAAATCGGTATAGCCGTCTCGGATGAGTACGGTGACTAACATTGTGACACGGAAATTTAATATATTAGATAAGGTAAATGAATTTGTTAAATTTTGCAAACCAAAATCTTAATTAACTAACGGGAGTCACTTGTTATTGACAACTTTAAAGTTACCATCTACAATGCCATCAACAATACGCACGTTACGAATGGTTGTACAATTGATTTCCGAATCGAATAACGGTTGAACTGTGAAACAATGTGGCCGCTCAATTCAAACCTCTACATTAATACGTCAGAGGCGGAACTGAATTTACGCTTTGAATAATTATTGTATTCGGAACGTTGTTCTCCGGTCTAGTGGCGTAACTAAAAGCCTTTGACCAACAACGTCGATTAATTAGTGGGAGCCCACCCCTCTTCCCCTCACGATCCACTTTCACGCCATCATTAGGCAGGTATCAAAACTTTGTCATTAGTTCGCCTGACAGTTTGTAATTATTGAGGGCTCAATTCGAAAATTTGTCATCGGGACGATATTCTATCGTCCGACGACCCTCTATTTTCCGATGTCAGTTCCGGAACTTGTTCCCCACCGAACCTTTTGTTCGGGCGACGGATTCCGTGGAAAAGCTGAATCTGAGGTCGGAGAAAATCCCACTTTTCCTCTTTTCTCGATTATACTCAAGAAATCTGTAAAGAGCAATTATTAAATAAATTTTAGGTCTGATGGCAAATGCACTATGTCGGTGATGAATTATAAATTACGGTTTAACTTTTCAATGATAAACCTTTGGAATCGACCAAAATTTTCATTTATTTAAATCCCCACCCTTCTTTAAGCACTTACCCGTATGCATTTAAAAATGCATAGTATCTGAAAATTGAATTATTATTATAATTTGTTCACTGTTCAGGGGTTTTCTGGAAACTACTGCGGGAAATCTAAGAAACCGCAAATCTCAAGTGAAAATAAGTTGGGATGGTGTTTTCGGCAAAGTCCTCAATCATCCATTATCGTTTCATGCTTGAATAGACCTTTTGAATAGTACCTGTACACATTTAACCCGCCAAGTACTATAAGGGCGCCCATGCGAATTTCTACTCCTTCTTTTTATATGTTGTTACTGAGAGGTAATGAAAATCATTTAAGACGAAAAATCGCCAGAAAAATTATTTATTCGAAAGATGTGAGGGTGTGACCCCTAGGTGACTCTAGGCCTGAGATCAACACTACATGCAGCATTAGTCCTCCAAAATCTTACACTGTGAACTTTATCACTTGTACGTTGAATCAAACATTAGTTTTGTGGAATGAATACCAACTATGAAGAATATTCA